>VDFB02000017.1:445834136-445852004 GCA_007258455.2 Sequoia sempervirens | reverse complement strand
CTCTATTGATCGGGTTGGGCGTTCATTTAGATTTCTTGTTGAAGATGAGGAGCAATAGAGAGAGTTGCAGGAAGATTTGGTCACGTAGACCTCCCATTCCACCAGAATTGGTTGATCGCTCCGTACAAATTTATAACGGAAAAAATCTTGTTCGTTGCAAGATCACTGAAGGAAAGGTTGGCCATAAATCCGGAGAGTTTTCCTTTGCACGGAAATGAAAACTTTCGAGAACTGAGGGGAGAGGGAGAAGAGAGAGAATGGGCACTGCTAGAGCTAGCTAGAAGATGGGCCAAAGAGTAAATCCAATTTTTGTGAGATTTCAGCTGAATCGTAGTTCGGATTCAAGTCGGTTTAGTGATTATGATTGTAACCATGGGGAACCGGTGTATCAAGATGTCAATCTTATAGTGTATTTCAGTTCGATACGTCTATCTATGAGGAGGGGAAAAACCTTTGGCTTCCGTCTCGGTAGGTGCATTCTTCATCATTCTCCCAAAAGGACATTCATTCATCTCTTTCCTCCCCGTTTCGTGGGAGGATAGTTGGGATAGGCCTTGGGTGGGAGGACTTAAAGTTGTTCGCGATTAATTAGCTTGCTTATGGCATCAGTTCATTAATCAACTTTAATGGCATCAGTTCATTAAAAGGAAAATTCGAGCAGTGAATGGCATTAACCCACGGGCTAGAATCGAGCTAGTATAAGCACCGAATAAAGAATACACTTTCATAACGAATAAGCATTAATCAGCTTTCTTATGGCATCAGTTCATTAATCAACTTGCTTTCATACGCTAGAATAACGAATAAATACTTTTGATCGACGAAAGAGATCCAGTATTAGCTAAAAATGGATGGGTCGGCCCATTGAACTAAAAGGCAGTCATATGACCCAGCTGGAATCGAGCTAAAGAAACTAGCTTCCTATCTCCAGGGGTTCCATAGGATTAGTTCCGGTGCTTGGAAGGCCATGTTACGTAGAGAATATGGCTATCCAGTCAACTATTGACTGGATAGCAACTACCCTGTCGAATAGTAGGGGTCGATGGGAGGATATAGTGGAGTAACATGCTCTAGTTCCCGACTGAGTTAGTCGGGCCCCTACTTAGGCTATCCTCCCACAAACCCCACCATCCAGCCTATAGAAGAGTAGGGGGGAGGATATAGAAGTATTTAGAGGCTCGACTATCTATGATGGAGGATGGGACTGCCCAGCCTTCACCCTTGATTGAGATTGAGTTCCAACTGTTTACCGGATAGCCTAATCGGTAGAGACGTAACTGTCTTGCCGGGGTGTTCGAAAGGAAGGTGAACTGAATTAGCAATGCCCTATTGCGGAGATCGAGATTGAGTTCCAACTCCACCATACAACTATAATCGTTTGTTAAACCGGAAGGAAGCCCCAGGCAAGAATGAGGATCTAGAGAAAGAAGGCTAATTAAGCGGGTGGGTAGGAAGCAATAGTTCTGGGGGGGTGGAAAGTAAGCATATTGCTCAAATTGATAAATATGAACGCGGTGAAACCTGCAATCACCAGCCAAGGGTTTTCACTTAACTAGGCCAGATTACTCTGGGAAAGCAACTCATCTAGCTCTCACCCCACCCCACTTCAGGTAGATGTTGATGGCCAGAATGGCGTTGACTACCAGCTCTTCATGCTGAGGAATTTCCCAACTATATATTGTTCAAGAAGACCCGGGAGGGAAATCAGTTGTATTACGTAGATGATGGAATAGCATACATCCACATCCAAATGCGCCTAAAATCAAATATTTCAAGCCGTCTTCCGTGGAAAATTCATTGGGCCTAGTCCATCTATTCCTGACTCCATCCATTCCCGACTAACATGTCTAATCCTATAGTGATGCAGTCCATCCATTCTCGACTGAGACTAGAGTGATGCAGTCCATGCTCCATACTCCATACTATATACGTAACATGACGATATCAGTCATCAGTCATATCATGTATATAATAGATGGCTTAAAAGGCCAATGCAGTCTGAATACTTGGAGGGAGAGGACCTCCCAACACCATTCACAACCATGGGAGCACATGCAGTCGAGGAGGCGGCAGGGTTCAGCAGGTTCAATGTTGCATTGAGAGGACATAAGTCTCACTAGTCAATGGTTCTACTGTTCCCCCCTCAATGGTTCTATCATTCCCCCCAAGATTCAAAGTTGGGGTGACTGGAGTGAAAGAATATCGTATGAATCTTTCTGTATCATATGAATTTTGCATTGAAAACTCCTCCAGGAGAAGCTAGAATTCGTTTCGTTTGGATATCGATCGGTCCCAGTCAAACACGGTTGACGCGCCATTGGTTCCCAGAAGAGTCAATATCTCCATCGGCTAAACCCCATCTCACCCCGCCTTTGGACCTGTATCCTGTTCATACACAATCAACAGAGGCCTCTCCGACATGAGCTACTACGTCTTCAGTAGCATGCTCCTACTCCGTCTTTCCCTCCATAAGTTATCAAATTTGGTGCCCTTCGATTCCCAGTTGCTATGAAGGACTAAGGGCGAGATACATACAATTTTTTTAACGAAGTGGTTTCTGCTTCTCCCCGTTCTTGTTTCTAACTTGTCCCCAGGTAGTTCCCAATGTTCGACACTTCCCATGCTTCGCGGGGACAACATCAACTAATTTTCTCATGATCAAGTTACAACCTAAGATCTTTGACCACATTATGTCAACTGTTCGTATTCCGTTCATTCCACCAATATGCTCCCAAGTACCCGTAATTGCGATCCATTTTCTAGAACCGAAGGGTCTTTTTGTGAAAACCTCCGCGAAGGGGCTGGTTGAATTCCGATTAGTCTATTGGGAGGCATGAGGAGCTCCTCATTTAGATTGATGCTCGGAGGGCAGATTAAGGAGGGATGTTTCTCAGCATTACTCCTCGATCGGGGGTTACGGTGGGAAGTTCTTTGTTCCCTGTGTAGTCGGGAAATTATTTGTTCGAGGACCCGAGGCTTGAAATATTGCGTTCGGGTGGTGAACTACTCTCAGTTTGGCAACAGGGATGGCTCTATCAGGTGGGAGGGTGAATGGGTTCATCAGTACCAACCCCACCAACCTATTCGCCCTTGGTACTGACCTGAGGCGTATCAACAATAATCTACCTCCCTATGAACTAGAATTCCTGACCCATCTTATCCCAATAGACTTGTTCGTTTAGCTTTGTACCGGGGCTAGATGGTGAGTTATGCCTATGGGCGTTGGGGATATTTACTAGAGAAAATGTGCCTATAATCAAATATTTCAAGCTAGCTTCCGTGGAAAATTCAAAGTTCCTTTTCGATTCTTCGATCACATAAGAACATAGAATCTGAGGATCAATAGTTGAATACATAGCGATTAGATCATAAGCCGAGATCATAAAGAGCATACTGCTAGTAGGGAGTGGGATTGAGACAATGAATTCAAAAGCATTGAACCTATCTTGTTTGAAATAATCGAAGCACATCAGGATGGTACCAGCCATACTTAATGGAAGAAAGATTTGGCGGTAATATGTAAAATCGTCTTTCTTAAAGAAATTATTCTAGAAGAAATGGGCGATAGTTAGGAGAGGTGTGCTAGCTGCGAGTAACAATATGGTGATTAGAACACTGAGTAATCCAAGCCAACCCACATTACTTGCTAACGGTGGGTAATCATACTTCTTAGAGGTACTGAATACAACTCCATGAATGGGCGAAATGAAAGTTGCGTTAATGAGAAAGATCTTTGGGAAAACCACTGGAAAAAGATTGAACATGTGGAGGAAGGTCAGGGATTCAAAGAAATTTTGAACTGGAATATTTCATCGTCATCGGCTATAGGCACTATAGATTATTCCAGACTATAATGGTCCCTTCTTCTTGTCTCGGTGCGAACTCTGTCCCCTTCCTTGCTCTCTGGGGCCATCGTGCTTGAAGTCCAATAACCGATCCACGATAGCCACTACCGAGGGGAGATTCTAACCATTCTGCCTCCGGAGCTCCTGCTGAGCCCATGGAGCAAGTCCTCACATGAATTGGTACAATTTATCAGCCTCTGACATGTCCTTGATTTCAAGCATCAAGGTTGTGAAGGTTTTGATGTAATCTTGGATCCTTCTTGATTGCTTCCCTTAGAATAGTAGGGCATCAACTGCGACCGAGAAAAGGTTGAGTTCTCTAGCTTGAACTGCTCATGGAGTGCCTCCTAGATGGTGGGGTCAGCCACTGTGGGTGGGGGGGCCGTTGCGGGAGGGAATTGTAGTTCGAAGTAGGTAGCTCTTTCTCTTTGTGGCCAGTCTCTCTTCGTAATCATACTAGTCCATTTCATTTCAGCGACTCCTTCCCTCTCCTTTCCAAGAGGGAGCCGACGACGATCCCTACTATCTATAGGGCATACGGGCGGTGACATTTTTTGAGGACCAGGATGATTATCCCCCCTTTATAATAGCAACCGAGTTTACGTCCATCCCTGGTCGGGTACAGTTTCCTTTTTCTCCCTAGCCTTGTAGCCGTCACCCGAATCCGCGCAAGTGTGTCTGCACCCTGCCCCGAATTCTCAGAGTCGGATCCCCGAGAGCACCCTTTCCTGCATATCCATACAATACTCAAGTAGGCAGGGTGTGCAAGGTACCCATTACCCAGAGTACCCCATGATCCCAAGACATAGATGGATTTCGGTTTGGTTTTGATACATATATCAATATCTATATTGAGAAGATCATAGAAGAAGTAGTTGAAACAATAGTCCAGTTGATTCTTAGCTTGATGTAGTTGCACTACAGGCTTTATACCTACACATAGTGTGGAGGGTGCACATTCCTTCAGGCGCACTTAGGGATCCTTCAGGCTTCTTTGGAGCTTTGTTTGCACTTGGCTTTGTTGCTGCACTCAATTTCGCTTTGCACCAAGCTGCTTCGACCCATACCATAGGGGACAGGTGCATCCATAAGCAAGGGTAGAGGAAATAGCCGCTTTGGTATAAGCATCTGTTGAAGAATCAACCCATCAGCGGCAAAGCAGCACCATTGATCCATAACCAACACCAGTTCCTGTTGTTTACATTGAACCTGTTGAACCGCCACACCTATTGAAGCATTCATTTCAATTCCACTGTTTCATATCCATATGCAGATTGACTTCCAATAGATCAAGATTCAGTTTTAGCAACATCCCCTAGGTGAATGGTACACTACATCTAAAGCAACAATCGTAGGTGAACATGACAGGGCTAAATGGTAGGGTTCGTAAAGAGGTGGCCCATCACTAGGAGCTCGTAAAGACCAATAACAATAGTACGTTGTTCATCGGTGAATCAATATACCGCGATGAAGGGAAAAACCACAGGAAAATGTGTCGTGTTATTTCTTATGTTTTTCCACCGTCCAATGACTCGTGCTCTCAGGCATCAAGTTGTGTTTAGTGGTGACTAGCAACAAGAAATTCATAAGTGTTTCACTCTGATAGTGCTTGATCACATTATATCCATGTTGGTGGGAGCTTGCTCCTCCAGTCTATCCCTGTGGCTGTGGAGGTGCCTTGGGGAGGCCTTACCGACACTACAATGGTCTTGCGTGAGATCTTTCACCCTATATAATATACTCTATATGGGGTGGGGGGGCACTCGACTGCCTGAATTCTACGGGTAGGCATTTATGCTCGGCCATACCATATATAGATAGGGGCCGACAATTCCAGTCAGATATAGGGCATAAACTATTGTATTATTTATATATAGTTCGCTCCACATGCCCCAACCCCATCTATATTGGTAGGGGTGGGATATAGAATAGAGATAGGGGTGCATAAATGACCAAAACGAGGGAGTGCCGACTATCCCCCTTGACCTCCTCTATCTCCTCCCCCTCCTATCGATAGATAGTCTGGCGTGGTCAGCTGTCGTCTACTTCGCTCTGCTCTCAGGTGATCACTAGAATAGAAAGGTGCCCTGCCCTCTACTTTCTGTCGCCCCCTATATATGGATATGGCGAGTCCCTCTCCCCGAGGGGGGGTCGAGATCATCATCCATCTATTGACCGAAATCGATTGAGTCGATCGAGTCTATTGCATACTACATAGCATTCGGTCGATGCATCCAATACGTGAATGTTGTCATCAGTCAAGTCGTATCACACACATTGAACATATAGGACAATACCTCCCACCCACCTGGGTGTTTTCTCCCATAATCCATATAGTTTGTCTCGACTGGAGAATAGAATGAGCAATGTTGACCAGATGCTCTGATCGGAATATATGTTTATGGATGGAATATATGTCAACAGATGTGGACGATTGAAGGAGAGATAGACTCTACCTGATGCTCTGCTATATGGCGACGACCTACTATATGGAGTAGAGGGCTCGACCAACCCCCTTCTCTTCCTCCCACCCGCCCCTACTATTCTATGCCTACAATATAATAGGGGGGTCACTTTTCCAGTTATATGAGCGATAAAAATGAAAAATTCCCTTATGCCCTCTTTTCAATTATCTTTCCCAACCCAACTTTCTCTATTCCCTCCCACCCCCTTAGAATAGTAGGGCTAAGAAATGACTATCCTCCCACCAACAACTAATCTACCAACTACCTTATAATTTTTCGTTATTCTAGCAAACTGATGCCAGTTGGCATGGGTGGGAGTTATAGTTCCGCCACCCCC
Source organism: Sequoia sempervirens (assembly GCA_007258455.2). Taxonomy (NCBI): domain Eukaryota; kingdom Viridiplantae; phylum Streptophyta; class Pinopsida; order Cupressales; family Cupressaceae; genus Sequoia; species Sequoia sempervirens. Next base: position 445,845,357 of record VDFB02000017.1, on the reverse strand, counting down.
TTAGAATAGTAGTGCACCCACCCCTATTCATATGCAGGGGGAATTCTAGTTGCCAACTAAACTATAGTTGCATCTATTTTCTACGTGATACAACCAGTGAGATGAATCACCCGCATCACGTAGAGAATGGATGGCCCCCCCACCCCCTTTCTCGCCCCCCTATCATTCCCCCCCGGGGGTAGGGAACTACTATAGTTGATAGTAGGGCTTCAATTTTTGAAGCTTAGCTCTAGAATTGATGTTGGTGGTTGGTGGTTGGCCCTATCTCCCTATTGCTGGGCAACTATAACTATTGGCCGTCGGTCCCCTCCCCTCTCTTGGCCAACTACTATAGCTGGGGCATTGATGCACTCGATTGACACATCTCACTCAGCTAGGGTCGCCTACTGGATCAATCATATGGTTCATGTTTTCCATTGGTGCTCTTTCCATTCCGAACCAACACCCTATCTGTGCCCTATCTCTTCTATCTGGCTCGTTTTCAATAGTATGTATCTTTTGCATAATGGATCAATAGGGAACATAAGCCATTAGGTGTACGACTACGACTACGGAAAGGGAATAATAACACTAAAGGTTGATCTGCTTCAGAAGAAAGTTGGTATTCATCCACCCTTCGGCTACTTTCACCTTACTATAGTCACCTTTCAATAGTATATAATATCCCTACACCCCTACTTTCACCAAGCCTTGTTCCCTGGTGCCCATGGGTGAATCAGGGCACGAATCAATCCCCTGGATCCTACACCCCGATCCATCCTATGGCTGGTGCCCTTTTCCTCCGATTTGCTCCCTTACTATTTATTCAAAGGTCCCCTATATCAGAAAGAATCATCACTACTATTTTCCATTGTCCTCTCTCCCCTTTCCCCCTCTACCTGGGTGTTTCCCCTACTATCTATAGGGCGCCCATTATAGAGTAGGGGGGCTAGGGCCCTTTTCGAGAATATAAAGGCCTACTACATCTTTTGGAATACATGCAAAAGTATACTAAACTTCACTGGCTTCATTGCTTGAAGCTGGGCATGCAAAAATTTAGCCTCGCCCGTGAATATCCTTTAAGATCCCTTCCAATAATATAAGTGCACCCGAGTGGCCATCTATCTAACTCACTTTAGGAATGAATATGAAAGGCCGTGTTGGAAGAGAAGAAAGCTCGGGTACGCCTAAAGAAATAATAGGCCGGTTGGAGTAGATCAAGGGCCCCTATCTCTGCCTATATATGGGGATCAACGAATGCGGATGCAGATGCTAGGGTCAACCCATATAGATATATAGGCCGGGCTCAACCCCAACCCTAATATCGGATCACCCTTCTATATAGAACTCATCAGATGGATGCCCAAGAGCTAAGTAAGTAAGTGTGGGTTGAGGAACCCTAACTCCTCCCGACTATAGGACCAGATGCGGCCCTATATCTATAACTGGGCCGATATCTATAACTGGCTCTAGAAAGTAAGTCCAGAATAGGGGAGTCCCTGTCCCCGCCATATAGAGATAGGAGAGATAGGGGATAGAGCACTCGGCCCTGACTATATCTAGCTGCACTTGCAGCTAGAGCTATTCCCTATCCATATCTCTCTAATGCCTATCTAGATATTTGGGCCCTATCTATTCTATCTGGGGAGTGCCCTATCTAGATATATCTACTAACGCCCATCTAGACATCTGGGAGTGCCCTCTCTATCTCTAATGCCTATCTAGATATCTGGGCCCTATCTATTCTATCTGGAGTGCCCTATCTAGACATCTCTAACGAATAGTTATTGACTCCACCGCCCCCTACCTATAGATCTGATAGATCTATGGAGAGGAGGGATCCTGACGGATGCCTTCTCTATTCACGGTTGCGTCCTCAATCGCTCCCATCAGATCACCGTATGGGCTATATATCTGCCGAGCCTATGTATCGTCGGGGTGGGGTTCACCCAGGAGGATATTAATCGCCTAGCCGGGGCCTTCAAACCTTTCGACTAGTAGTATAGTCTGGCCGATCGGTTCAACCATATCTATATAGAGGGGGGGAGGGGGCGGTTCTACTATGGAGAGTAGATAGGCAAGCCCCGACGACCTACTATCTATAGAGAGCTGTGAGCGACCCCATAGTTCGGTTCAGATAGGGGATCGATAGACTAGATCAATCCAATCAATATATCTGGGGTGGCGGCTATCGGCTATGGGCCAACCCCCTCTATAGAGATCTATCTGGGCGGCAGAGTCCCTAAAGGTCGACTATAGACTATATAGATATAGCCACCCTCGAATTCTATATACCGTCGATTTACTCTATCCCCAGGAGCTAGTAGCTCCCTCCCCCCCTCCAGATAGAAAAGAGGGGTGGGAGAGGACCTATCTATATCTATGGCCTTGGTCTCCTCTCCCCAACCCAACTGTTTGGGAAGATAAAGGTAGTGAACTCCCTGCCGCTAGACCGAGGGTATGAGAAAGCCTCCTGCCTGAAGTTATTTTCCCTCTCATTAAAGGAAGTTATGAGAAAGGCTAAGCCTACTCCCCATGAACCATGGGCTAAGGCTAAGCCTGCTCCCCTCCCTCTCGGTAGTGAGATTGTGGTAGTCCCCCCATCCTCACCCCCGATTGTTCCCAGCTAAAAAGGTATTTCTCCCTCCTAACTTTGATTGGCCCATCCATTTGATCCGGTCTCACTCTTTCTCATTCTTGAACTCCCCTCTTCCCCTCCCCACTGAGGGATGGAGTGTAACTCTCCTTCCTCCCCAAATCAATATTATCATTTTGGTTGGACTAGTTCATTACCGTTGGAGGGAGTAGACACTACCTTTATCTTCAATGGGAGGTAGGGCTTCCCACAACATCCTTACCGAGGGACCATCGAAAATAAAGCCAATAGAGGTAGGGCCTTCCAAATGAACAATCCAGCTATAGGATAGCCGGGTTGGGTAGCTCCTTCCTCGTTGAGCTAGACTGAGGGACCTAACTACTTCTGGATTGAACTCCTTTCCATTAAAGCAGGAAGGGTCAGTTGAACTCCGGAGAATACTTTCTTGTTGAACCCAAAAATTGGTTTGCCTAGCCCCACTTTAGATTTCATGTTTGAAGAGTGGTTGCAGGGTCTTATAGTCCTCATCATTATCATCCCTCATTCGAAACATTCCTTTAGAGTGAGGTAAGTTAGGGCAGCCTTCCACTCTTGGCTCTCTGTGACCTGGGGCCTTGACGTGGTCAGTCCCCCTCTCTTACATTTTTGGTTCCATTTTGCGATACTGAAAACTCCTTTCCTCGTATTCTAGGAGTGTTGTAGGTGTGAGTGTTTTGAGGACTTCACCTTACAACCCAACCTGCAGCCTCTAGTAGGCGTAGTTGGAAGGTTCTAAAAGTGTTGTGTAACAAAACCTTAATTGGGTCACTGTCCTATTTTGTAACGTTTGGGGGGCTTTGTGAGAGTACCATTTAGTATGTGTGATGGTTTCTTTTTTGCATCAACCTATCCCCTCTGCACAACCTCTGAGTAGTGGTAGTGGTATAACCTTCACCCCACAGGATTTTTCAATGGGTTTTAATATAGAACCATCTCCTCTTTATGTCCTTGTGCAAATCAATGAAAACATTATAGCAGGTGTTCTTGTTGATCCGACATCTCAAGTGAGTATCATAACTGAGGAGATCATGTTAATCAACTTTCTGCATAAAGATGGGTATAATGCACCTGTAAGCACCATCTGCACACATGACAAACTTTTCATACCTCCTCTAGGTAGTATCGTCTTGTTGGTTCTCGTTGGACCTAAATTAGTAAATCTTTTGTTCAATATATCCTGGGGTCTAAACTCTTCAGAGTGAAGCTGGGTATCCCCTGGCTAGTAGCTATGAATGTAGTTCCCTTGGTTGTGCACAAATGTTTGAAATTCATTCATGAGGGTTCTGTACATGTGATCCATGACACTAGCTATAGACCACTAGTTGAGCATGGTAGTTATTCCTTAGATTACTTTTTGCGTACACCCGTCAGTCCTCTCTTGCCTAGGAAGGACCTCTTGTACCAAACGTATCAAAATTATAAGGGAATTTAAGGTCGAAAGTGAGATACCCTCCATCTCCTTATGTTGTGTCTAATAGGGCATGTTTAAAAGCTGACAGTGATGCCACCAAGGCACATAGAAGAGAAGAAGGGAAGCGGTCCCAAGATCCTCCATCTTCCTCTTCCATTGTTCAGCTTGACACTTCCTCTTGCCCCGTTATGGCGCCATAAGGTTCCACTCTGTGTTTACGGGAGAATCCTATGGTTCCTGCTTGGCGAAAGATTAAGCACCTCACATTTGAGCTTCCTTCCCTACCCACAAAGCCTAGGCCTGTTTGATATGGCAGGAGAAAAATCCCTCGTGGGGAATCTTCTATGTCTCAACCTTTGTGGCCTCCTATTGCTTCTGCTCCCAAAGTAGTAAATGGGAAGAGGCCCGCTACCGAGGCATTAGAGTTGAATCCCCTTGTTGCTTCTCAACCCACTCCTCCTACTCCCATTCAGGAGCCTATCCCTTCATTGGAAACAGTTGTGGAGGACACTCCCATGGTTGACTAGGAGCCTTTTGTTCCTTCACAAGTTCCGGTCTCTAGCTCGAAGAATCGTAGAAACTGCCTTGCACATGATTGCAAACACTAAACAAAGGATCTCATAGCTAAGCAAGCCACCTTACAGAGGAAGGAAGAGGAGATGAACACCCTTGTATTAGGGCCTCCTGTCGCATCCTCTCTCCTCCCCTATGCTTCGTTCAAACTAGATCCCCATCGCTTTTGGCTTCCACTATGAGTATGAATGCGCCTGACCCTAGAAAGGTTTAGGTGTTCATCGCTCCTTTGGTGTTGTCACCTTTGTTGATGTCTCTTCCAGATGTCCCACCTTTCCTAAAACCCATAGATATGTCAAACACTTCAGTGGTATCTACCATGGTTTTCTCTTCCTCCTCTTCCTTCTCACCTCTTTCTTCGTTTGTGGGGAGTTCACATCCCCTAGCGGATCAGAAGGTAGAGAGTGGTCCTTCCAACAACAAAGGACGTAAGAGGAGTCCACCTCCCCCGAAAGGTGATCTTGTGCTAACTTGTTATATCCTAGAGATGGAACCAGCCACAGCTTCCCCTGAGTTCGTCACTGCTCCTAAATCACTCGGTGAGCATAGCGGTGAATCTCGGGCACAAATTTCCCCATCTATTGAGGTATGATATGGCACTCCAGCAAAGTGGATGTTTAATTCTTTGGATGAAGTTTTGGCCTTGTCAACGATCTTCACAAAGTTGTTGACCTTAGCTCCATAAGAGCTTAGTGGAGGGGACCTTGCGGGGCCTTCTTCCTTAGCCCTTGTTGTGGGAGTGTCGAATGCTCCTCCTCTTAACATTCCACCACTAAAGGCTCATCCTCCTTCCCCCTACAATGATCTAGAGTGGGAAGTGAACGACCTCTTGGTCAATTAGTGTTAAGGGGAGGCACCTTCTTTATCTTTAGGTTAGATGTGTGTGTGTTGTGATGTGTTCCCCCATGATCATGCTATGTGTTCCTAGATGACCCCTGTCACCCTTGTTGGTGCTTGGATACAGGCATGGTTTTTGTGTCTTACACCTTCTTTTATGTGTATCATGTCATTCTTCCATGTTTGTGATTAATTTTTGACAAACTTGGGGATGATGCAAAGCGTTGGGGGCATTTAGGCTTCCCTTCCATGTTGACCCAATTTTTTTATTTTTACTTTTTCTTCTTGTACATTCTTCACATGGTTTGATATAGTAGGGTATTGATGACAGTTCATTTTATATACTATTAGTATACTTATATATATATATTTATGAGTAGTTATGACCTCGAAATGTCAAGCTACCCCTGTGACTTATCTTTATGTTTGTATCTCTTTTGTTCTTTTCCTTCCTTTCTCTCTCTTCTTTGCTTAAGTTGTCCCTCTCATGTGTGACAATGCCATTTCTATGACACTTCGATTTTTTAGAAAATGCATTCATTGTTAACGAATCTTTTCTTGAGAATCTTCACAAACTTTCTTTTTCAAAGAATTGCATTCTTGACTTGAAACCCTAATGGAATGTGTTTCCTTCATCATGGGTTCTCAAAGAAAGAACTTGAGACCTTTTCTTCAAGGTGGGAGCAACTTCGACCTTCCCCTCGCAAGGGGGCATTTTCTTCCTTTCGAATTCCTTGATGAAGTGAACATCTTTTGAATCCTTTCTTCAACCTAGGTTCCTGAGGGACCCCTTTGAAATCTTTCCAATCTATTGACAATCTGCATGACTGTTCACTTGCTTGCGTGGCCGCTTTTGGACATGTTTTATCTGCGGGTAAACATGTCGCTTTGTAGGTGCACCTATGAAGCTGCTTTCTAACTTTACAAAGTCTCCATTCCTTGGGTTTCCTCCATGTGAGAGATCTTGGGGGACACCTCCCTGTAGGTTTGTGGACCTATAGAGCACTTCTTCTGATCTTCCTCCATGTGAGAGATCTTGGGGGTCGCTCCCCTACAAGTTTTCGGTTCTATAGGATGCTTCTTCTAAGCTTCCTCCATGCGAGAGACCTTGGGGGTCACTCCCCTACAAGTCTATGGGTCTGTAGGGTGCTTTCTTTGGGTTTCCTTGATGTGAGAGATCTTGGAGGACACCTTCCTTGCAGGTCTACGGGTTTGTAAGGTACTTTTCTCAGTTTCCTTCATGTGAGAGATCTTGGAGACACCTTCCTTGCAGGTCTGTGGGTCTATAAGGCACTTTTCTTGGTTTCCTTCATGTGAGAGACCTTGGAGGATACCTTCCTTGTAGGTTTGCAGGTTTTTAAGGCACTTTTTTTGGTTTCCTTCATGTGAGAGATCTTGGAGGATACCTTCCTTGCAAGTTTGTGGGTCTGTAAGGAAATTTCTTGTTTTCCTTCATGCGGGAGATCTTGGAGGACACCTTCCTTGCAGGTTCGTGGGCATGTAAGACGCTTTCATTCTACAACTTCATAGTTCTGTGGGGCTATGAAGTCCTTTTCTTTCCTTGTGCTTTTGAGCTCACCAAATTGGGGTCTACTTCCTTGACTGTTCAGGTATACATTTCTAATCCTACTACCTTTCTGATATACTTTACTAAAGAACTCGTCAATATTCGTGCTTGCTAAAGTGGGGGAAAAATGTATAGGTGTGAATTTGCACCCCTTATGCAAATTCTTCTTTTACACTTCCTCACCTTAGAAAACATAATTCGAAGGAAAAATTCCACATCAACAAGTTGCCTTCGTTCCACTTGGCATTCATATTTTGTGTCAATAGAAGAATATTTTTCAGAGACGCGCATGTGGTGCACTTACATCCCTGACGGATTCCTACGTCTAAAGTTGGCAGAGGCGTTACACTTCCTATTGGGAATGATTTGTAACGTTCCTCTTCAACCAATTGACCCAAAAATGGTAGATTCTCTCCTTCCTCTTTCAAATTCTTCCATTCTTCATTCAACCCATCCTTTTTGCATCCTCTAAGCATTCAACTGATCTTCTTGCATTCCTGGCCTTCATTTTCACTCTCAACAACACTCCATTCAAGCAAAAACACTCTATCAATTTTGTCAAGCAAGTGTGAAGCAAGCCATTGCAGTAGTGGTTTGAGGTTTTGCAACACCTCCCTTCATCACAGTTGAGGTTGTGGTGATTGTTCAAGCCTTCTTTCTCCATCATTGGCTAGTGAGCTCTTGGTGGATGTGGTAATGTTTTCACTCCTCTCTTTTACGATTTGTTTGAGTAGCTACATACTATTTTGTAGTGTTATTCGTGTACTTTCCTTCTTTACTTATTTATCATACATTCCTCTATCATTGCTATCTTGGTTGTTCGTGGAGGTGGAAACACCAAAATGGAGGTTTGACTAAGGCATACCCCTATACAACTCCCAACAATTTTCCCTCTTTCTTGTGTGTAGGTGGACGTGCATTTGGAGTTAGCTGGCAAAAAAGAATCTTTGTGAGATTAACTTTGTCACCTTAGCCTTCATATACTTTATCATATTCGTTTATATCTTTCCTACTTCATAGTTTTGTTTTGTTCCCTTAGAAGTGACTAGCTAGGTCGTCAAATTGTTTTCTGGCGGTTCATACTGTGTTTCTTGTCCTCTGGTCATACAAACGCCAGCACACCTGAGAGACACTAGTGCGCTATGTTTTTATCCTAGAACCGCACTTTCTTCCTCAGGCAGAGAGCTACTTGAGGTATAGTGTTGAACCCAAAAATGGGCTCGCCTAGCCCCAATTTAGATTTTGGTTTTGAAGAGTGGTTGTAGGGCCTTATAGTCCTCATCATTCTCGTCCCTCATTCGAAACATTCCTTTAGAGTGAGGTAAGTTAGGGAATCTTTCCGCTTTTGGATCTCTGTGACCTAGGGCCTTGACATGGTCAGTCCCCCTCTCTTACAATAAGGAGAAGGAAAAACTCAAAAATAAGGCTATTGAGGAGTTAAAGAAAAATAAAAATAGAGTGGAAATGATCACATGGAGAGGTATTAACCCTAGAAAAGAAAAAAATTCAAGAAGTGTATGAAGAAAGTGAAGGAGTTCAGTAAGGAATCAAATGTAACTTGTTAGTAAGTAATTCAACTCAATTGATTGAGAAGATATAAAAAACAAAAGAATTGTTAGGAAATAATACATCAATACCCACAATATTTAATCTATTTCCTACATAACCCCATGATCTATAAGCTTACAAAATAACCATAATGCAATATCAAATAGACAAGCCACAAGATAACACAAGATATACTCTAGGAAAACCCTCAAGAGGGAAAAACCCAACCTCCAAAAGTATCCATACTCCATTTATTGTTCAACACTAAAACAATACATGCACTTACAAAGTTACAATAAATACTTCTAAAATATCGAACCTCTCCAATGCATTCTCCATTTTTCCAAGAATGAATCCACATCCCATGCCATGCTTCACATATGCACACCTCAGAAAGACTCAATAATATGACAACCCACTCATCCATCCAACCTTAACCACTAATCCATTTTTTTCTTTTATAGACACAAACTCACACAAATACAACCAAGTGGTAATATAAAACCATGTGCCACAAAAGCATGTGAACACAAAACTATTGACCCCTCATTTAATATTGGTTACTAATTTTTCACATTATTAAATACTTTCCCTAAATAATAAAATATTATCCTATGTCTCCCACACATAAAATAATTAACCCTATGTTATAATACTTTACAGGTGACCCCAAATAATCACCTAATGTGGCTTAAAACACCTCCTAAGTGCACCACGCTAAATAAATATTTAATTACATCATTAAATGTATCAATATTATACAATGGTGTACAACACCAAATCCCAACAAGAACAAGAAGTCCTATTTCTCATAATATAAAGTGCAAACATTAAAATAATTGGCCAACTTGGTAGAAGAAGGATATTTATCTGAAAAACTTAAATAATTTTCTAAATATTGAAATGAATAGAATCTAGAATAGAGGAGAAGGCCTTAAGCTAGAAGGTGGTGCAAACACAAAATAAATGGAAAAATAGCCAATGTTAGTATATGTTAGAACAAATTGAAGGCTAGTAAAAATACATTATTGGATGAGTTTCAATGTTAATATTATGCCAAAGAAAGTTTGGGACACATTCAAAGATCTAGAACTACATGAAACAACTTATTATATAGTTATTATGGATGGAACTCCCAAATGCCTATTGGGTACATAGAGATATATAGAAGTAAATTTTATGTAATCAAAATAAAAAGGACTTTGAGGTTATAAACATGTGCAACTGAACCTCTAGTATATGTAATATTATTTTAGACATAGAATGGTTTGTGGATAGTAAAAAATATATATTTAATGCTAAGAAATAAGAATTAATATTATAGGGAAATGGAAAAGTAGTTGGACATTTAATGATTAAATAGATATACATAGAATACATATTCACTAAGGATGATGATAAGAAGAATGAAGAAGGAACCAAAAGACTATATACAATCAATAAATTTTTAAGATAATAACTACATAGGGAACCCAAATTGAAAGGATAAAGAATAATAAAAATAAGTGATTCATCAATATAAATGAATGGTGTAGTAGAATCTTGGGATTTAGAATGAGTCAGAGAGAGGGATGAGGAAAGTATCTATTATGAGTCCTAGATACCTAGAAGGATGCCAAAGAGCACAATATATGAGGAAAAATGATTATAAAGAGAGGGAACTTCAAAAAGAGGATGATACTAAGTATGATGAAGATTAAGAAAAATATAGTGGAAGTTACTATAAAATTGGTTGTGATAGGTATATATATCAAAGATAACCACAAATGTAGTAACCCTACCACAAAAAGTAGCAAGTATATAGAAAATGATAGAGTGGATATAAAAAAATAGAGTGTGATACTCCAAAAGACATGTTTTGAAGAGAGGGGAGGATGGTAAAGTCCTAGACACTAGGAAGATGAAGGTATTAGGAACCAAGATGTGCATGCTAAGAAGGAAGAGAAATTAATAAGAGTTAAAGGAGAGTTGATAGCAAGCAATTCTACATGGTTGTATCAAGGATGAAATAATATTCTAGGCTTGAGGAGGATATTGGTAGATACTAGCAATACCACAAATAGAATTATACTACCTCATAGGGTATTATCCTATACCACATCTAGTTTTTTTTAATATCACACTAGGAAGATCAATATCCAATAGAAACACATAACAAGGTTGTTCAAAATAACACACTATAGTAGATGCGTTGTCATATTGCCTATGAACAATAGATACTTAGAAAAGAGATATAGGATGTTTTGTAGAACCACATATGTCATTTGGAGCATTTCTAGACCCAAAATGAGTTATATGTCACTTAAATAACCCTAAAACACCTCTAATATGCCTAAATAAGCTATAAAGGGATAAAAATCATTAAAAAAAAAGCAAAATCATGGGAAGGGAGCTATTTTGAAAGTGTTGGGACTTGGGTGATATTCACTTACTAAGATTCTTTGTTGGAATATTTATTGTATAGACTAAAACATGATGAAATGCAATAAGTTTTAGATATTAAGTACAATAAATATGTTGACTTGCATGTGGTGATATTATGGTAGTAAGTTATTATGTAGCATACATGGTTTTTTCATATGTGCTAGAATTATGACAAAAACCACAAGTTATTTGGAATAACTTACAATGATTAAAATAATATTTATTAGAAGCATGAATAGTGATGCAA
>VDFB02000017.1:445769078-445834036 GCA_007258455.2 Sequoia sempervirens | reverse complement strand
CAAAAGTGTCTTTACTGGACTTGCAGAGCCAGATTCATGAGTGCATGACTCTTCATGCACCTCACAATGGTTTTGAATTATGTGGGACAACACTTCATCTTCTTCCTGAAGATGCATGAAAGGACTTCTACCTATGATCATGAGTTGTGCTACTAAATTGACTTCCTCAGCCTCTTATCCAACATGTGGCCATATGGGGTTATCCATATCATGGGATGGTTGAGCAGGAGGGTAGAGAACAAGATTTTTGGTGCTTCTTCCATCATAAATAGTCATGTCCCTTGACCGACATCCAATGTAAGCATTTGTTGTTGCTAACCACGGTCTACCCAGAATGATGGGATACCCGCCTAGTGTAGCTTTAGGAGAAAGAATCATGAAAACTGTTGGATACTCCCAAGAGTCTAGAGTTACCACAAGGTATTCTACTATGCCATCTGGTTTGACAGTGGAACTATCAGCAAGCTACAAGATAGTAGGAGTAGGTCTCATGTTTGCAACATTTAGTTGCTGCAGGATATCCTTAGTCATCACATTTATTGTTGCTCCCAAGTAAATTAGGGCATTCTTTATTTGGATTCCATTTATAACAACTCCTACCACAGGACTACCTAGGTCAGTGTACTTAGGAACAATAAATTTCCAAAGCATGATATCTACCAACTGTCCCACCACATGAACTGTAGTGGGGTCTTTCTTTTTCCTCCCTATCTTTTTGAGGCATGCTTCCTTGATTGCTTTGCCATATATGGGGACATCTTTTATGGCCTGAAACAAAGGTATCTTAACACGTATTTGTTTCAGCTGATCCAAAATGTCAAAGGTTGTTTCCTCCTTCTCTTCCTTTTGTTTAACAACTTCTAACCTTTGAGGAAATGGTGAATCTTGATCTGTCTGCTAAACTGGTTCGGGATTTTTAGGCACACTTGGCTGCATGGAGACATTTTGATGCTCCTCTTCTTCCATAGGAAGCTCAATGATGATAGGAGTGGAAGGATTTGGAAAAGTGGTTCCTGAACGTAGATGGATGTCACTCACACTCACAACATATCCAGGGAATTGGTTAGGATCTGCAAAGTAGACTAGCTGTTGTTGTGGTTTGTTATTTGGGTTAGGTGTGGGCTGAGCTAGTAACTAAGTAGGTCTAGGTGTGCTTGAACTTGAGCTAGTATGAGGAGGCATTAGGGTAGGTTGTTGAGGCTATGGAGGTGGTTGCATGTAACTAGTTGCCTAGTTTGGCCATTGTTGTCCTCCCCTCCATTAGGATGTTGCTGCTAGTTTCCTGGAGGTGGCTGCCAATTCCCTTGGGATTGCTGCCACTAGGGTGAAGAGTTTTGGTAATTAGACCAGGTATTTGGAGGGTTATTCCAAGTCTGAGGTGGATATCCTCCATAGTTGGATGGATATGGGGGTTTCCATTGATTACAAAATGCATAAGAATTGAAATAAGGCCCAACAAAAGATAATGGATCTAGTGGCATACCTTGTCTTAGTGCCCATGGTCTCCTTTGTGCAATGTATAGAATTGATCATCATCAACTTGGATTGGCTTGAACTCAGGTGGGGTCTGCTTGCTGTCAATGTTAGCTACTATTTTGCATCTATGGTCCTTCTTTTGTCTACAATGAGGGCAATATTCTGCCAACATTGCCTCTACTTCCTCATGTTTCTTCTTTGCTTGAAGTATATCTAGCTGAGTAGCCAGATTGTTTATGATGTCTTGCTTGAAATCTGCCAACAAGTGAGTAATCTCCATCCTTGAAACTTCATTGGTGGATGATTTACCCATAGAGGATTGGTAACCTCTTCCTTTTTTGAAGGCGCCTTGGAGTAATTCTATCACATCTTCTTAATATCATCCCAAGGAACTTGGGTGATATCTCCTCCTCCCATTAGGTCTAGAGCATCAATGCAAATCTCATTAATTCCTCTTAGGAAGAGTAACTTTTGATATTCTTCATTGAGTGTATGATGTGGAGATTTCTGCAGGCAAAACAAAAACCTTGAAATAAAATCCTCCAAAATCTCATCTTCCTTTTGCTACATCCTAAAAATGTCATCTCCTCTCATATCTTCCTCTACAGTATTCTTTGTACTTCTCAAGAAAATTTGTTTTCATATCATCCCAAGTCTCTACAGTATTCCTACCTAAGCTCATAAACTATCTTAATGCAACTTCTTTCAAGGTGGTAGGAAACAACTTAAGCCTATGAGCATCAGTGGTATAGTCATAGCTTCTGCAGAGGATATCAAACTCAAACAAGATGGTGTCAGGGTCTTCTATGACAAGGCCATAGAACTTGGGAAGAACTAAAGCAGGGTTGTTCTTGAGGTTATCAACTTCATTCTGATGAGCAATAGGGAATGGAAAAGATGGCTGGTTGGGTTTGTTTCAGTTTGCATCACCCATGCCTACTTGATGGATTTCCAAAGCAAATGGGTTCTCAATCAGATTTTGGTCTTCAGAGGAAGTTTCAAAACTCGTCAAATTGGGAAATGCATCAAAAAAATGATGTGCCTCTTCTTCTTCATCATCTCTTGGAAGATTTTGAAGCTCAACTAGCTGAAATGGATCAGGGTCATTAGGAAGGAATCTCCCATAAGAATCTCTTCTCCTTCCTCTATGCATGCGGTATCAACTCAGTATCAGCCAACTCACACAAATAATTGGTGAAAGAATAATAGGTCATTAATTTCCTAAATGAAGGGTATGCTAAGAACAAAATTCAAAAATACTACAACATGAATGAAACTAGAAATGAATCCAAATAACTTCCTAGTTTGACACCATCCCCGACAACAGCGCCAAAAATGTTGGCCTCCTCTAATGGTTTAATAACTAAGCCTTGAGAGATATAACTTAGAGATTAGGCATCTGCATTAAGTAGCTATCTTACTCATTATAAAGGTGCATTTAATTGTCAACCCAGGGATGTAAACATGAAATGGGTCAGCACTGTATGTGCACTAGGACTCCACTGTAGTCATCCATAAACTAGAAAAGAAACAGTACTGGAAATGAAATGTTGGAAGAAAATCAACTTAAGCACTGAGCATACATCAACTACACTAAGAATCAACAAATGGACTAGAAATGAAAGATAGAAATGGAAATCTCAGCAAACAGACACAAAACTACTTTGTCTGCCTTGGTTGCAGGAACAGTCACAAAACATAATTTCAGTGGTTGCAGGAACAGACAGTTGCTGAAACTGAAACTAATTACTAAGGAAAAAATATATTCTAAACTAAATGGGTGGAATTCTCACCAAGTGGCCCCCCTTGAGTGATTCTCCCTCAAGCTAACTCAATTGCAGCAAATCAAAATATCATTTTATTTCTTGAAAACATGATTACAACATCTCAGCAATATGACTGTATTACTAAAACTAGAAAATGCAAGTACAATCTCATAACGTCCAACCTTATGAAAAGGGGCATCTGACCATTATTTATAGAGGGAAAAACTACTAATTAACCCTAACTACTTGGGCAATAGAATCCATCAAAATAGGAGGATGCCACTTATTGAAAGCATAGAAAAAGATGGAGGAAGTTATGCCTATGCCAAATTTGGTCAAAGCAGACTTGCTCCAACGAGATCCCAACATAGCACACTCCCTAGATTCACTCAACAAACAAACATGACCATTAAAAGGTAGTTACAATATTTTATTTGAACTAGGAATTCCCCTCAATTGGAAGTTTTCCCTCCTTTCATCTCTTAACGACCATCTTCTTGACTTTCTTGACAAGCGACCCGCTGGCAGGAGTTTCTTCCACTTTGCAAGCTTTGTTGACATCAAAATCTTAGTGTAAAACTACATAATATCATTAGCATGCACAAAAAATTGCATATCTAAAATTACCTTAAAGTAACATCCATTCAACCACATGTAAAACTAACATAGATAATTCTCATAGCATGTTAATGTCATTAAAAGTCACAAGGATAAACTTATGCCCAAGGTTTATGGTTTTAAGGAAATAACATGGAAAATGTCAACAACCAAGTGCCAAAGTCTAAGGTAACAACAACAAATAGATAATAAACCCTATCAAAATTGAGCCATTAATTGGACTCATCACTTAGTTTATTTTTAAGTTTTTCCTTTATGTAATTTGTAAATTATAGAAGACATTTTACATGTCTTTTTTAATATAACAATTACATACATAGGAGGATTGAAGTCCCAAATCAAATCAGTCTCTTCCTTTGAATAAGTCAAGTTAGTTATAATTTTCCTATTTTAGCTCTTGGCTCTCCTCTATAAATAAGGAGCTCTTTTGTAAATATAATGTTTTAGCTTATGAAGCAAAGTTCTGCCAAATTGAAGAGCACATTGAAAATTTGTTCTTGAAGTGTAAATCGAGATTCAATCAATAAAATAAGCAAGTTGGCATCCAATCTTTTCCTTGGATTAAGTTTGTTGTGTATTGATAATGTTCTTACCTCTTTCCTATTACATTATCTTGTACATGATTGAATCATAGCATGGAATTGAGTATGTTAAAAGGTAATTCAAATATGATTTTGAAGTCTTTGAGCTATAATATTATTTTAGAAATTATTTTTGTGTAAAATTTTGGAGATAATTTGAAGACATTGGGTTGTGAGTTATCATCCATGTTTGGTTGATCTTATTGTGGCATATGTTGGATACTTTGGGCTGCAACACATACCATTCTTTTTCTTTTCAAATCATCATAGAAATCAACATAGGACTTTGTTCTTTTGTGGGTTTTCTTGCTACCAACACTTGCTGGAATCATTTTAGTTATTCTTTCATCTAAGTGAATTAGATATTGGTTATTATTGGTCCAACTAGTACTTTATGGTTAATTACATGTTGTAATTGTCATGGGATTATCATTGTAACTTAGTAAGAAGAAACATCTATTCTAAAAAAAGAGAATTAGATGAATGGAAACACCCCCATGGATAATAGTAGTGTACACAAGCTTAGTTAATTACTAGTTGTTTTTAGTTAGCAATAAGAAGGGAGCCTCCCCTTTCTGAGAGGAAAGATTTAATCTCTCTATACTGTGGCTGATATCGACATTTTGTAATCAGTTAATTGATTACAAAATATTCACCCAACACAATGATACATTTGGATTAGATATTTTGTAAGAATCCACAAAATTTCTAGTGCTTTGTTGCTTAAGATCCTTTACTACTATACCATGGAGAAAATCCATGAAGGTGGTATTTTTGGAAGCAAGATTTTATCAAGGATGGCAGATTTGAGTTTATTGGTGGTGGAATTGATGGTATTGGTTGGAATACAAAGGTTTTGAGGATGAATAATTTACATAGGAGGTGGAGGCTACAATATACTCATGTGAGGTGTGTATTTGAGATATGAGATGGAAATGAGGGCCTTGGGCTAAAGATGTGTTTCCCTTGTCAAAGGTACCATATGGATGACTAATGAATATTTGATTAGGATACATTAAATAATGAGTGTTATTTAGTTCTTTGTCTTTAGGCTCTTCATAGTTTATGCTTGGGTGACTATAGCTTTTGACAATATTGCTTGAGATAATATTGTCTAAGGCCTCATTATGAATAATTTTCTTGGCCCATATGACTCATTATTTTCATTGATTTACAAGGCTATCATCAAATGAATTTTTAGATTGGTTGTGACAAGGGGACTCATCAAAATAAAATAGATTCATGATTTTGGCTTTAAATTTTGAATGTTGGATAGATGTGGTCGATTGGATTCAATTTTCATTAGCTTAGACCTTAATATTTGTTTTCATATCAAATATGTTTTAAATTTTATATTTTTATATAGATGGGTGATCTTGGATGAAGTTGGTTTACATCAAGTTTTGTTATTTATTTGATTTGGCTTGAAATATTAAGGATTTTGGGTTTGGTATGATTTTGATGGGATTGGAGTTCATTCAAATTGGTTGAGTTTTCTTTTGGATGAATGACCAAGGATAAAGTTCTTAGAGTAATAGTTTGATTGTGATTTCAGGTAAGGTGAACAAAGGTCAGATTTTGATTTGAATTAAATATTTTTTATTTTTATTTTAATGAGAAGTGTTTTTTTAGATTGGGTGACATTGAATTACCTCTAGTATGTTACCAAGATCCATTGGGTTTGGTGGTTTTTATGATTTGGATTTTTATTATGCTTTAGTATGATGATTTTAAGATCAAGACCTTAGAATAATAGTTTCATTTGAGATTAATCAATTCATTTCTATACTAAAGATGTGAAAATTTAATAAACAAGATTACATTTGAAGTTTAATTTGATTTAAGGTCTCAATTCAAATCATGGGTTTGGATTTAGGTGGATGGAGTTGTGATTTGATTTAGATTTTGGATTAGGGTTTACAAGTTGGAGTTGGAATTGGGTTTAATATTCATATTTGTGTTTTTTATTTTGATTTGTGGATTTTGGTTTTTGATTTCAACCTCTTACAAGAGGGATTTTCTATGGAATATTCAAAGTTTAATTTTGATTTGATATGTTGGATGTTTGGAAATATTTTTTATTTAAAGGGTGATTATGTATATTACACAAGAAGACACACTTGACACTAGAACAACCTATTTTATTCAAGTAGATGTGTGTGTATTTTTTATCCCACCAATATGTCTCATCTCTTAATGGAATGACATGCTCATGAGGATGCACCAACTAATTTTGATCACTCAATTTTATTCAAAGGTGCAAGAGGAGAGCATATGTGGCCTACAAACTCATTTCTAGGGGCATAGGTTGAGTATATCTCTAAGGCTAACCACTTACCAATACATCACAACCATGCACAACCAAAAGGTCATATATAGGATAAATAATATCCTTTGGAGTATTATGAAGGGATAGGATTTTCTAGATTGAATGGATGGACAAGATTTGGTGAGATAAATTTATATATACTATTGAAGCATGGTACCATGTACATGTGTGGATTCATGTGCATTATTAAGCCATGAGAAAGGTTGAATTGGATAATGATTCTTAGTGTGCAAGTGATAAAGTTAGTTAGTTAATTGATTTTATCCAACTAACAATTGAGGGGGAATTCAGGAATCAAATTAATATTTTGTATCTATTTAATTTTAAAATATTGGGTATGAATGTTAAAATTAATTAAAATTTTAACTTATTTAATTAAGGTTGGACTATAGAGGAACATGCTAAATTGGTCATTAATTAAATAAATGATTGAAAATTATTTAATTAGTATTAGGAAGAGGGTTTGATATATTAGTTGACTAATTTATTTATTTAATTAATGTTGGAAGGGGATACATGTGAGATTAATAAATTGATGTTTAAACATGGTGCAAGTGGAAGTACCTAGAAGTGATTTTAGGTGTAAACAATACAAAATTCCATATCTTTAATAAATATGACCCCTTATGAATTTATGGAGATGGATGAGACATTTATTGGGATGTGAATGAGGAATAAGGGATACCATGCATTGAATATCACCTACTATTGTCTTGATTACTTATTACCTCTTTTTGGAAGTTTTATTTAACCGTAAAGGTATCTTTGAGAAGGATGATTCATCCTAGGAAATAATTTAATATTGAATATAAAATAGTGGAGTGGAGGAAGACTAAGAAATTTTATGATGAGGGGAATATAAAATGGTAGAAAAGTGATGGGAGAGGATCCAAAATGATCACATATGAGGAGGATGGTTTATAACAAGAGATGATAGGGAAGGAAGGGGAGAAGAACTAGGAATCTAAAATAGATAGACATAAACTAAAACATCTCTACATTCCCCCCACTTTGAAAGTAAATTTTGCAACATTCTCAAGTTAGAATATCTTCACTCTTAGAAGGCTCATAGAGTTGAATATTATCATTGATTTTAGAAGCAACGTGTATTTTAGGATATCTTTATGGTGAAATTACAAAAGAAGGAATGGTGTAGGTATTTTTACATATAGGTAATTCTTTAGATGACATTTACTTCCTAAAATATTTTCCTTGGGTAGATACCTATATTATTTCATTCTTATAAATAGCCATGATAAGGTTTGAGCTATAACCTTCTCAGTACTTTCATCCAAGGAAGTAACCTTAGGTGTTTACCAATTCATCTTTGGAATGGGATTCAAGAATATTTTCTCAATTTTATAAATTGGATCAATCGATTCTTCACAATCATTAGATACTTTATTCAAGAATTTATTCAGGCTAAATGTATGAATTATATTTTTATTTCATTATGGGTGGTGGGCCTAGCTCGATTGGTTAAAGAATCTTGTTGCAGGTAATAGGTCATGAGGTCTAGTCTCCCCACCATCCTTGTGGTATCAGAGGGCGTGTTGCGTCAGTGTCACCGATCACATGAAAAAAACTTACCAGGTGCATGTAATGCCCCGCCACGCAACCCTAGGGGAAGTTGCAAACTACAACCAATTTTCACTACAATTTTTTTTAAAAAAATTACAATTACATGTATGACAACAACACAAAGCCAACAATCCCCTAAGGTCGCGAGACAAAGATTAATTTAATTCACAAATTAAAACATCATGCATGAAATGAAATATAACAACATTCACTTAATCTAATTTAAGCACATACATTCCATACATGAGATTTCCATTTAGACCATGAGATCCTTCACAGTTCCAAGACAAAGGTTATATAATTACATTTACATCTCTCATTCCCAGAATGAGGTAAATCAATGACATAATTGTTTATTACAATTTCCACCTCAATAAAAATGAGGGGTAAATAAAATACAAAAGCACTAGCATAAATGATACCAAGGTAGCAACTGGAACCCCATGAGCTCTCCAACACGAAAGTCTCGTCCACAAAAGAAATGCCAACACAACGGAGTATGGCGCATGTTCCACCCAACCATGTGATACCCGAAGGCTCACCCCTCGTGCTAGGAGATAGTAACAAGGGTTTCAGATCAAGACCAACAACCTCTAAACATAGGCAACATGACTCAACTAGAAACTGATAGGAACATGACAACACATGACATAAAGGTAACAATGCTTCCAGATTCTAAATACATGAACACATCACGAATACAAACATAATGTTGTCTTAAGAGAAGTGTCATCACAATGTCGCATGGGATATCCTGGCAAGTCTTCCTAGGTCCCGGCCCCCATCTCGGGATATCCTGGTAACCTCTAACGACTCCCGGCCCCACATGCAAACCAATGCGGAATCAGTTATCTTTCGAAGGGACAAGATAACGATCTTTCCATTCCAGGCCTTCTCGTCTCATCCCAAGTCTATACAAGCACTTGCGTCCATGAGCGAGGCAAAATTAATCTTTTTAAATGATGGTACCACCTATACTAATTAATTGGTTTAAGTTTTCACTGAATTAACCAACTTACATTGACATCTCCTGGCACCACTTTGTGTGCTGGCCCTCAATGCAAGCCACTTCTCTAAGACAACACGTGGAACTATGCCACCACCAAAGGTACTCAAGTACAATCTCGGAATGATGAATCCCTAACCATGACATGAAGTCAACCCATCCCGTCCAAGATGACTGGGTTTAACTGGACACATTGCGTGCACTACCCAAGGTAGACTAGGGTTGACCAACATAACAACCACCCAAACACATAAAAGAAAGTCCTATCTGGAAGGCTTACATAACACTGTCTAGATTGTCCCACACCAAGAAGAAGCATAATAAGCAATATAAAGTAGACTACTTTAGGATTTCGTAAATCCATTCACTCACGCATTGGTGCATTACTCAAATTAAATAAAATAATTTTGGGTACATTTACATGAGTGATCTAATGTATTGCAATTATTTCCAAAATCTACGCTTGATCATTAAATCATAATGCAAAATTCTCATAATGATAATAACTCCATATACATTGCCAAGAATAACTTGATGGTGATACACAATTATCGTTTTATTTATATAAAAAAAATAAAGAAAACATATGTATAAATTGCGTATACTCAACGTATATATAATACTACGCATTATATATATAATTAACACTAAATTTTTTACTTTAATATTAAAATTTTCTGAAATAAACCAGATTGCATTATTTCATTATTTAAAATATAATAAAATATATTTCAATATATATATATAATATATATATATTAAAAAAAAAACATATATATATATATATATAACTCATATATATTAAATATATTAATTATATATTTAAATAATAAATAATTATTATTCTAAAAAAAACATTGAAATCTGAATATTTATATATATATATTAAATATGATACATATATAATATATTATTTATAATATAATATAATATATATATATATATATATTTAATATAATATATATAAATAAAAATAAAAGAAATTATAACAAAAAAAACAAAGACTAAATAGGGTTTTATAAACCCGAGCTCCCACAGACCACAGGGAGGCCTGTCTCCGCGACCTCCCTGCGCAGCATGGACGCTGCCAGGGAGGTAGCGGCACTGCCTTTACTGGCGGTGCCCTCCTCGGTAGGGGTTGCTGGGCGGGCGCGCACGGGGTTTCATCCCCAAAAACGCCGCTCAAACAAAAAACGCGGAAACCCAAATAAAAACGACGCCCAAATTAAAAACGGATTTCTGGGTCTAAAACACAGACCCGAAAAAGAACAATTTTTTTTTATTTTACCAGACATATATTTAATAAAAAAAAAACTACAATATCATATATGCAATATATGCATATATATGTATATATATATATTCAATCTTATACATATATATGCATATATATAATATATTGATAAACACAGTCATAACATATGACTGTAAAATTATTTTGTTCAACACCCAGATTGGGAAAACCCACAAATTTGAACAAACAAAAAGGAATTCTCAATGAAGCTTCAAGATTTAACAAAATAATCCCAAAATTTCTTCCAAATTAAATAGAGATTTTCCCCAACCCAAGTTTACATAAAATCCAATTGAATCCTTCCATTTTTGTTTCAAATTTTCTCATTGATAGCTTGAAGAAAATTTCTGGTTCATATTGTTTTCTAAAAAAAATTTCAAACTCTTCATTTTCAAGTTTGAATGGGATTCCAAACATGGTTTAAAATCTAAAGTTTGAATTATCCAAAACTACATTTGAGCCATTTCCAAACAAGATTTTTGAAATAAAATTTGCATATAGAAAGGAAAATAAGGAACCTTTTGTTTTCTCCAAGTCTTTGAAGAGTCCTTCAATGGAGATTGTGCTCTTTCAAATCTTCTCCTCCACCAAGCTTTTCCAAATCCTCTTCAACAATTTTTTCTCCAAGATTTCTTCAAGTTTCCTCTTGCTCTCTCTCAAATTACCCAAATTCTAAAAAAACAAGATAATTCAAAAAAAGGAATGTATTTTCCTTATGGCCTCCAAAAAAAATGTCAAACCCCTAATTTAGCCACCCACCAAAAGTTATTGCAAATTGGGATATTTTGGATATTTCATTTTTTTTTTTAAAATTAATAAAACTTCATTTTCCTTTTCAAATGCATATTACTCAATTAAATTCAAATTCCATTTACCCCACCATGCTAACTAAATTCATTTTATTTCACAAAATTGAATCCAACTATTACATTTAAAATAAATCATTTTTAAATTTTATTTTCCTACATGAGGAAGCAATACAACTTCTAATGTATATATATATATATATTTGTCTCATTATTTAATAATGCTAATACAATTGGACTAATTTACTTAATCCACAATAAATCTAATTCACGGTTAGATTATTCATCAATTGCATTAAATCAACTAATAAATCAATGAGCACTCTATTATGAATTTTTGGCAATAAAATTAAATAAAGCAACGCCATTTCACTAGGAAATTTAAATCATGCAAGCAAAGGGAGACAAGATGACAAGACAAATAGCTTAACCCAACTGACAACCCGACAACCCACTATGGCTAGGGTGATGTCACGACACAGAAACCCAAGCTACTATCTCCCAATCATTTCCGTTGAACAAGGGACATGCTCAGACCTGCGAAATCAGGTGGAGTCAATGTCCTATACCTGCATCCTGCACACAACATGAGTGTCGAACATGCATACATATATATAAACATCAAAACACACCGTAAAGAGGAAATCGCGGAATCACAGGGCACTCGCGTGCGAGTGATGTGATCCCGTCCCCTTCACCAATACAATATCGCTAACTGATACCTCTAATTCATTAATTGCAAAATCAAAACATAAAGCATCAATAATTCACATACATGATAATTTAATCCACAACATGAAATAATAACATCATCTGATAAAAGTACCATCACATCAAAACATAATGTTTACATCGCTTAATAATTAGTGATCAAAAGTAACCAAGTTTATAACCAACGTGCTAACAAGGAAAAATATACATAACGAACACTGTTCGATCAAAATAACAAAATGAAGGGGTGTTACATCCTCCCCCCTAGGGTCAGGCTTACTCCTTGAAGCCTGTGAACAAATAGGGATAAAGTTCCCTCATCCTAGCTGCATCCTCCCAAGTGGATGATGAGTCATCCCTAGGATCCCACTAGATCCTAACCTGATCAATATCTCGCCCTCGAAGAGCGAGCGTTCTGCGCTCGACCACGGCCACGGGCTCCAAAGCCAGCTACCCGTCCTCTACCTGCAAAGCATTCCAATCAAGGACATGAGAAATGTCTAGATGGTACAGCTGAAGAACTGATACATGAAATATGTCGTGCACATGCGAGAGACTGGGCGGTAAATCAAGACGGTAAGCAACATGACCAATCTTCTCGAGAATCTTGAAGGGCCCAACAAAGCCAGGCGCCAACTTAGAGCCCTTTCTATAACGGATTGGACTCTTTCGTGGACGCACACGCAAGAAGACTCTATCGCCTACGG
This sequence comes from Sequoia sempervirens, assembly GCA_007258455.2. Taxonomy (NCBI): domain Eukaryota; kingdom Viridiplantae; phylum Streptophyta; class Pinopsida; order Cupressales; family Cupressaceae; genus Sequoia; species Sequoia sempervirens. The sequence continues at coordinate 445,821,161 of VDFB02000017.1, read as the reverse complement.
ACGATCCACTCTATGCGCATCTGCATACTTCTTCTGCCTATCCTGAGCTGTCACCAAGTGCTCTCTAATCCTATCCACCTGTTGCTCCATGTCATGCAACATCTCAGGACTCAAAGTTACCCTATCCTCTAGCCGATCCCAACTCAAAGGAGTGCGACATGGTCGCCCATACAATGCTTGGAATGGAGCCATACCAATAGAACTCTGAAAGCCATTATTATAGGCAAACTCTACCAAATAGAGATAGTCCTCCCATTGTGTCTGTTGGTCCATCACATACATACACAACATGTCTTCGAGGATCTGATTGACCCTCTCAGTCTGTCCATCTGTCTCTGGGTGGTAAGCTGAACTGAAGTTCAATTGTGTTCCCATCGCATGCTGTAATGACGTCCATAGAGCTGAGGTGAACACTGGATCCCTGTTAGAGATAATCCGACGTGGAATACCATGCAACCTCACTATATCCTCCATGAACACTCTAGCTACGGATGATGCGGTATAGGAAGAACGCATAGGTGAGAAGTGTGCTACCTTCGTCAACCTATCCACTGTCACCATAATTGCATCATGCCGTCTCGAAGAGTTGGGTAAACCAACAATGAAATCCAATGAGATTATATCCCATTTCCATTCTAGCACTAAATGTGACTGCAGAAGCCCTGCTGGATGTTGGTGTTCGGCCTTCACCCGCTGACACTCAAGACATCTTGACACAAAATCCGCAATATCTCACTTCATCCCTGGCCAAAAATATAACTGACGCAAATCAGCATACATCTTCTTCACCCCTGGATGGGCTGAATAAGGTGCACGATGTGCTTCAATCATGACCAAAGCGCAAAGCTCACAAGATGGGGGAACGTATATGCGTCCTGTGTGTCTCAATATCTTGTCAGCATCTAGAGAGTATCCTGAATATCTACCCTCAAGAGGTCTTCCTGCCTCTATTATCGATCTAACATCCTGATACCAACTGTCGGCTGGGAGGGCAGAAAGAATCTGACTCCGCAAATCAACAATAAGAGTCAACTCAGATATCTCATGCCTTTGCCTACTGAGGGCATCTGCAACCACATTCTCCTTCCCTTGGATATACTTCACCTCGAAGTCATATTCACAGAGAAACTCCATCCATCACCTTTGCCTAGCATTAAGGTTAGGCTGCGTGAAGATATACTGAAGGCTCCTATGATCACTATGCAGCTCGAACCTATGCCCAAGAAGAAAGTGCCTCCATCTCGTCAATGCATGAACCACTGCTGCCAACTCAAGATCATGGGTAGGATAATTTAGCTCATGATCCTTGAGCTTCCGTGACTCATATGCAATGACGCGACCCTCCTGCATCAATACTACACCTAATCCCTCCAAGGACGCATCCGTACAAACTATAAAGTCCCCAATAGGATCCGGTATCGCAAGTATAGGTGCGCTGGTCAACTTCCCTTTAAGACACTGAAAGGCGGTCTCACACTTCTCAGACCACTCAAACCTCTTTCCTTTCCTCTGAAGTGAGGTGATAGGATGCCCTAGTCTCAAAAAGTCCTGCACAAAGCACCTGTAATAACCTGCTAGCCCCATGAAGCTACATAGCTCGGCCACATTCATGGGCGCAGGCCAATCTAAGATCGCTTGGATCTTCGCAGGATCCACTGAAATACCCTCTCCATAGATCACATGACCAAGGTATTGAACCTCAGTCCTAAAGAATTCACACTTCGACAAGTTAGCATACAGCTGATTATCTCGCAAACACTGCAATACCTGTTGCAAGTGCTCCTCATGTTCCTCCATTGTTCTAGAATATACCAAAATATCATCTAGGAACACAAGAACAAACCTATCAAGGTATGTATGAAATACCCCATTCATAAAACTCATGAACACTGAGGGTGCATTCATCAAACCAAATGGCACAACCGTGAACTCATAGTGACCATACCGCATTCAGAACGCGGTCTTATGAATATCGGACTCAAAAATTCGAAGTTGATGATATCCTGACTTGAGATCAATCTTCGAAAAGATGGTAGCACCCTTGATCTGATCGAATAGATCGTCAATCCTAGGAAGAGGATACTGATTTCTGATGGTCACTTTGTTCAACTGTCGGTAATCAATGCCTAACCGAAGTGAACCGTCTTTCTTCTTTACGAAGATGACAGGTGCTCCCCATGGAGAAACACTAGGGCGAATAAAACCCTTCTCTAGAAATTCCTCAAGCTGCAACCGAAGCTCTTTCAGCTCCTGGGTAGTCATACGATAGGGAGCTCATGAAATGGGCTCTGAGCCAGGTACCAAGTCTATCTTGAAGTCAATGTCCCTCTGAGGAGGCATCCCTGGAATCTCATCTGGAAAGACATCGGAAAACTCCTAAAGGATGGGGTGACTATCAAGAGAAACCTTCTCTTCTCCACCTCCCAGACCCAAATCATCCACAGTAACAGCGAACAATTGGCAACCCTGCCGCAAACACCTTCTCAAATGTATAGCTGAGATGATCCTCAAGGAGATCGGCCTCTGAACCCCCACTACCTCTATCTCTCTACCAGATGTCCCAATGCATCTAATCGACTTACGTCGACAATTAATGACTGCACTATGAGCCTCTAGCCAATCCATTCCTATGACAACGTCATAAGAACCCAATGGAATAACACGAAGGTCCAAGGTAGTCTGGAGAGGTCCAACCTCTAACCTACACTCCGGCACAAGGGAAAGGGATGCAACTTTTGCACCCGAAGCTAACTCCACTTGCCACCTATCGACTTGCTTTACCGCATCCAGTCTACATCGCGCCACGACTGATAAAGAAACAAAGGAATCAGATACTCCAGAATCAAATAGAATAGAAACGGGGTTACCCCCCAACATACCATAGGCCTCAACAACTATACCCTGGTGTTCTGCCTAGCGGTTGTCAACCGCTGCGAATACTCGATGCCCACGGCCTGCATCACCTACAGTCGGCTCTGACGCTGCTGGTCCCTGAGAATACCCTGATGTGCCCTTATTGGGACACATCCTCGCTATGTGACCCTGTTGGCCACACGCAAAACATCCAGTGCCTCTACCAAAGCCCCTGCCTGCAGGTGGTGCGCTAGACTGGTGCGCACTACCCCTGAAAGAAGAATGAGAACTCTGCGCTGGCTGCTCGGAGTTGAAGCGTCTCATGCGCCTCCAACTCCTATCCCCCTACCTCTGCTGGAAACCCTTCCGTTTCCCCTGGGAACCCTGCTGCTGCTGCTGACCACCCTGAGACGGACCCTGCTGAGCTCTAGAAGGTGCACCTCCTTGAGGCTGACCCCCTCGAGCACTAGTCCCAGCTGTTGAACCACTGCCCACCTGCACTCCTACATGACCACCTAAGGCCATCGCCAGGTTCTCCTCAATGAGCCTAGCCTTATCGACCGCTACCTCCATGGTCTTGGGTTTGAAAACCCGCACTCCACCACTGATACGGGCGTTTAAGCCCCTGAGAAAATGCTGTACCAACATGCCCTCGTCATCACCTATGCCTGCATACTGTTTGAGCTCGTAGAAATGACGCTCATACATCTCTACTGACATAGTCATCTGTCGAAGGGTGTGGAACTCATCCCCTCGACGCTGCCTCCAATGCTCGGAAAGGAATCTAGCCCGAAACTGCTCTAGGAACAACTCCCAAGAAACTGTACCAATGTCCAGATGGAGCTTCTGCTCCTCTAATCTCCACCAAGTGGAGGAAAATCCCCTCAGGTGCATGATAGCGCACCTAGCTCGAGTGTTGCTCCCATATGGGTGCATAGCAAAGCACCTAGTCAAGTCAATGAGCCATGTCTCTGCCTCCAAACCACTGCCTGATCCATCAAAAGTAGGTGGTCGTGCTCTAAGCAAATCCCTTATATGGGCTGCTACCTCTGAATCAGAGTGAATTGGTACCTCTCTCTCTCTAACCACCACTGGCTCTACCTCCTGCCTAGGCCCAAGGCGGGCAAGGGTCTCCTCTAACAACTGACGCAACTGAGCGTCTTCGATCCTGGGTGGATCCAGATTCTGATTGCCCTCCCCCTGAATATTCTGAGAAGCCTGTTGCTTCTCATGGTCAGAAACAAGTGGAACATGTGGAGGTGGGTCTTGTTGTTCCACAATGCGACCGCCTAAACAGCCACGTCTACGACCCCCTCCTCTTCCACGCCTGGGAGGCATGATCCTATACAGACACAAAAAGGCATTAAGCACAACACACAAATAAAATCCACACACCTAAAAGCTTAATGGGCTCATCATAATCCCAGAGTACCCAGTGTTTAAACCTAGGCTCTGATACCATGTGTAATGCCCCGCCACGCAACCCTAGGGGAAGTTGCAAACTACAACCAATTTTCACTACAATTTTTTTTAAAAAAATTACAATTACATGTATGACAACAACACAAAGCCAACAATCCCCTAAGGTCACGAGACAAAGATTAATGTAATTCACAAATTAAAACAACATGCATGAAATGAAATATAACAACATTCACTTAATCTAATTTAAGCACATACATTCCATACATGAGATTTCCATTTAGACCATGAGATCCTTCACGGTTCCAAGACAAAGGTTATATAATTACATTTACATCTCTCATTCCCAAAATGAGGTAAATCAATGACATAATTGTTTATTACAATTTCCACCTCGATAAAAATGAGGGGTAAATAAAATACAAAAGCACTAGCATAAATGATACCAAGGTAGCAACTGGAACCCCACGAGCTCTCCAACACGAAAGTCTCATCCACAAAAGAAATGCCAACACAACGGAGTATGGTGCACGTTCCACCCAACCATGTGATACCCAAAGGCTCACCCCCCGTGCTAGGAGATAGTAACAAGGGTTTCAGATCAAGACCAACAACCTCTAAACATAGGCAACATGACTCAACTAGAAACTGATAGGAACATGACAACACATGACATAAAGGTAACAATGCTTCCAGATTCTAATACATGAACACATCACGAATACAAACATAATGTTTTCTTAAGAGAAGTGTCATCATAATGTCGCATGGGATATCCTGGCAAGTCTTCCTAGGTCCCGGCCCCCATCTCGGGATATCCTGGTAACCTCTAACGACTCCCGGCCCCACATGCAAACCAATGTGGAATCAGTTATCTTTCGAAGGGACAAGATAACGATCTTGCCATTCCAGGCCTTCTCGTCTCATCCCAAGTCTATACAAGCACTTGTGTCCATGAGAGAGGCAAAATTAATCTTTTTAAATGATGGTACCACCTATACTAATTAATTGGTTTAAGTTTTCACTGAATTAACCAACTTACATTGAGATCTCCTGGCACCACTTTGTGTGTCGGCCCTCAATGCAAGCCACTTCTCTAAGACACCACGTGGAACTATGCCACCACCAAAGGTACTCAAGTACAATCTCGGAATGATGAATCCCTAACCATGACATGAAGTCAACCCATCCCGTCCAAGATGACTGGGTTTAACTGGACACATTGTGTGCACTACCCAAGGTAGACTAGGGTTGACCAACATAACAACCACCCAAACACATAAAAGAAAGTCCTATCTAGAAGGCTTACATAACACTGTCTAGATTGTCCCACACCAAGAAGAAGCATAATAAGCAATATAAAGTAGACTACTTTAGGATTTCGTAAATCCGATTCACTCACGCATTGGTGCATTACTCAAATTTAATAAAATAATTTCGGGTACATTTACATGAGTGATCTAATGTATTACAATTATTTCCGAAATCTACGCTTGATCATTAAATCATAATGCAAAATTCTCATAATGATAATAACTCCATATACATTGCCAAGAATAACTTGATGGTGATACACAATTATCGTTTTATTTATATAAAAAAAATAAAGAAAACATATGTATAAATTGCGTATACTCAACGTATATATAATACTACGCATTATATATATAATTAACACTAAACTTTTTACTTTACTATTAAAATTTTCTGAAATAAACCAGATTGCATTATTTCATTATTTAAAATATAATAAAATATATTTCAATATATATATAATATATATATATATATATTAAAAATATATATATATATATATATATATATATATATATCTCATATATATTAAATATATTAATTATATGAAATAATTTTATATATATATATTAAATATGATACATATATAATATATTATTTATAATATAATATATATATATATATATATATTATATTTAATATAATATATATAAATAAAAATAAAAGAAATTATAACAAAAAAAACAAAGACTAAATAGGGTTTTATAAACCCGAGCTCCCACGCCGCCCAGGAAGCCACTGCAGGGGAGACGCAGGTCTCCCTGCAGCCGCGACCTCCCTGCGCAGGGGGGCGACGCTGCCAGGGAAGGTAGCGGCACTGCCTTTACTGGCGGTGCCTCCCTCCTCGGGGCGGCGGTCGGGGTTGCTGCGCGGGCCGCGCACGGGGTTTCATCCCCAAAAACGCCGCTCAAACAAAAAACGCGGAAACCCAAATAAAAACGACGCCCAAATTAAAAACGGATTTCTGGGTCTAAAACACAGACCCGAAAAAGAACAATTTTTTTTTATTTTACCAGACATATATTTAATAAAAAAAAAACTACAATATCATATATGCAATATATGCATATATATGTATATATATATATTCAATCTTATACATATATATGCATATATATAATATATTGATAAACACAGTCATAACATATGACTGTAAAATTATTTTGTTCAACACCCAGATTGGGAAAACCCACAAATTTGAACAAACAAAAAGGAATTCTCAATGAAGCTTCAAGATTTAACAAAATAATCCCAAAATTTCTTCCAAATTAAATAGAGATTTTCCCCAACCCAAGTTTACATAAAATCCAATTGAATCCTTCCATTTTTGTTTCAAATTTTCTCATTGATAGCTTGAAGAAAATTTCTGGTTCATATTGTTTTCTAAAAAAAATTTCAAACTCTTCATTTTCAAGTTTGAATGGGATTCCAAACATGGTTTAAAATCTAAAGTTTGAATTATCCAAAACTACATTTGAGCCATTTCCAAACAAGATTTTTGAAATAAAATTTGCATATAGAAAGGAAAATAAGGAACCTTTTGTTTTCTCCAAGTCTTTGAAGAGTCCTTCAATGGAGATTGTGCTCTTTCAAATCTTCTCCTCCACCAAGCTTTTCCAAATCCTCTTCAACAATTTTTTCTCCAAGATTTCTTCAAGTTTCCTCTTGCTCTCTCTCAAATTACCCAAATTCTAAAAAAACAAGATAATTCAAAAAAAGGAATGTATTTTCCTTATGGCCTCCAAAAAAAATGTCAAACCCCTAATTTAGCCACCCACCAAAAGTTATTGCAAATTGGGATATTTTGGATATTTCATTTTTTTGAAATTAATAAAACTTCATTTTCCTTTTCAAATGCATATTACTCAATTAAATTCAAATTCCATTTACCCCACCATGCTAACTAAATTCATTTTATTTCACAAAATTGAATCCAACTATTACATTTAAAATAAATCATTTTTAAATTTTATTTTCCTACATGAGGAAGCAATACAACTTCTAATGTATATATATATATATATATATATATATATATTTGTCTCATTATTTAATAATGCTAATACAATTGGACTAATTTACTTAATCCACAATAAATCTAATTCACGGTTAGATTATTCATCAATTGCATTAAATCAACTAATAAATCAATGAGCACTCTATTATGAATTTTTGGCAATAAAATTAAATAAAGCAACGCCATTTCACTAGGAAATTTAAATCATGCAAGCAAAGGGAGACAAGATGACAAGACAAATAGCTTAACCCAACTAACAACCCGACAACCCACTATGGCTAGGGTGATGTCACGACACAGAAACCCAAGCTACTATCTCCCAATCATTTCCGTTGAACAAGGGACATGCTCAGACCTGCGAAATCAGGTGGAGTCAATGTCCTATACCTGCATCCTGCACACAACATGAGTGTCGAACATGCATACATATATATAAACATCAAAACACACCGTAAAGAGGAAATCGCGGAATCACAGGGCACTCGCGTGCGAGTGATGTGATCCCGTCCCCTTCACCAATACAATATCGCTAACTGATACCTCTAATTCATTAATTGCAAAATCAAAACATAAAGCATCAATAATTCACATACATGATAATTTAATCCACAACATGAAATAATAACATCATCTGATAAAAGTACCATCACATCAAAACATAATGTTTACATCGCTTAATAATTAGTGATCAAAAGTAACCAAGTTTATAACCAACGTGCTAACAAGGAAAAATATACATAACGAACACTGTTCGATCAAAATAACAAAATGAAGGGTTGTTACAGTGCACTATAGTTTATAGGGGGAAACTACCTGATTCCAATTCCTGCATTCTAAAAAAATATTGATTAAATCATTGATAAGTCTTCATAGAACACAATATTATCATCATGATAATCAAACCAGTATTCTTTAAGAGTTGGAATGTGTTTGTAGGAACTCCTCATTATTTTATATATAAATCCTCTAGCATCAAAAGCAATCCATCTCTCAAAACAATGAATAGTTATTCAACTCATCTTAGTATCCATATACTTTTCATTAGTCATAGTTGTACAACTTTATTTAACACTAGCAATAGGGAAACATATTCTTTATTTGGGTTTTATTGAAAATAATTTATGAACTTCTATCAACTATCTATAAAACTCCATTAGAACCCATTTTTTACTAACATACTTAGAGAAATTGTATGAAACTCTACAGAATCCACACACCTAGATATAAGTGAATCTATAAAACTCCATTAGAACCCATTTTTTACTAACATACTTAGAGAAATTGTATGAAACTCTACATAATCCACACACCTAGATATAAGTGAATCTAAAAAGTTAGATGAAGAAATCATTCTGATGTGCAATTATTGTGGTAGTTTCAATTGAGATGTTATTATTGAGATAATTTTCCAATATCCAAATGGTATAGAAGAGAAAGGTTTCAATAACATTCTTAAAGTTTTTCATGCTTAATTTTAGGTCTAAATATGGGTAGAACTTGTAGATATTTTATTATTAATGATCCATGATGCCAACATTTTCTAGGTTGGGGAAGATTTTCTCTTGGTAAGAATATAAGAAAAATAAAAATTTATGTAGAAATGTTTTGATTTCCTTATCATACATAGCTAATTATGGATGTGGCTACTAATCAAAGTTCCCCAATCAACATGTTTAATAGAGTAATCATGTCATTGAAATCTCATTGTGTTATCCCCTTTTGCTTTTATCCAAGTTTTATTTTTTATGAGTATTGAATAGTTGTTAGGAGTATCCTCCCGAGGTGTGTTTTTAATCTCTACATATTATTGACTCTTGGGTATTTTTGACATATCACCAATATAGTCTAGCATAAATTGATGTATTTTTATATTTACATAATTTAATATTTACCTCTTTTCCATGTTATAATATTTAACACATTCCATAACCAACTTTGTGCATTATTCAAAGTTTGGAAATATAATAACTTGAACATGAACAATTGCTTGAATGCATATGACCAATGTATTTTATATTTATTATTCATTTTTGCATTAAATTCTTCATGTTTAAATGACTAGGTTAATGTCCGCAATCTAAGAGAGATCAAAATCTATTTTACAAGGGGGAGTTATCACTCAAAATGAAAGGAAACAACGTACATGAAAATTCTTCCTACAATAATATTTTGAAGAGAGTGTTGTGAAAATTATAATTGTTTAAAAATTATAGAAAGAATGAGCATATTTAAATAAAAATAAAAATATACCATAATATAGTTGTACGTGGGGCTCAAAACCATTTCAAGATAAAAACATCATTCTTCAAAGTATCCCACTGTATTATGAACAGTAAGCCACAATTATAGTACACTTGATTAGAAAGCATTCATAAAGTATCACAATAAGAAATATGGAGGAATTATGAAAACTTAATAATAAAAACAAAACCCACAAATAAATTATATCTCAAGAACCTAATATATAGGAGATACAATAAATGAAACCATCAAATAGTAATTAGAAAATCGTGAGCTAAAACCACAAAAAAAGTGGCACTCAAAATTATTCACAATGAAAGATGCCTTATGATGTGTCGTAATATGCATCATAATTTGGTCAATAACTGTAAGTCCCCTTTACAACTCTTTAATGTGCCCAACAATTTTTTCACATTTTTTATACAAAATTTTGAAGGCCATAACTTTTGATCTAATGAGCTGATTAGGCACATTTTTCTTTTAAAAATGAAGATATTAAAAGATATCTACACAATAGGAACCCTTATAAGTGGTACCAAGCAATCAAGGATTTTTTTGGACAAAAACCAACCCTATAGCCCAAAAATTGAGTTTCTCCTTTTTATATCAAAAAATTGCACATTTTTAATCTTAAATTAGGAGAAAGCTTGTGACACCTTTCCCAACATTCTTCCACTTGTCAAACACATTGAAAGAGAAAAATGATTTTCAAAACAATTACCTAATTATTGAAATTTGTGAGGCCTATATACTCATAACACCACCTAATTTTTTTTATGTTCACTGGCTTTGTCAACACATCTACAAAATTCTTTAGAGTGTTAAGATTTTATAATATTACCCTCCTATCCTCTACCATATACCTAAAAAATTGGTAATTTAAATCAATATTCTTTGTAACTACATGAAAGTTTGGGTTCTTTGCCAAAAATTTGGTTCTCGAACTATCATAATAAATTGTAATGGCTCATGCCTTAGCCCAATATCTAAACATAATATCTTAAGTAAGATAGATTCCTTACAAGGATTATTTTATACCGTGTAATTATATAGTGGAAAAATAAACATCTTTTTTTTACTCATCCAAAAATTGCACCACAAAATATAGTGAAAATATATCCATTGGTGGATCTTCTATTATCAATATATCCAACCCAATATGAATCCATAAATATACAAATACAAATTGAATGCATGTACTCTATACAATAATCATGATAGCATAAGGAATACTCAAAGGTATCTCACAAATACTTAAAGACCCTCTTAACAACATCCAAATATAATCATCCAAGATTAGTTATAAATTGGTTTGTTAGCAAGATACATGGTAGAGACCAAAATCTAATGCAACCTAGTGTATAGGACTTGCAAAACCTAAGGCCAAAAAGGAAGATGGAGTAAGAGGTGCCCTATAAGGGTCATGTCTCTCTAGGAGACAAAGCATTAATATATGTATATAATAGATATCAAATTAGGATAAGGGAATGGAATAGAATGTAATGTAGAGTAGATATTGAGACCTGCTATTGTATATATCATATGAACCTCTAAATATATGGAGTTATAAGGATTGAATCAATTTATGTGTTATGAATGAATGTTGTCTTTATCTAAGTTACATATGAAATGCTGATAGATATAGTTTCCTACTGCACTTGCTCTTTTCTCTAACTATATCCTTTGGGGTATAAATCTAGACTACATAAGGGATACTAAGGTACATATCTTTGATTGTAATTCCCCATTTCCTCTTGCCAACATTTGTTTTATTGTTGGGACCCTACAGTGAGCAGTGAAGAAAATATATAGTAAAGGAATAAATGTGATATTGGTAGAGGAGATAAGAGTAACAACAAGAAAAAAAATTGCAAACACAACTCTTTGGTACTACCCTTGTGAAGGGGGGTAGGCACTTAAGGGATGACAAATGGAAAGGGGGGAGGAATATGAAAAGATTATTGAAAAGAGGTAGAGTTAAAAATTTAAACTAACCATGGGAGATATTTGGATTAATGGAAATCCATACCAAAAAAACCCATGGAAAAAGGAGATAACAAAACGAAAGTTGACATTAATGAAATAATTAAGTTGGCAATGGAAATGAATAAAAATGAAAGAATATTAAAACAAACTCAAGATCCCTAGAATAGATACCTTAGAAGGATGGAAGAAGCAGGAAAGAGAGAAAGAAAATAGGACTCAAGATAGCGCTACAAAATATGAGTGAAAAAGAGGAGCATGCCAATGAGGGTGTCGCTTAGAGTGCCATTGTGGGTGCATCCAAGAAAGTAAGAAAAGAGATACCACAAATAAGTTCTAGCATGGAGAGAATAAATCAAATTATACAAAACATAGAGGGATAAATTGAAGATTATGGAAAAACTAAAAAGGATTTAGAGTAAGAAGTTACAAGGTTTATGATAGCACCTATAACCAAAAAAATGATTGCTTATTTGGATTGGGAAAACATTCGACTAAGGGTAGATGGAGATTTGTCAAATTCTTCATCAGTTTTCATATTTGATCTATAATCATCAAATATATTTGCAAAACCTTACAAAAAAAATTGGTTAAGGGGGGCTCTAGCTCACTTAGTCTCCTCATATGATTTTAGGATGATAGATAATAGCATAGATGATTATGTAATAAAATTACTACTTGGTGGATCAATGAGTATTTAAGGATCTAGGTTCACTTGTAGGGTTTATAACACAACTCAAGTCTTATAGTTGGGAAATATTTTTATGATATTGATTGATATTAGCTTAACTAAGTGACTATCATGATAAAAAAAATATTATGAGAATCAAGGGGATTAGTGAAAAAGTAAAAATTATTAGAAAGAGAAGGAAAATGAACCAATGAAGGGTTTAGAATTGGGTTTCAATGAAGTAAATTAGCACTAGGATATGTAACACATGATCTATGATGAGAAGGAGGCATGAACAAAAGGGACAAAGGAAAAGAGTGTGTGTCTTGAACTCTGAGATTCAATTTCTTAATTGCATGATTTTGTCTCATTTATTTTTGACTTCACACTCCAAAATTTAAGTTTTTCATCAACTTCCTTGGCATGTTGTTCAATTCTATATCAATCTAATAGAATTAGTACAAAATATGAAAACAATGATTGTATGTTATCAAAACTCAAACACAAAGCATGATAATTATCATTCTAAATCTTCAAAACATGAAAATGATAGTTGATACTATCAAATTCAATCTAATTTTTTTCCAATTTTATTCTTTTATGTTAATAAAATAAGAAAAGGTGGTAGAATTGTTTAACAATGATTGATATTTTGTCAACACCATAAAAAGTTTGTTTATATATTAGATAACACACAAATTGTAGGGTAAAATAGATCACGTGGATCTAGAATCATAGGATCCACATAACTTTTTACCATTTTTTGGAATTTTTCTTCTCCGTAAGTGTGAGTTCACTATAATGCACTCAATTTTATACTTGATTTGGGTATTTCAATAGAGATAGATGGAGGTAGAGAGAGATAGGGAGAATCTAAGATAAAGAGAGGAAAGAGGGATAAGGATGGATGAAAGAGATAAATATTTAAAGAGGGAGAGATGGAATGAGACATAAAGAGATAGTAAGAGATGGACACATAGATATATAAAGATAGAAATAGAAAGTGATACATAGAGAGAGGTAGAGATATAGGGGTAGAGAGATATGGAGAGATAAGGAGATAGAGATAAAAAGAGGGAAAGATAGAAGGAAAATATGGAGAGATGGTATCTAGGGGAGAGGAGATAGAGACAAAAATAGAGATATAGATATATACATCTAATAAGAGGTAGAGGGACATAAAAAGGGAGAGAGGAAGAGAGTAAGATAGAGGGAAAGAAATGGATAAATAGATACAAAGAGGTAGAGAAAGATAAATGAATAAATGGATACAATGAGGTAGAGGGAGAGAGGAAGAGAGTAAGATAGAGGGAAAGAAATGGATAAATAGATACAAAGAGGTAGAGAAAGATAAATGAATAAATGGATACAATGAGGTAGAGGGAGAGATAAGTATAAAGAGAGATAGGGAGGTAGGAATAGAGAGAGAGGGAGAGAGAGGGAGAGGGAGAAAAAAAGATACATATATAGATATAGAGGGTGATGTAGAGTGATAGTGAGATAAATATGTAAGGATATATAAAGAGAGGATGAGGGAGGGAGGGAGAGAGGTAGATATAATGAGATATAGATAGAGAGGTAGAGGGAGAGATAAAAAAATATATAGAGAGGGGGAAAGAGAGAAAAATGAGGTGATAGGGACAAGTAATAGAGAGGGAAGTATGGAGAGAGAGGGAGAGAGATAGAGATAGAGATAATGAGGGAGAAATAGGGAATGTGTGTATAAGTGAGATAAATTTATGAAGATATCTAGAGGGGTATATATATAGAGAGGGGAGAGGGAGCTTGAAATAGAGAGGAGATAGGAGTAGAGAGATATAGAAAGAGGGAGTTATAGGGATAGAAAGAGGAAGAGATAGAGAGATAGATATAAATTGGGAAAGATAGATGGGAGAATAGAGATAGAGTGATATATATAGAGTGTGTGATAAATATAGAGAGGGAGAGATATAGGGGTAGAGAGAGATGGGAAAATAAGGATACAAAGATAAAGAGGGGGAGATAAAGCTGAGGTAGAGAGATAGAGAGGGAATTTGAGATATATATAGCTTCTAGAAAGAGGGAGAGGGGGAGAGAGAGTTGGCCAAATATATGGATAGGTACCTAGAGATAGAGAGGGAGAGAGGCAGAGGGAGATAGAGATGAAGATAGATATAGAGACAAAGATAGAGGGAGAGATGAAGAGGGGGAGAAATAGGGAGAGAGATAGGGAGGTAGGAATGGAAAGATGGAGATAGAGAGGGAGAGATACATAGATATATATGGGGTGAGAGGGAGAGATATAGAGAGAAGAGGGTGAGATAGAGTGATAGAGAGATAGAGATATAAGGGGAAAGGGTGGGGGAGAGGGAGAGATATGGATAGAGGGAGATATAAAGAGATAAAGAGGGATAGGGAGATGGAGGTAGAGATATATATGTATAATGAGATTTGGATAAAGAGGGAGAGGGAGAGGGAGAGATAAGGAGATAGAGATAGAGGGAGAAAGAGTGAGAGAAAGGAGGTGATAGAGATAAGTAATAGAGAGAGAGAAAGAGAGATAGAGAGAGGGGGAGAAATAGAGATATAGGGAGATATATGTCCCTCTATATCTATCTCTATATCTCCCTCTGTCCATCTCTTTATATCTTTATATATCACTCTTCCTTTCTAAATATTCCTCTTTATGTCTTCCTCCCTCTTGATTTTATTTTTGCTTCAAAAAATATGAGTATGTTATAATGTGTGAGCATACTATAACATACTTTTTTTTGTATCTTCCTTTGGTATTATCAACCTTTAGGGTTGGATTTTCCTTGGGAATCCAACCCAAAGGGTTGTACTTACATGTCAATACCCAAATGTGTGTTTTCTATAAATTTTAAAAAAAATGACTCAATTTCAAGTGTTATCTCCATCAATTTACACATCTTTCAATGTCAAGCTAAAAAATACCACAATAACGTCAAGCTCTCTCTTACCTTTCCAACCATGTAATTTTTTCTACATTTTGAATATGTTAATGTTTTGATCTTTAATTTTTTTATTAGTGTCTTCCTTTTTGCCAAAAACCTATGTATAATCTTTTTGGTTTCATTTTTTATTTGTTCATCAAAATTTAATTTAATTTAATTTTTTTTTATAATATTCTAGACTCTATTCTCTACATATCTAAAAAAATTATTTCCAATTAGTTTCTAAAAAATTAAGGGGGAGTATGCTCAATTTTTCATTTTTTTAGAATTTTGTGGAGCATAATTCTCTAGTAGAAATTTTTACTAGTAATGGTTGTTTTACTTGGACCAATCGCAGGAAAGGTTTTTGTAGTATCTCTGAGAAGCTGGATAGATTTTTCTTTAAAGGGGATATGCATCTTTTCCCATTCAACTTAGATAGTAAGGTGATTTCTGGGAGTGGTTCGGATCATTACCCAGTTCTTTTATGTATTGATGGGGATAAAGGGTCGGTTCGTTGCCCTTTTAAGTTTGAAATGATGTGGTTCAAAGACCCCAGTTTTTTGGGATTGTTAGATTCTTGGTGGAAAGAATGTACCCCAGGTGGCTCCAAAATGTTCAATTTAGCCACCAAATTGAAATTCATAAAGTAGAAGATTAAGCAATGGAATAAGGATTGCTTTAAAAATATTTTTGAGGAAAAGCTTAGAGTTGAGGAAGATTTGGAAGCTTTAATAGAGGTGGTGATTCAGGAAGGAATGGATGATGTGCGTTTTGAGAAAGAAAAGGAGTTAACCAGAAATCTGAATGATTTATTAGCAAAGGAATAGGTGTTTTGGAGACAAAAATCTAGAGAAATTTGGTTGAAAGAAGGAGACAAAAATACAATTTTTTTTATAATTCCACTAAATCCAGAAGAGATTTGAATCAGGTTTCTTGTATAAAAGGGGCAGATGGTCAACTTCTTGAAGATCCTGTGGCTAGAAAATTTTTGGCAGCTGTGTTCTTTCATAACTTACTTAATGATTGGGAAGGCTCACATTTGGGTGCGTAGGAAGAATGTTTGCGAGGTATTCCAAGGCTAGTTTCTTCAGAGCAAATGGAAAGTTTGAATGCGAAGTTTACAAAGGAAGAAATAAAGGTGGCAGTTTTTTATCTTCATCCGAAGAAGGCTCTGGGTTTGGATGGTTTTCCAGCGGCTTTTTTCCAGAAGTGTTGGGAGATTGTGGGTCCAGAGGTGTTTGAGGCGATTGAATACTCAAGGAGTTCAGGTAGGATTCTAAAGGAGATGAATAATACTTTAATAGCTTTAATCCCGAAAAAGGAAAAACCAAAAACATGGGATGAGTTTCGGCCTATATCTCTCTGCAATACTGTATATAAAATTCTGGCAAAGGCAGTAGTGAATAGATTGAAAAAGCTCTTACCTAGTATCATATCGGAAGAGAAAATAGGGTTTGTGCCAAGCAGATTGATTTTTGATGGCATAATTATTGCATAGGAGGTTATTCACTTAGTCCAAAGGTTGAAAAAACCTACTATGCTTCTAAAATTGGATATAAAGAAGGCATATGACAGAGTAGATTGGTGGTTTCTGTTTAAAGTTTTGGAAGCTTTTGGTTTCTAGAAAGCTTGGTTGGATTGGATTTTTGGTTGGATAGCATCGCTTCAGTTCTCTGTTCTTGTGAACGGGTCTCCTGAAGGTTTCTTTGCTACGTCAAGAGGTCTAAGGCAGGGGGATACCCTTTCCCCATTCTTGTTCATCATTATGGCAGAAGCTTTGGGGAGGGAAATAGAGAATTCCAAGACTTCAGGTCTGGTTAAAGGTATTCAAGTAACAAGTTGTATGCCTTCTATAACACACCAACAATTTTCTGATGACACAATGTTGTTTGGAGAGGCCTCGCCAAAGGAAGCTAGAAGGCTCAAAATTATTTTGGATATTTATTTTCGGGCTTCGATGCAAGAGGTCAGTGTAGCAAAGTCAGAAGTTTTCTTTTTGAATACCTCTTGTATGAATGAAATGAAAATTTTAAGGATTCTTGGTTTCAAAAAAGGACAATTACCATGTAAGTATTTGGGTCTCCTGCTTGAGAAGGGTGTAAAATGTGGGGGAATCTGGAATTCTATGATAGAACATTTCAAAGAAAGAATCACTTCTTGGAAAAACAAATGGCTTTCTTGGGCTGGTAGGCTTACATTGTTAAAATATGTGATATATGCTTTTCCTATATACATGATGTCTTGTCTACCTTTAGCGGTTGGCACAAGTAAATCCTTAAATAAAATAATGAAGGATTTTTTTTGAAGGGTAACTTGGATCAAGAGAAGTTTCCCTTAGTGAAGTGGCAAAAGATTTGTGAAAAAAAGGAGGAAGATGGGGTAGGTCTGAAAAATATTCTTTTGCAGAACAAGGCGTTAGGGGCGAAATTAGCATGGATAATGCATTCTCAACCAAACCTAAAATGGGTAAAAATTGTCTAGGAGAAGTATTTGGATGTCGATCTGAACTACTTTCTTACAACTTTGTCTCTTCCTAAGGGTTCCAGAATTTGGAACTTCATTTGTACCTCGAGGGATCTAATTCTGGATTATTTAACCTGGGAAGTAAAAGATGGAGGGGATGCCTTGTTCTGGGAAGACTCTTGGGAATGCCTTCCTAAGTTAGCAGAGAATCCAATGCTCTGTAGAATTAAGGAAAAAGCTAAACAAATATGGGGCTCAAAGGTTAAAGATTATGTGGATGCTTCTTCGTCAACAACAAACGGTCTCATCAAGTTGAAGTCTTTTAGGAAGCTAGGTTTATTGGAACAGGAGGTGGATTTTATGGAGAGAACTCTAGTAGAAAGGAGAATCTAGCAAAGAGAAGGAAGAGATAAATTGGGATGGAATGCTTTTCCAATAGGGGAATACTCTGTCAAATATGGCTATTCTATTCTGGCTTCGTTTGGAGTAGAATATTCATCTCTTCCAATTCATCTTTGTTGGAATAAGGTGTGCTTACCTAAATTTGGAATGTTTACTTGGGCGGTAGCTCAGGGAAAAGTTTTGATAGGTGAGCGATTTGCTAAGTTAGGCTTTCAGGGCCCTTCTAGATGCCCTCTTTTCTTTGTAGATGTGGAAACTATGGATCATTTACTCTTAAATTGTAAATACATGCAAGTGATTTGGAAATGGTTATGATCCAAGCTTCATTGGAAAATGGCTCTTCCATTCAAGCTCTTTGATTGGTTAAATTCATGGCCATCCAAGGGCATGCATTCTCTCTTCGGGGATTTATGGGTGTTGAGCCCATCAATTGTTTTATGGGAGGTGTGGAAAGAGATAAATAGGCGTATTTTTTAGGACAAGGAGCTCTTAATTCCCAGGCTACAGTGTAAAATTGAGGCAAATATAATTGAATTTTTCAATTTGCTAGATTGGATGTTTTGAACTCAAATTCAAGCAACTTCTTAGAGTGGGATGCTTGGATTTTGAAGAATTGGTCGAGTTTGAGAACTCCAGCTCATGGGGGCCTAGGAAAGGCTGCAACAATAGAGGATAGAAAAAAGGTAAAATGGATGCCACTGGATCCAGGATGGGTAAAATTGAACTTCAACGAGGCCTCTAAAGGAAATCATGGCCCCTCTGGTGCAGGCTGTATTATCAGAGACTCCAAAGGTGTAATTCTAGGGAGGTTAGTGAAGTCTTTACCAGTTGGCACAAACAATGTTGCGGAATTTCATGCTCTTCTTTTAGGTTTGGATTTATGTGTAGATTTGGGGGTGATCCGTGTAGTTATTGAAGGGGACTCTTCATTGGTAATAAATTCATTTCATTCCAAACAGACCCAAAACTAGAAGTTGGGTGAACTGTTGGATGCTGCTTTGATAAGGGTAGGAAAGTTTAATCAAGTAATGTTCAATCATTTGTTAAGGGAAGGCAATTCTGAAGTGGATCTTTTGTCCAATATTGGAGTGTCAGGTCCAGAATTTAGAGAAGCGGGTTGAGTAGGTAGGAGCCATTGTGGGTGGTAGGGTAGGCGTCCCCTCTAGGAAGGTGGAGGGGGGTGGCATGTAAGGCACAGTGGCGACTGAAAAGCAGTCTTCATGTTTGAGGTGGCAGTAAGGCAGTCAGGGTGGCAAACGATGGTGTAGTCTTTAAGGTAGTAGTATGAGGGATGTCAGTGTTTTAGTTGGCTGCTATGTTCTTTGATGTTGGTTTATCAAGATATTTGAGCTTGTGTCTTTTGGTGTGACATCTCACACATTGGGAGTTGGTACGATTAGATGGGGTGGCGACATTTTCGTAGCTTGGTCTTTTTATGGTAATCTTGGCTCTTTTCCGCATTATGCATTTTTCCAGATGTGAGGAGACTGTGGTTTCTTACCTTCCCTTCTATCAAGTGTCTATGATAGGTGGCTGAGGATGGTAAAGAGTATGAAATTTATAGTGGAGGTTTTTGCTGCGGGCCTTGCTTGTTTTGGAGCGGATACGCCAATATCCCTATGTTCTTCAGTGAGACAGGCTTCTTTCAGGGAAGTCACTGACCAACATTTGAAACAGATTTTGGTGAAGTATGATTCGTTGGTGCTTGTGGCGGTGAAGATGGTGTTGGGTTCTAGACATTTGGAGTCCTATGAAGTATGAGAGAGACATTTGCATGTCTCGTCCCATTTTCTTGCCTCTCTGTTGGATAATTTGGAGCCAAAGGCGGAGGCTAAGCAATTGTTGTTGAAGCTGTTTAGAGAGGACCTGGTCAAAGGCATTGATGAGATGCTCAGAGTGGTACTAGAAGGCAGACAATGCCTGTGCCCTTGTGATATGGAACAGGTTAGTTCATAGGATACGGTGAAAATCTACCCGTTCCTTTTGGATTTGCAGGGTTCAAGACTGATGCGGCATAGGGCAATGATGGTAGTTGCCATTATCTTTTTGAAGAAGGTTTTCGGGTTCATGGCAGTGGACAAAGAAGACTGGAAGGAGCATTTCAAATCTTTTGTTGTTTTAAATAAATTCTTGTAAGCTAGGGGAGTTTCTTTTTGGGTAGTGGTTGTCCTTTTGGTCGGTCTAGATTTGGTTTGCTCTGGAATCTTTTCACCATTATAGTGGTGTGTGGTTGTTAATTTTATTAGTAGTTAGTGGTCGTTAGTTTTAGTAGTATATGGTGGTTTGATAAACTCTTGGTATGATTTTTGTGGTGGCTCTTAAGGGCTGGTTTACATGGGTTTTCTATTAGCCCTCTTTCCTACATGATAGATGCTTGTTATTTTGAAGTTTTTTAAATTAATATAAATATATAAAACTCTTATGCATAAAAAAAAATAGTAGAAAAATTAGGGGGAGCACACCAAACACCATGTTGTATTTTTTTGATAAGAAAAATGAGAATTTTTTACTCTTCCCCTTCTTGAACCCCTTAATCTCCACCATTTAAAAAAAAAATAGTTTAGAAAGTAGATTTAGACCACTATAACTCTTGTTCTTGTCACATCTTCAAATTTTTAGTGCAACTATCTTCAATTTCTCACCCAAGATCTTTTTTACTAACTTAAAAAAGGTGGCCACTTGAGACCTCCTTTTGGTCCCCCATTTACATGCACATACCCATACCACTATCCCTAACACTATCATTGACTATTGAGCACCTAAAACCCCTAATCAAGATCAAAAATATCCCACATCATTGGAATAGCTCCAAAACGATGAAGCTATCACTAAATTTTTGGAATTCCAAGATAATATCTCCCCATGGGACCATAACATCAATTTTGGAAGTGAGTTGGATGCACAAGAATATAAAGGAAAGATTCCATAATAATATAAGGATCTACATGTTACAACACATCAACATATATTACCAAATCAAAATTAAATCTAATACAAAAATTGATCAAAAAGGCCACATACACCCACTAATAAAAAAGGATGCACAAAAATAATATTGGTCCCAAGGAAAATAGAAGCAATGAATCTAAGTGGACCATCCAAATCCACATATCCCAGAGATGATTCCATCCCAAAATCTAAAAATTCCCTATCCCCCATCACAATCTTGAAACCCTCCATCTAAATCTAATATCTCCATCCTAACACTAAAAATCCTAAATCTATTTGGGTCCCTAAATCCCAAAATTCCCATCACAATCCTCACCACCCTAAATCACATATCCTCATCCAAATCTTCAATGTCTATCATGGTACATGTGACTATTGGTCGTGTTTCCCCTTGGTCCAATGATATTTCCTTGTCCTTCCACCGTCTCATACTTCTATCCATTAATTTTTCATAATCCAATCCGTTATCCCATGTATTCCACACCCTTAGTCCAAGATTTCACCTAATCCCCATCATCCTCCATCCAACCTACCTTCTATTTCCCTTGGAAACCTCCTCAAACATTAGATCTATGACAATAGCTTCTTTATAGTTTAGAGAAATCAACTTAGCAATCAATAAGGTTTCTACCATCATCTATGTGTGCAACAACAATCAATGTGGCCCACTGTAGTAGCTATTCAATAAGGGATACTATCAACTCACCATGGAAATAGAAACTTGAGTCCCAATATCCTAAATACAAATCTCTATATCCCCATACAAAATCTAATTTTAAAATCTTAAATCCAAATCCCTCCATCTTGTCCCAACATCCAACAAATCAAAAAGAAAAAACTTAACATTTAAACCTCTCAAGCATACATCTTAACCTCCCAATCACTTTCATTCTTGTCCCTAGACTTGATCTTCCCTCGTCATTAGTTTTATAAAAAATCTCCCACACATTTTAATGCATGTAGTCCCAAAGTAGACCATCCAAATGGAAGAAATCATAATACATGTTAATCTTGCCAAGCAATCTAGCACATCATCTAAAAGCATATATTGGCTTTACCCTTAATCTTGCCAAAAATTAAACCTTGTTTAAATAAAATAAACCAATCATCAAGATATATTGTTCCCTTCTTACATCATTCTAGAGATATATCATTCCCATGTTAATAATGATATCATCATAATCATCAATCAATCATTAGTTTTTAGCTTGACTATAGGAAAAATATTATTTGTCTTCATATCATTTGTGCATGTTTTCTTGTTTTCTCTTATTTGTTATCATTTTTTTTTCAAATATATCACAATCATTGTATCATACTTCCTCAACGACACCATGGTATTCCATATCATGGTGCCATACAACATATGCTTCATTTCAATATTTTCTTTTGAGTTGGTCCTTTATGCATGTGAAACAATGTACTCTAGTGAATAACATTAAGTGGTGCAAAAAACATCAAGTTACTCAATTGAATAGAGCATGAATATTCCTTCCTCCCCTCTATCTCACAACCAATTTTCTCATCTTGATTCATTCATCCTCCCATCACTTCTTCCATCATTAACATATTTTTCATCCATTTTGAGAGCACACCAATTCTCTTCAAACCTACCTATCCTCTCGAGGGGGCATCCCCACCTTATTCCTCTTCATCACTCCCCTCTTTCCAATGATCGAGGCATCATACCACTAGTTCCTATACTTTATCTTTTTTTAATCAATATTGCTTCTCTTAATCATAACATCGTCTAAAAGAGGGAAAAAATATAGACACCTAAAATCATCTCTTAGTGCTTTAGATGCAACCATATCCTAACATCTCTTGATTCATTTCACATATATCCCCTTTGAGCAATAATTAAATAAAATTAATTATTTAATTAACATTCACAACCATCTTCTTACTATTAGTTAAATAAATTCAAATTGTATTTGATTAATTGACCACTTCAACAAGTTCCTCTATATTCCAAACTTAATTAAATGAATCCAATGTTCATTTATTTACTTAATTTCATCATTCGTATCCCAATCTTCCAAAAAATAAATAAATGCAAACTATTTTATGTATTCCCAAATTCTCCCTTAAATTATTAATTGGCTAAAATCAATTAGTTAAGTAATTTAATCACTAACACAAAGCTAAGCATCATTATCCAAGTCAATATTACACATGGCTCAAGATTGCACATGACTCCATCCATGTACATGGCCCCATCCTTCACAAGTCTCCATAAATTCCTCTTATCAAATCTTGTCTGTCGATTCAATCTAGAAAATCTTATCTCTTCACAAGACTCCAAAAAAGGACTTTTTGATCCTCACCCTCCATCTTCTCCAATAAGATATCCACCATCCAAATCCCTTGGATTATGGAACTCATTTTGTGTACTAACTATAAGGTGTCATTTGGAGGCTTCTCATGGATCTAAAACTCTCAATAAATCTCCTCCATTGATCTTCTAAATTAATACTAACCCTTGATAATCCATCCCTCAAGTATGTAAATAGCTCATATATGAGCTATTTTCAAGGACTTGGCATGCAATGGCATGCTATCAAATTGAGCACCAGCATACTCTCTCCATCTCACATCTATTCATCTTGAGCACATCAACACTTTATTTGCAATTTTTTTCACTTAGAAGTGCACCCTTGCTAAGTTGCAAAACTCAACCTACTAGTGAAACATGGTAAATTCTCTAGGATGTTTGTCACCTATAGTGGAAAAGAACCTCCAGAGAGGGTTGGTTCCCTTTGAGACTTCACTTAATTAACTTATCCTACTATTGCATACTAAGAAAATGGTGAAAGAAAACATAAAATAAAACCTAAGAATAATAAGGTGATACACCAAAATGATTTCAAAGCCTATATTGCTATTTGGACACACAATATGATCAAGAATATAAACCCAAAACATACACAACTTAGAATTTCATATATCTTTGAAAAAGTGTTTCATAACTAGGTTTAGTACTCAAAGATAGTGTTTAGAAGGAGCTATGAATGCTATCACAACTTAAATTCTATTATTAACTTGTTAGCCCAAGTGCAAAAATACATACTTTTTGCACAAAGGCAATGAAAATAGGATAGAAATCAAGGGGAAAAGAAATCACCACAAGATTACATCAACTATTCTAAAGAGATTTGCACAATGAAAAAATCTAAGAAGGTAAAAATCTTATCTTTATTGATCAAAAGATGTTGCATACTATTGTACATGCTTGAAAATGGAGTTACAAAGCTACTCCAACTTGAAAGAACTTTGAAAACAAGTTACAGTACATTGCCAAGAGAGTAAGAACTCATTGAAAATATGCCCTTATGCTTACTAATATACTATCCAACACCTTGCTAGATATTAGGAACATGTGTTGAAAGATGAAAGATAATTTTTTGCTTCAGCTTGCTAGGTCAAACTTCTTGGGCATCCAAAACTGTCATCCCTACTTTCCAGCCCTCTAAAATGATCCAAAAAGGTGTTTGAATGTAAAACTTCTTTCCTTGACCCTATCTATCAACCAAGACTCCTTGAACAACTCCTAGATTCTTGGAGATGCTTTTAAATTGGATCAAACTGCCCTTAATTCTCTCTATCAATTTTGTAACTCACCAAACTGCCTTCTAGATGTCCTCCAACTGCTCATAATTTCTCATTACTTCCCCAACTATTGTAACTTTCCTCAAACTTGATAATAAAGCATGTGAAAAAAGGTTTGAAATAGTCAAAAGTCTCCTAGGAAGGCGTAGGTGGTTCTTTTAGGACAAGTATTTGACACTTGTTTCATTTATGAATGCCTCTTTTGTTCTTCACTCTCATTAAACTTAATCATTGTTACCATGTACCTTTCATTATGCTTAGTGTTTCCTATCATATCTTATTTGACACAACCCCTTATCTTTGACTATCTTGAAATAAAATTATTTGGATATGCATTGAAATCTTACCTCATTGAAATCTTCATGTCACTGCATTGTGTTTGTGTAGCTTTAGCTTCATCTTTCATAACTATTCCTTCACATGTATGTCATAAACCTTATAAAGTCTTCTATGACCTGAAGGACCCCCAAGCCTGGATTAGCAAATTTTGTTTTAAAAAATAATAAATAAATACTACCTCATACCCTTGGATGCCTTGATTTCCCTTGAATGATTGTCCTCTCATTATGACTATACTTACAAATAATCTCAATAAGACTATGTATTCATTTATTCATGATATCTTGATATGTCTTCAAGTTTGTCACTTTCTCTCATCACAAGCCACGAGGACTGTGGTCTCTCTGTGAATTCATATCTCATAGAAATTGCAAGAAGAGTTATTTTCTCCATCATTCCTTTCAGTATCCAAGTAGGTATAAGAAGCTTCTGCTCTATTTAAAAAAAATATATCCTCTCACCTATATGAGATTCTCTTTTAGCAGACAACTAGCTTCCTTCAAGACAACATTTTGCTAGCTTGTTCATAGGTGCTCTTCAATTCATTAAAATTGTCTTGAATTTCACTTTATCACACTGCCAAAAAATGCTCAAAATTTCTTTTAAAGCATATGTGATAGAGGTTTGAAATGATTAAGAACCCCAAGAGGGTGTAGGAGATCTTCAAGGGAAATGTTTGACACTTGGCATCGACATAAAATCCCTCTCTATCTCTTCATGGGACTGCCCTGCCTTCATTATTTTTTGTCATTGATTGTCCTCCTTGAAAATTATTTGCACCATTGTCATTGTGATATTCATGTCTTCCAATGTGCATAGGTCTATCCTCTTTGTCATGCCACCTTCTCACTACCCCTTATTATTTACTTCTTTGTCACTGCATACTTGTCAAGGTTTACAACTCTACAATCTACCCTCTATTATTTTATAATACTTCATTGTCATGACTATAACTACTCCTTGCATGGTCACTGCCCTTTGTGGATGGTCACTAAGGCTATCATTTATTACAACAAAGGTTGAAGATATATGTGATTGAAAACAAACAACCATACTATCCTTTCTACCTTCTAACAGACCATAAATGACTGTAAAATAAACCATGAAATTGTGTCATGTATTTCATGTGGTCAGCAAAACTATCAAAAGGAAAACTTCATATGATTTTTCCTTAAAAATGCAATCTTCTTAGGGTTGTTATCATATTTCCTGCCCACGATCATTTTTGTGTAATATCATTTATAATTTATATGACTTTCCTATGGACTGTATTCACCATCCTCCATGTTAGGACTATAACACTATTATGTATTTGCATACACAGTCTCCCTTCATGCATGCGGGTTGTCTCTCATAACCTTGTCACAATTTGGAGATCATTGCTCCTTTGTGGCATGGTCACTATTGTGTTCTTCAATGTTGTCCTTTAAATGGCTACCCCCTTGGTTATGAGAATGACCATTACCACATAATTTGGTGTCTTCATGACCTCTACCCCTCTTTCTCCATGCATCTTGTCAATGTCTTTGTCATCATATATTATCATGTTCCTTTTATAAGCTTTTCCATGGTTCATGCTTTGTTTCATTGCATTGTGTCAATATAATTTTGTCCATGATGTTTGCAATATTGTCTCAACTACACCTACCATGATTATCCTCTATTTATCAATCAAGGATTTATCATTGCATTATTCCCCATGTTCCTCTGCGATAATTCTTCCTCATGTATCTTCTTAAGATTTTTTCTTTGGATATTGAGACT
This sequence comes from Sequoia sempervirens, assembly GCA_007258455.2. NCBI lineage: Eukaryota > Viridiplantae > Streptophyta > Pinopsida > Cupressales > Cupressaceae > Sequoia > Sequoia sempervirens. The sequence goes on along the minus strand of VDFB02000017.1, from coordinate 445,794,199 downwards.
GTCAGAACCCTGTCTTATCACATGTTTTCCTTATGATCAAGTCAAGGTTGTCTTTGTATTGGCTTTTATCAACTGTCTTATATAATACATTTTCCATTTTCTTTCCTAATTCTTCAATTCATATAGTTCATTATAGAGGACTTCATGAATTTTAAATCTCCTTGCCATGTCTGTGAGATTGTATTGAACCATACTAATAGCCTCCGCCATATTGGAAACCTATCCATTACTAATCTAAGTGGATTTTGTCTTTGTGTTTAATCTTGACTTGCAACAAGTTCATAAGACTGTCTCTTCTTTTCATCTAACATACCTCTCATCTAACTACCCTTTATCAACCTCACTATAATTTATAATCCATACTAAGCTATCTACTGTCGATTGTAGCTCTTCACCTGCACACTATCGACCTGTGAACTTAATTTTTTCCTTTATTCTTTGATACACTTAAGGTCTTGATCTCATGATTGTGCTTGTTAATGTTTGCATTCTTGTGAACCTTCATGAAACCTTAATCATTTTCCTTGTCCACATGTCTTGCATGTAAACCTTCTAAGTGATCTTTTCCTTTACTGAGGGTTTCGATATTCTCTAGACATCTAACTTTCTTCTCTAACAAGCTTTAGAAAGTAATTTTATTGGAAAAATAAGCATGACAATTTTGACTATGGACAAATCTAACAAGGAGGCCCAGATGAATGAATCTAAACAAAAATTCAATTTTGAACACATAGATACATGCCATGATAAGATTTATGTGCATGTCTTTGCATAGAAAAAATAATGATCTCCAAAACTACACAAAACTCTCCACATTCTTTTCCTTTTTGTGAAATAATTTCTCAAGTACTCCTTGCAACAAGTCATCATGGTATTGAAACTAGTAAACCATTGTGAGAATAATATGATATACATCTTGTTGCAAGTATGAAGGTGTTTTCATTGATGTCAACAAGAAGTCTACTAACTGGTGTTGTCATTGATGTCAACTATGTGCTAAGGAAGTTGTTGAATGATGAAGATGTCGAGGATATTAAGAAATTTGTGAAAAAGTGGAAAATAGGTTGTTGTAGGTTGTGCATGTATAGTTGAGATATCAGGGAAGTGTTATGAGTACATGGAGCTATCTTTATGTTGTAGTGTGTGAAGATGAGTTGGAATGAAGTAATGTGGAGAGATGATGTCTCTGGTACTTGGATTCCAAGTGTTTTTGAGAAAATTTGATGAACAGGGTAAACTATGTTGTGCAAGTGTTTAGAATGTGCTCCGGTATTGTGCTTTGTGTTTCTTCTTTATTGAGGCTAGGCTTGTGCAGTTCTGACAAGTTATTCAAGGTTGTTAGAGGTTGCTATATTCAAAATTTGGGTTTCTGGATTGTTGTACAAAGTGAGATATTTTCACCAATGTGTGAATTAGGTTTTTAGTGATGTTTTATGTGGCCTGGGAGAAATGTATTTGCTCTATGTTTCTCCATTGTTTGGCTTTAGGCTGTGTGGTGTTAGCTCTCAAAAATGCAGGTAAAATACCTCAAGAGGTTGCCAAACTCTTGGTACATTTTAGGGTAGCAGACAAGGTCAAATGGTTTAGACCTTCCTCTTTAGGTGCTGCTAGACCTAGGCAGGTATACCTATATGAACAAGGATGACTTGAATTATGTTTGTTCCTTAAAGTAATTTACCTACAATGGAAAATGGGAGTGGATAAATATGTTTTATTTTGGTATAGATTGTATAAGCAATATCAAGGCTAAAACTAATATGTTCAATTAATAGATGTAATAAATGAATAAAACTAAATGGTGGAGTGATGGAGACTAGTTCCTTTCTAAGTGTACGGAGTCAGATGAAAGATCTAAAATGAGTAACTTCTTTCTGGAAAATATTCTAATTGTCTGGCATATAAATTTGAGTTTACAACTTGTATAAACATGCAAGAAAATGATTACAAAGTTCTTCTTAATGATCCAAATGAGGTTCCCTAATTACTATGATTGACTAAAAGGATTTAATATTTCCTTGAAAGAACTAGTTAATCAAACCATATAGATACAACAAATGTGCACTGATAAATTGAATATACGCTTGTTATATCAATTTAAATAACTTAGAAAACATCAACCTTGGAGACAACTTCAACAATACTATCGATTAACACAACAAACAACTGATACCAGAAATACACCACCACATCAAATGATATTCATTTATATCTCCATAGTTTCAAACATGCATCATAGTCTCATGATTATCAACATTGCAATCTACTGTATCCTTTTCCTATTCACTATATCTCTTTTGCTACAAAAAATGGATATTTATACATCAACTACTTGAAAGGACGCGTCCTCTCAAAAATGTCTTATGTTAAAACAACAATAGATTAAAAAGGTAATTAGGCTCTATTAAGCCATAAATGAATCTTCGACAAGTGGTCCAAGTAGTCCCGACGCTCATGCGTATCTGCATCTCCCAATGCATTCTGGATCGTGATCTCCATTTTCACCATCTTTTCATTATGTTTGCATGCTTCATCTAGTTATGTATCCTTTGCAGTAGCTTCTTTAAAATTTCTTGCAATATGGACTCACTTTCATCCTTCCACCTAGTCATTTCTTTTAATATTCCTCTATCATCGAAGAATGCAGTCAATCCATTTTTAGTGGCATCAATTAATCCCTGCGCATCCCCTCACAATTTTTTCAAGGAAGTCTCTATGTTTGTTCATGAGATGATTTGCAGCCTCAATTGCCACACTATCAGGAGCATCCCTTTGCTTTATTTCTTGAAGCTTCTCCAGAATCCTAACATTCATTCTTTCATGTTCTTGTAATGCAACAAAGTTATGTGAATGTATTCCCGAGAGCTTATTCAACCAAGTTGTTAGACTGGCTTGTCTTTTTTTAATTGCTACTACAAGTGTATCATATTTCCCTTGAGAATATGCACTTGATCCTTCCCAATGATCTTTTTCTTGTGAAATTTCACCATGAGTGAGCAGCTTGGTTGATCTCATTGTATCTCCTAACAAATCTTTCAGGCGGTCATTTTCTCTCAACATTCTCTCATTATTCATTTTGTACATTTCTTTTTCCTTGATCAACATCTGTATTTGAGCTTTGTTCAATTTTGCTATGTTGATCCCAATCTCTGTTGTTGCCACATGATCAGCCTCCCCAACCTTTAGATTCATAACATGCCCGAATTCCTTCTCAGTGTCAATGACAACTGATTTCCTGTGAGGTGGATACAAGGCCCAAATCATTAATGAACCTTCATCTGGATTGTATTTTGACCCTGCATATACTTCTGTCACCTTTTCCAAGCTGAGCTTGTGTGTAGCATTATTGTCTTTCAGAAAACTGTCAAAGACTAATGCAAAATTTAGATCCAATCCTGGAAAAATCATAACACCAACACTTTCTAACATTTTCCTTCCCTTTTCAGGGGTCATACCCGCCATCTCTCTGTCCACACTCATCTTTAGATCATTCAATAAATGTTCTTCATTACTTGATGTAACATTGTCAACCATTTCTCTTATCTCTTTTCCTTTTTTTTATATAAGAATGCCTTAAATTCTGGAGAATTTATAAATTCTTTATTTGCTACAAATGACTTATACTCAACATGCCTTGTGTTTGTATCTATACTCTCTTCAACACTTAATTCCCTGGCAGGGCAGGTATAATCTTGACATCTTATTGGGTTGACCCTGTGGCACATTATACTCAGATGCCTCTTCCCCAGAAGATAACAGCTATGTGTCCTGTAACCCTCGATTATATTCTTCAACCACCATTTCTGCTTCTTCAGCTTCCAGGTTCCTGATCATATCATCAAATTGATAGGGTACATGTTGATACCCTCCAAAGTTTATCTTTTGTTTAGCAAAATTGACATACCCTTTTGGATCAAAATTCTTTCTTGGTGGTCCTCTTTTCATGTTGTATTGCAGTAGATTATCAAGAATCAAGTTGTACCCTTCCTTCCCCAATATAGTAAAATCACCGAAGCATAGTGTGCTGGGCATAAAAGCCTGCTTTCCAAAAGAACTCAAATTCATGACACTGGAAAAGTCCATTTGCCTGACAATTTCCAAGTATGCAATCCTATTCGGAATTGTTTTAGGAAAAATGAATGGGACATCCTCAAATCCATAAACCCTAATCATGGTGGCATCCTCCAAGCAATACCAATCCCCCCAATTGTGACTAATTGGCCCATTGAATTCCTTAGGCTTGAGAAACCTCTTTATCTCATCAGATAAAGAATAAGCACATGGATGATTATAGAATTTGTACAATGGCTTTAAAAAATACTTCTCAAAGCGTATGAAACAAGAATTAGCAAACCTACTATCCCAAACAACAGTCCATAATTGAGCAGGAAATGACATACCTTCCTTATCAAATTGTGAAATTCTCATCTCCTTAGGCCACAACCCTAACTCCTATCCAAAATAAAACACCATGTGCATCAATAGTGAATAATGCCTAAGATGTAAGGTAGAAGCTCCACCTTTTATTGCCATCAACCCATAATCAAGCCCCTTAAAAATGTATGAGGCATAATCAAAAGGTCTAGAGTTGTGATACTGAATATCTGCTGAAATTATCATAGGCACGATTGACATATATTCAGGGACTTCCATTCCCAATACTCGGCCTACTGAGAAATAAGCATACTTCATATAGGGTTCAAAAAGATCAACATGGAAGGGGGGTCCATCACTATCCTCTAGTGGAACCAGTTTGCTGCCCTGTCTAATTTTGTGTAGTGGCAACCTCCAACCTTTATAAATTGTGTCCATCCTCCTGAATTCCCTTTCTAATTCTTCACGTATGATCTTCTCATTACAAACCCCTTCCAATTTTAAAACCTCGCCTATTGCATCTTCTGATATATGTATCAATGGTTTCCTGGATGGGTCACAGATGGCTTTGAGTTTTGAATTATAATGAACTTGGCCAACAATCTCACCAATTCAACATTGAAAAATGCATTAGGGTAGACCAGCTTTCCCAGATTAAGCTTCCACGGATTACATACTAGTTCAAAGAAATTCCTATGATAGTAATGGAAACAAAATAGTTCATAGCCTCTTATCGGGCTCCAAACATCTCCTATGAGTTTACATTTGTCATCCAATTTATCCATGTTTTCCCTAAGTTGTGCAGATCGTCTGGCTTTGGGTCCAGAGCCAAGAAATTGGTCGATAAGATCTTGACTTAGTTTTCGCTCAGTGCCCTCTAGCTCAATTTTGGTTTTCTATTTTTTCCCTTTGGACTGACTACTTTCCCCATGTTTTCTCCCCTTTAATTTTCCTGAACTAGTGGCTTCCATTCTTCAAAATTACAAAAATTAAGGTACGAGAAACTTACTGTATTTTGCTCAAAACTTTTTAGCTGAAAGAATGCCTTGGTTCTTCGTTCATCCTTTTTCTTCCTCCGCTATCAGTTCTGCAATAATGCTTTCAATTGAATCTTCCTCAATTCATGAAACTACTTATGCTTCGTGGTGCCATTAATGTTTTAGTTGAAACACGAGTGTAGCAGGTCTTTTTTTGAAACTCTCACTGTCACATCATGTAATATTGTCGGCGAGACATTTTCAAATCGTGGGTGATCCTTTTATTAGGGATTTTACCAACGTTCATTAAAATTCCGCTAAGACATCTTGCAGTTTCCCTGATACTTTGAGTCTCCCCGACAGTTATTTTGATTCACTTGTATCTTTGCTATCGATAGATCATATATCGCTAAGATGTCCTGTAGTTTCACCAGCGTTATGAGTCTTCCCGAGAGTTATCCCTTCAGTTTTAAGTATATCACTATAACTCCCATCGATTAAAACTATCGCTATGACTTAGCATGTCAGGCAGACAGTCTTCAACTTACTCCAAAGATATGTATTTTTCTGAAATATTTCCTTTGTTCTTTATCAATCCTGCCGGTATGTTTTCTTTGTCAATTCTAATCGCTAAGACATAATGGTTTTCTTGCCGATGGAACTACACTCGGTATGAAATTCTTATCTCTCTTCGCTGAAGTTTGTCTCGTTGATGCATTTCTTCATCGGCGAGACCATGAATCATGTCTTTCCGATGATCATTCCCTCCAAACATATCGCCAAGTCCCTTACCAATACAATTCTATCGGTATGTCATGAGGGTCAGCGGGACATATTGAACTCATCCCGGTAGCATTATCCTAGCTACAAAATCCTCCTCTACTTCATTGGAAAGACTGGATGAATGTCTTGGGCTAATCTTAGGAATCTCACTCCGATGGTGCTGGTCTGGCCGACATATTTCCTTGTGCTTCGAGTGGTAGGACATATATAAGCTCGATATGACTTCTCACTATCACCCCGGTGATTATTATCTCGCCGATAGAATTTATTTGTCGTTGAGACTGTGAACTGCATCTTCCCAACGTGTATCCTCAAATGAGACTTTATCAGTATGACATTCCTGACCTCTTGCTGATACACTAAAAAATATGTGTTAGTATAAAATGACTTATGGGTCGGGGAGACCTATATCATCTCATGCCGATATGAATTTATATATTCAAATGCTTGGAGTCAGGTAAATTTTATGGGACCAAATGATAAATACTGACTAGAACATGGGCAAATATATTATGCAAAGCAAATTACATCAATTTTGTATTCATGATATGGGCTTATTTGGTAAACTTTTATGAGTGTAGACAACTATAAAATTTTCAAATTTTACAGTTCTATCATGTGGATTTGGGAAGTTGCTTATAATGTTTGTATCTTTTAGTATTTAAGGTTTTACTTGATTTGGTACAATACAAAGTGAGTTTCATATGTCAATGTGTGAATAAGGTTTACTAGTTATCCTGAGTTGGATTATTTGTATGATGCAATTTGGATGAAGTGTTTGATGAATCTCAAGTGGTTCAAGGTTTATCCTAGATTTTTTTCAAGCGAACTTTGTTGTATGGAAGTTACAGATTGATTTAAGGAAGTGTGTACTTAATGTTTTATGGTGCTTTGCATGGGTGTTGGCTGACCTTGTGTTTAACACTACATGCGAGCTTATGAAAGTGTCTTGAAGTGTATTGGGATCTATTTGGGTCCTAATGAAGGATTTATATTGGTTCGCCTTCATTCCTATCCACTGTGAGAATTTTTAGGTGCCAACCTAATTTGAATTTGTAAGTGTAACAGATAGTTGTTGACATTGAGAAGGTTTTCAAGGTTGAGGTTGATATAAATAAGTGTAATGTTGTTGTGAGATACAAGAGAGAAGCAAGATATATGCGGGATCAATGTGAGTGAGGTGTGTGATGTGAATTTCAAGTATTGGATTCCTGAAAGCAGTGAGCTGAAGGTGTCCAAAATATTTCATGTAAGGCTATGAGTTTGTTGGAGCAATTGTGGTGGATTCCTGTTGCATTGATAAAGTGTTCTCTGTGTAACAATTCTCTTCTATCTTCTTGTGTTCTTTCTATGGCTGTGATACTTTTGGACAATGTATACTATTATGGCAGTGAGCCCTTGTACCAGTTTTGCAATTACTTATATTGTGAGCTAATCCTCACCGTGGTTTTTCCGTCATTAGGTTTTCAACATAAATCTAGTGTTGTCTTTTGTATGGTGTTGTTATTTCAATTTTTTTTATTTGCATTTCATGTTTAATCACTTTAACAAAATAAGGGTTTATTGAATGCATGTGGATCTAATTACTGTTGAGGGTTTTGATGTTATAATTTTCTACAACTGATTCACCCCCCTCTCAGTTGTCTTCAACACATCCTTCATCACCAAATATGAACCTAAGACTGCCCACTACCATTTATTGAAGCTTTGAAACAACTTTAGGTGCCATAAAAAACTTAAAAAGTATTGCAAAGAACCCAAACAATGTTGAAAACCTTGGAAGAGGTCAACTTGTCTACATGCAACTCAAATTCTTCCCAAAACAAACTCCCTTTTAAACTCATGCGCATGAACTTTAAAAAAGTCAAAAGATTAACAAGATAAAACTTTTTTCTTCCCTCCCATTTCCCTTTGGTGTTGAAAACATAAAATTCTAATTTCTTTCCTTTTTGCAAATCGGTGCAACAAGAGACTTTTTATAATTTTTTAATCTTTGATGTGTATATTTCTTAGTTCAGTTGAAGGTTTACAATTAGATGTAGAATATATTTTGAATTGATAGTTTGAATCCTCTTATTTGTATTCTATGTTTGCTTGTCTGCATATATTAAACCAAATCTCTCGAGAGAACTAGAACAAATTAATTACTTTAATCAATTCAAAAATTAACCTAGAGATAAATGAATTGAGTCTAGACATGAATTTGAAATATATAACTAAAATATAATAATCGAAATAAAAGCATACTTTGAATCCAAAGAGAGGGAAACTATTGATAGAATGTAAATAGCTAGAATCTAAGATGAGATTTAGGATGAATAGGCTATTAAAAATGTGTTCCATGAGAATTTAAGTTGTGTAAATGCTCAAATCAAGGCCATAAGGGTAGCCTTGAACCTCCTGAGGGGGGCCTTGATATTTTCTCTTTGGCCCTTACCTCTAACACATTAGGGTTTTGGTAACTATAGAATTTGTTTGATTGATGTCTATGTATCTACAATTTTAGAGACTAAGTGGTGTTGAGAAGCACCATTGGAATTTATTTTGGCAATGAGAAATCCATGAGTCTTCCTCAATTATAGTCAAGCGGTGGGTGGGTGCACGAAGTTGGTTGCACTTTTGTGGCCAAATGGGAAAAAAATGGGGAAACACATAACGTGCTCGCGTTATAACGTGAGCGTGTTATGTGATTTTAAAAGAAAGAAAAAAAGTGAAATGTGTATCATTTTCTTTTCACTATTTCTCAGCTCTTCCCGTGGCCAAAAACTCTCAGTTTAGCGCTCGCGTTCTAGGAGGAAGGACTTCTGCAAATTTCATCAAGAACAGTTGGATTTTTTCTACAAATATGGCACCACGACGACGAAGAGATGTAGGAGGTAAGTATTGTTTACTATTTGTTTTGAATATGTTAGTTTGAAATTGAGTTTGTTTGTTTTAGGTTAGATTTGATTGTTTTTTTTAAAATCTGTAGGAAATCCTACAAATCCTCAACAAGAAGAGGAGGTAAATCCTCAACAGCAAAATCCTCAACAAAATCAACCTCCCCCACCATTCTCTCAATTCCCTCCTGGCACTCAAGAAAATTTGAGGAGTGAAATTGAGAACAATAAAAAACAACTTGAGGATCTTATTAGTAGGTTGAGTGATCCAAATGCTTCAACCATAGAAAGAATGCTTCTAGCAAATTCATTGAAAGATATGTTAAAAAATGTAGATGCAATCACCCAACAAATATCTGGATGGCAAGATAGGAGGTAGACAGCTAGGGCATATTATGTAGACAAATTATCATATAAACAAGTAAAAGATTTAAAAATTACTAAAGGTGATTTGTGCTCTCTATTCATTGACCCATGCACAAATAAAAATATTAGCCTCAATGCGAAGAGGTTTCCTATTCATTGGTGCCACCACCAAGAGATTATGAACCATTTTTATGATAGGTGGTACTTGGTCTTTGATTACCCACCATGCAATAATTGTGAAGTCCCCAATATTTTCTTAGGAAACTGTACAGTGAGTTTGTATTGAACCAAATCCAAAATTATTTTGATATGAGGGAGTTCTAGGGGAGAGGTGGAATTCGGCCCTACCGAGGATAGGCAGGTGCACTGACCCAGTCTAGCGGCAAGGGAGAGCGACCTCTCAGCTAGGCCACCTCGTGAGCACATTGTTATGCACATTTGTTGAAGAGAGTCTTGGCGTACCAGAGACATTGCTGACGTCCAACACTTTGACCCAAAGTGTCATCCATCACTAATTGGCCCTATTATACAAGCCATCGGGGGAGTCTTGGTGTTGGCCTTGAGCTTATGTGTGTCAATCTTGTGGGGTGACTTTGTCATATGACCCCACCGACACTCAGGAGGCTACTACGCAGGATCTGTATGCTGCTACAAGGGATCTGAATGCTATTACGGGGATGGAGAGGATGGCTGACATTTTGCATCATGCATATGGAATTGATAGTCAGGTAAAAGTCAACATGTTCATTGAATTTAATTTATTAAATTTTGATTCTGAAATGCAAGATTAATTAATTTAGTTTTATTATTTTAATAAAATTACAGGGTCACAGTGTTGAGACTGGATACACTAGTCCTCCACCTACTTATTTTTGCAGTACACCTATCAGTGGGGTATGTAACTAGTAAACAATTATAAATTTATTACATGTTAATAGCATTGTTTTACAAATGGTATTTTAATACATGTGATTTTGGATGTTGAAGAGGCTAATATTGGTGGTTTCAAGCAAACACCTCCTAGTGCAGTGGATTCACTCAAACGTACACAAAGGTAATAGAATAAAGAGAACTTAACTAATGAATTCTACTTAATAGATTTGTGTAGTTTATATTCATATTGTTGGTTATGTTGCATTACACATCATTCAAACTCAAAGCATTAGTACTTCAAATTCCATAACTAATAACTAGATGTTGATAAATGACAAAATTTCAACTGTACAATATAGTTGTTTAGAAAGTCAACATAAGCAACACGATGCAATTACTTCACATGGAGGCATGTGCTTGCAAAGGTGCACCACCACGACAAACTATGGATGCTTGGAAAAAATCTATGAAACCATAATAGTAAGCAATAGCATAGACAAGGCAGTTAGTGATGTAGAGCATCATATCAAAACACTCAATCATCAGGGTACATCTGATGCAGAGCATCCAACAAACACCATCAACATCATTTCTTCAAGGGATTTCAATCCCAAATAGAATCAAGGAGAAGATCAAATATAATTTCATCATAAATCTACTTTTCATTCAACCAAAATCCACTCAAATTCTCTTAGCCATTCCATAGGCCATCATTCATCATTCCACTAATGTTATTCCAATTGATTCATTTCAAAGAAAAAACCATATTAAAGAAAACTTTGACTTAATCAATTAGATTCACATCATTCTCAACCACCATAAAAACAACATAAACCTGATTATTGACACTTGAACAATTCATCCTTTCATTTATTCACCAAGGCAACAAATCAATTAAACCATACCTCACTATTATCAGTCCATTATCAAGCACTGTACTCACCATATTTTGACTGCAACAATCTATTTATAGGTTACAAACTCCTGCTACGACAAAATCTTGATTATCATCTTGTGGTTAATCACCAATTTGCTCAAAGGGCTTCATAATAGTCACCCATCCAACCATCAAAGTCACCAAACCTGTCTTATACACCTTAAAAAAATTTAGTAACATCAATCATATCATTAGTTTGATAGTAACCAAGCACTCAATCATATCACAAAAGCTTTGAAAGGATACAAGTCAGAAATGTTGAAGATAGGAGAGATTGCCACCCCAGGAGGTAGCTCTATTTCATAAGCATTTTGGCCAAACTTGTAGACCACCTTGCAAGGTCCTATCTTCTTCATCATGAGTTTGGTATACTTTCCTTTTGGAAGTATCTCTTTCTTCAAGTGTGCCATCACCAAGTCTCCAACCTTGAATTGGACATTGCTCTTCTTTAAATCTACCTTTCCCTTATACTTCTCAACATTCTTTTGAAGGGTTTCCTTCACTTGTTGATGAATATCCCTGATTTTAACAACAAAGTCCTCACCTTGAGCACTTCTCCTAGCAATTCCTTGTAGATCTCTTAGTTCATAGACCCCTCTAGGGTGCATGCCATAGACTACCTCAAAAGGGCTTCTACCAATGCTCCTATTCATGGAGTCATTATATGCAAATTCAGCCTGAGGTAAAATCAGATCCCAAGCTTTTCCATGCTCCTTGGTAAGGCATCTTAAGAGGTTTCCCAATGATCTATTCACCACTTCAATTTTTCAATCCATTTGTGGATGGTATGCTGAACTAGAGGACATATTTTTTCCTTGAGTTTCTTCCACAAGGTCGTCCAAAAGTGACCAATGAATTTAGAATCCCTTTCAGAAACAATGCTTAAAGGTAGTCCATGTATCCTAACAACCTCCTTAAAGAAGAGACCTGCTATATGAGATGCATCATTGGTGCATTTGCAAGGAAGAAAATTTTCCATCTTACTAAATCTATCAACTACCACAAAGATACTATCAAAACCTTTTTAGGTTCTAGGCAACCCCAAGACAAAGTCGATACTTACACACTCCGAAGGCCTATTGGGAATGGGTAGTGGTTGATAGAGTCTTCCATTTGATGAAGTTCCCTTTGCCCTTTGACATATTATGCAGCCTTTGACATACCTTCTCACATCCACCTGTAACTTTGGCCAATAGTAAAATCTCCTAACTTGTTTTAAGGTCTTGTCAAGGCCAAAGTGACCTCCAAGACTCCCACTGTGTTTCTCCTTTATGATATTCTCCATCATTGAGCATTTACGCACACACAATTGGCTTCCTTTGAAGAGAAAACCATTCTGCAATAAAAATTCAGAGAATTCACCATGAAAAGAATTCAAATGCTACTCATAAACATTGTATACCTCGAAATATGAATCTTCATGATACATATCCTTCAATGCTTCAACCCCCATGCTTTGGAGTTGGATCTCTTGCACTACAAGTGACCTTCTACTGAGATCATCTCCCACCTTATTTTCTTGGCCCTTCTTATGCTTTATTGTGAAAGTATAGGCTTGCAAAGACTCTACCCACTTCATGTGCCTACGACTGAGTTTGTCCTGTGCATTCAAAGAACTCAAGGCATGATTATCAGTATAGATAACAAATTATTTTGGTAACAACTAGTGCCTCAACTTTTTGAGGGCTTGGACCATAGCATACAATTCCAAATCATAGGAAGAATACTTCCTCTTTGCTTCATTCAACCTCTCATTGTAAAATGCAACCGGTCTGCCTTCTTGGCTCAAAATAGCCCCTATTGGTTGATTGCTAGCATCACACTCAATGGTAAAAACTTTATCAAAATCAGGGAGCACAATTATAGGCTGTTGTGCTACTCTCATTTTCAGATATTCAAACCCTTTATTAGCCTCATTGGTCCAAGAAAACTTCCCTTTGTTACCTCCTTTGATGGTGTCCAAGATTGGTGCAAAAATTTGGCTAAAGTTCTTGATGAACTTTCTATAAAAGCTTGCAAGTCCATGGAAGCTTCTCACATCTCCCATGGATTTTGGTGCTGGCCTTGAGTAAGAATAGCATGAACCTTTGAAGGATCCATCTTCGAACTTCCCTTGGAGATGAAAAAACCAAGGTAGACTAGTTCTTTCTTCATGAATTCACACTTTTCCATGTTGATCAACAACTTCTCCTCTTGTAACCTCCTTAGTACCATGTCAAGGTGCTTCAAATGTTCTTCTTTAGACCTGCTAAACACAAGGATGCCATCTAAATAAACTACAACAAACTTTCCAATGAAAGGTCTCAATACCTCATTCATAAGGCACATAAATGTACTAGGGGCATTTGATAACCCAAAGGGCGTCACCAACCAATCATAAAGCCCTTCATTAGTCTTAAAATTTGTCTTCCATTCATCCCCCTCTCTGATCCTTATTTGATGGTACTCGCTCTTTAGATCAATCTTGGAAAAGTAAGATGCTCTTGATAGACAATCCATGAGGTCCTCCATTATTGGCATCGAGAACCTATATCTAATTGCACGATCCTATTAATGGCTCTTGAATCAGTGTAAAGCGTCTAATTCCCATCCTTCCTTGGTGCTAGGATAGTAGGAACAACACATGGGCTCAAACTCTTCCTCACTAGCCCTTTATCCATCAACTCTTGCACTTGTCTTGTAATCTCCTCATTTTGAGCATGTGTCATCTTGTATGCAGCCTTATTAGGCAATGCATCCCCTGGAATCAAATCAATATGGTGGCTTATATCCTAATGGGAGGTAGGGAACTAGGTAATTCATTCACCGTTATGTCCTTGTACCTTTCCAACAACTCTTGGACTTCGTTTGGTGCATATTCCTTCTTCTTTGTGGGTAGATCTACTTCACTTCTTGGCTTCATAATTAGGAAGAATCCTCTTCCTCCTCCTTTGTTCAAGGTCTTCATGAACTCCTTCTCACCCACCATCAAAACACTAGGCCCTTCATTCTTTTCCTTGTCTTCTTCTAGGAGAGGTGAAAGGTTGTAAGTCTTCCCATCCTTCAAAATGGAGTATTTGTTTTTCTCCCCATCATTCTTGGTCTTCCTATCGAAGTGCCAAGGCCTACCAAAAATATATAGCTTAATACTTGTACTCAAAATTTTGTTCATTAGATCTCATACACTATAAGTCATGACATGGATCTCGCTATTGTAACTTTTTTGTGATTGAATAATTTTTTGTTTTATTTTCAGATGTTGGTTGTGGGAACACCTCAAAATGTTACAAGGGTAATGGATATCGGTGTTTCATCCGCTATACAATCCTCCATGGCTCTGATAGAGGAGGTATGAGGCAAATTACTAAATTTCAATCTACATTTGTTGTTATAGATGTTAATTCTAGTGAAAAATCAAACCATTATTGATTCATAGTTTAATTCCTATTTGGATGGTTTATACAGGGCTTAAGCATGCCTGATCATCGGTATGCAAATATTTCCATCATGGAGAGTGATCATGAGATGGAAGTAAGTGATTATTTTGTTAAATATATCATTTCTTATAATGTAATTTCTATATATTAATGTCTTTACTTCTTATTGTAACAGTTAAGACTTCACCAGGAGCTAAACTATAGGAGGAGTAGCAGGAGCACTCCTTGAGCACAACATAAACAACAGACAAACTTATCACCATCAGATCACCAAAAAAAGGGAAAAATTTTATTTCCAAAGCATGGAGAGAAATGAATTTTGATTCTAGAGCCCTTTCTTGTATGCCTAGACATGGCAATTTTGTACATATCTTGTATTGGATATATTTGACATTGTATGCCTATATGGAATTTGAGCGTAAGCCTATATGGATATTTTGTAACTATATTTTATAATTATATCGACATATATTGATGTATGTGTACATGGCTATTTGGTTAATACAAATCTTTTTTATCGATGGTGTCCATATTTGCTCTTTTTGACAATGTCAAAAGCATGGCTGCATACAGATTAGGCGAAAGACTTTTCCTTTTAGATTAGCAATGCATGGAAGTTTCAAAAAGTATCCTTGATATTACAAAAAGATATGTGTTTATACCATAGCAGCAAAAATCTTTGGGGAAAAAATTTGACAAACCAAAAGTATAAGA
Source organism: Sequoia sempervirens (assembly GCA_007258455.2). Taxonomy (NCBI): domain Eukaryota; kingdom Viridiplantae; phylum Streptophyta; class Pinopsida; order Cupressales; family Cupressaceae; genus Sequoia; species Sequoia sempervirens. Next base: position 445,778,883 of record VDFB02000017.1, on the reverse strand, counting down.
TTTTTTGAAAAAATCAGGAAAAAGTCTAGAAAAAATCAGAAAAAAATCAGATTTAAAAAAAAAGGTAAAAAAAAGTAGAACAATTTCTGAGATAAAAACTTTAAAGAATAAATTTAAAGGCATTTCCATAGCATAGAGATATAGAGAGCAAATAAAATAAAGAGTTTAACTAATAAATTGTAAAAAATAGATTTTTGTAGTTTATATTCATATCATTGATTACATTGCATTGCACATATTTCAAACTCAAAGCATTGCTTCACATTGCATAACTAATAACTAGATGCTAATAAATGACAAAATTTCAATTACAATATATAGTTTTTACAAAGTCAACCTAAGCAGTTATGCAATTACTTCACATTGCATAACTAATAACTAGGAGCAACTCCCAATTGCATTTGCTTGTCATGGAATTCTATGAGACCACATTTCTTTGAGGAATTTTTTCAAACAATTCACTGCCTTGTCTATACTACCACATTTTTTTATACATGTCTACCGGCATTTTGTCAAATAGTTCACTGCCTTGTTGCTATGGTTGAAGCCTAAAACAAGTGCTTTCGAACAAGCTATGGATGCTTCGAAAAAATCTATCAAAAGCATAATAGTAAGCAATATCATAGACAAGGCAGTGAACTCTTTGAAAAAATGCCTCAAAGAAATGAGGTCTCATGGTGATGGAATTCCATGGCAATCAAAAGCATTTGATTGCCATGGAATTCCATCACCATGAGACCTCATTTCTTTGAGGCATTTTTTCAAAGAGTTCACTGCCTTGTCTATGCTAACACATTTTTCATACATGTCTATCAAAGAATTTTATCAAAAAGTTCATTGCCTTGCTGCTATGGCTAAAAGCCTAAAACAGGCGCTTTCAAACAATCTATGGATTGTCATGGCATTCCATCACCATGAGACCACATTTCTTTGAGGCATTTTTTCAAACAGTTCTCTACCTTGTCTATGCTACCACATTTTTCATACATGTTTACCAAATAATTTTCTCAAACAGTTCACCTCCTTGCTGCTATGGCTAAAAGCCTAAAATAGGTGCTTCAAAATAAGCTATCGATGCTTGGAAAAAATCTATCAAAGCATAATTTAATAAGCAATAGCACAGACAAGGTAGCGAACTATTAGAATAAAAGCCTCAAAGAAATGTGGTCTCAATGGTGGTGGAATGCCATGACAATCCATAGTAATTTTATTGTCATGGCATTCGTCATGGCATTCCATCACCATGAGACCACATTTCTTTGAGGCATTTTTCAAGCCGGTTCTACGCTTGCTTGTGTATGCTACCACATTTTTTCATGCGATGTTTACCAAAGCATTTTTATCAAACAGTTCACCTCCCCTTGCTCCCTATGGCTAAAAATCCTAAAATAGGTGCTTCGAAACAAGCTATGGATGCTTGGAAAAAATCTATCAAAGCATAATTTAATAAGTAATAGCATAGACAAGGCAGGGAACTGTTTGAATAAAAGCCTCAAAGAAATGTGGTCTCAATGGTGGTGGAATGCCATGACAATCCATAGCAATTTGCTTGTCATGGCATTCGTCATGGCATTCCATCACCATGAGACCACATTTCTTTGAGGCATTTTGTCAAATAGTTCAATGCCTTGTCTATGCTACCACATTTTTCACACATGTTTACCAAAGCATTTTATCAAATAGTTCACCTCCTTGCTGCTATGGCTAAAATCCTAAAATAGGTGCTTCCAAACATGGATGCTTGGAAAAAATCTATCAAAGCATAATTTAATAAGCAATAGCATAGACAAGGCCCATCAAACTATTTGAATAAAAGCCTCAAAGAAATGTGGTCTCAATGGTGGTGGAATGCCATGACAATCCATAGCAATTTGCTTGTCATGGCATTCGTCATGGCATTCCATCACCATGAGACCATATTTCTTTGAGGAATTTTTTCAAACAGTTTGTTGCCTTGTCTATGCTACCACATTTTTCATATGTGTTTACCAAAGCATTTTATCAAACAATTCGCCTCCTTGCTCCTATGGCTAAAATCCTAAAATAGGTGCTTCCAAACAAGCTATGGATGCTTGGAAAAAATATATCAAAGCATAATTTAATAGCGATAGCATAGACAAGGCAACAAACATTTGAATAAAAGCCTCAAATAAATGGTCTCAATGGTGGTGAATGCCATGACAATCCATAGAAATTTTCTTGTCATGGCATTAGGTCGCGCCATTCCATCACCATGAGACCACATTTCTTTGGTTGTTACCTCAAACAATTCATTGCCCTGTCTATGCTACCACATTTTTCATACATGTCTACCAAAGAATTTTATCAAACAATTCACTACCTTGCTACTATGGCTAAAAGCCTAAAAAAAGTACTTTTGAACAAGCTATGGATGCTTGGAAAAATTCTATCAAAGCATAATAGTAAGCAACAAGCTATGGTCTCATGGTTTTTTTCACGCGAAAATCAATGCGATTTTATTCACATTTTGCAAGTTATAAAGCACTTTTTTGCCAATTTTTGTTTTCTAAATGACATTCAAGTTTATGGTGATTTTTTTTTATATGATCATATGTGATATTCTAATCCTAATTCATGCTTCTAGGTTGCATAGATATATATTTTGTTTTTACATGTTTTTGTACCAACAAACCCAAAACGAATTGAACCCCCCTCCAAATTTTTTTGGCCAAACCAGCATGTTTGGGTGAGAAGGAGGACCATTCCTAGTGTGAATATGCCTATTCGAACGTGTTCGAATAGTCCGTTTGGTCACACAATTTGCAGAACAAAAGTTGCACCACTTTGCAACTTTCCACTACTTCCATTTGACACTTTTTCCATCAATTGAAATTTGGACACCACGGGAAAACCACTCTGAGATATCGAAAACTGAGAGAGGTTATTGTAGATGGGCCCAACGTAATCCCATGGAATTAGATGAGAAGTTTCTAAGCATCACGGTGTCTGAGTAACCTCATGCTGAAGTTTGCAGCGATTTTTCCCTATGGACCCATAAGGGATTGATCTGGTTGAACATAGCTCAGAGCGATTCTGTGTGTTTGGGTGCAAAATAGGACCATGGCTAGTGTAAAAATTCCTATTCAGATGTGTTGGAATAGTTCGTTTGGTCACGAGTTGAGAACAAAGTTGCACCACTTTGCAACTTTCACTACGCCCGTTTGACACTTTTCATCAAGCTGAAGCTTTGACACCGCAGGAAAACACTCAAGATAATGTAATAGAGAGGAGTTATTGTAGAGGGGGCCCAACATGATCCCATAGGATTAGGCGAGAAGTTTCTAAGCATCCACAGTGTCCTAGTAACCTCATCACGAAGTTTGCAGCCATTTTTTCCCTTTGGACCCTTAAGGGATCGATCCGGTTGAACGTAGTTCGAAGCAATTCCACAAGTTTGGGTGTGAAAGAGAACCATTCCTAGCGTAAAAATTCCTATTCAGACACATTGGAATAGTCTGTTTGGTCACACGAGTTGCAGAACGAAACTTGCACCACTTGGCAACTTTTCACTGCTTCCGTTTGACACTTTTTCCATCAATTGAAATATGGACACCACGAGAAAACCAATTTGAGATAAAAAAAAATGAGAGAGGTTATTGTAGAGGGGTCCAACACAATCCCATAGGATCAGATGAGAAGTTTCTAAGCATCACGGTGTCTGAGTAACCTCATGCTAAAGTTTGCAGGCATTTTTCCCTTTGGACCCTTAAGGGATCAATCCGATTGAACATAGCTCGGAGTGATTCTGTGTGTTTGGGTGCGAAAGAGGACCATTCCTAGTGTAAAAATTCCTATTACATGATAAATGGTCTATAAATCCCTTATTTAACACAAATAACCCTAAAAAACTTAAATTACAAGGTTCACCACATGAATCCCCTTATTGATCAACTTCTTTACATCATGACTCAATTGACCTAATACATACAAAAATGGTATTGAATCCTTAGTAAATGAAATAGAATGACCTCAAACCATCTAAGAACACCCTAAATGATCAAATGACCAAATAATAGAAACCACAAGGGTTCAAGTGTTAAAAAGATGGAGTTGGTGCTCGCTTTCAAAAGTATGATTGCCAACAACATACAACGTTCACAAGGCCTTTTTGAAGGAATATCAACCTCCTCAACTGACTACAACCACTTTTCAACTTCTTTTACAAGTGTGACCCTTCAACTTCTAAGTATTTGCAAAATGATAACTTTTGGTTTGACAACATTACATTGTTATGTGCAACTTTTGACATATTGATGTAAATGACTCCATACCTAAACTAGTGACCTTATGATGGCCTCATTACATCATCTTGACCATTACATTACAAATTTACATACATTTTCACATTTAGGTCATTCAAGGCTTCATTACACCAAATTGACAACATGCTAACATGACATTGCAACCTCATATCCTACCAACCTAGATTGACTTAAAACACCATTGCGCATATACTTACAAATTAATCCAATGAACCATCTGGGTTTGCTCTACTCTTTATTGTGTCAAGTAGTGCCTCATGGTCAGACTCACAGACCTTCCACAAGGTCTTGTTCAAAGGTCTACCCTGATATTTGCTCAAACGAACATTGGATGCCACGACAAGGTTTGAGGAATGAAGAATCTTACAATGCGTGTCAAATTCCTCAAACAACCAATGTTTAACAACCTTATGTGGGTACCTTCTCAGCCACGTTCCAGTAACAACAACTGATCCTATATGGTATTCAATGTTTTCTCCATCTATAATTGGGGATTCCAATTTCTTTTTTGCCTCAACACAACGACACAAGTAATAGTTTGTACCCTCTTCATTGTCTTCATCTGCAATAACTGCATAAACATGCCCTACATTTATATGCATGGCATATCTCTTGAAATTAGTCAAAATTATGAATATAGTACAAAGTAAGATAACAATATGGAATTTCAAATACTAAGCAAGTAGATATATTACCTAGTTGAACTAGATCCGATACATGGTCAAAGTCGACTGATGATTCCATCTGTGTTAGTTCCAATGCCATCGGAGGGCGATACGTGTGAAGTGGGCTAAGATAACTTGTCAACCATTTTTCAACCCACTCCCCTAACTCACAATCATTCCAGGCTTGCATTTTACATGAAGAAAAAAAGCATGCCATCTTACATGTATCGATACTCCATGAACTTGCATTTGAGCTAAGGAAAGAGTGCAACTCACTTGATCTTGTTACTGTACAACAATCATCATATGGTCAATGTTAGTATCATCCATCAACCAAAAAAATATTTGAACTGAAGACGTACCTTCATTACCTGGACCCATCAAACCATTACACCACTCGACGATTGATCTTGCATCTGTCAATTGTGCACTATCTTTATACTTTAACTCTTCTCGTTTTAATGCTCTTTTCACGCATGCTTCTGCACCGTCATGCTCCCCATTTCCATGTATGGCCTCAAAAAAGTTCCACATATGTTGAACATGTGTAGTGAGATGCATCCTGCATAAACCAGTAGAACATGCACGCATTCTTGAACTGTGCTGCATAGTTATCTGACCATATTATATGCCGATCATATGATATGCCCCTCTGAGCCAAATGATTGTAGAACATCTAGAAGCAACCTTGCACAAACTCTAGAGAATGTGTGCGATCATCACTAATATAAAAGTGATACTCCCTCAATACCTTCCTTTCGTCCTCTGTACTTTCAGCTACATATATGAATTCTATGTGCACAAATATCGAAACCTGTGTGGAGTTGTAATACTGTGACTGCACCTCATGCTGTGGCTGTAGAGTGTAGTTCTCTGCAAAGTCAACCACTGATACTATGCTGCCAAGTGGAAAGGTGTCCTTGCATAGCTTGGATCCCATATGCAACCATCGGGGCTCTATGGGTATGCCTTGCATACTCATACAAATTCTCACAAAAACATGGACATGGTGATACCTTCGGAATCTTCACGGATAACCAACTCACACCTTTGTTCCGACCATTTTTCGTAGCATATGCGCTGTTTATACTTCCCCAAACTCTCTGGCTTTTTCCCACCTCCTTATGTGCTTTCCGTATGTTGACGCGCTAACATTCATTACCGAAGTAGCATAAAACACATGAACCATCCAAGCATGTTGTCCTATAGAATATTTGGCCATCCTCTATTTCACATAAATTTTGATAAGAACTCTCTTGAAGATTTTGGTGGGGCTTCTATACCCACAATCCCTGCAAAGAAGCATGTTAGTATGCAAAATCTAAACATAGAACGATAAACATCATAATGGTTAGAGAATTCATTATGTAGTTTACAGCAACAAGTAGTGCATGTGTGATTTATATTGACATAAAAAGGTTTAATCATTTCAAAAAATCTTTGAGAAATACTAATTTGAGGATAAGAATTTTGAAATTTATGAAAAATTTGGGTTTGAGTCGTATCCAAAAAATGCTTTGGATGTGGCTCATAGTTTCGACTATCGATTCTCCTTCTTACAACATCCCTTTGATTCGGAGATGGCCTTGTATTATTCTTCCAATAATCTTCAATTAGTGTTCTCAATGCTTCAACAACTTTTTTATCTTTGTGTGAGTCTCACGAGAATGCCCATAATTCATTTGAATCGGTGCCCTCAATTCTTTAAGCCTTTGAATGACTTTGATAAAGTTTTCTACTAATTCCCATTTGGTCACTTGTCTTTTTAATGGTGAGATCTCTTTGTTTGATAGCTTACTAAAATTGATGTAATGACCGTTGGGTGACATTACACTATCCTTTAATGCGTGAGTCTTACCCACACTGTCATAATCATCCATTAGATTCTTCACAATAGTGTTTTCACTTGATGCATTCGATGTTCTCAACCCAAGAGTCTTCATGATGTTTTTGTACTTTAAACCCAGCATCATTTGAACAAATAGTTGATATCTTGCAGTTTCCATTTAGCCTTTCAAAGAACATTTTCCAAATCTTATTGCATATCTTCTACAAATTGCATTCTGGAGATCTTACCTTCCATGTGTTGCAAAATATCCTCATCAATATTAATCAAAAACTTTGGCTTTCTACGCAAAATTCTAGGTGGTGTTCTCTTAGGTACATACATCTCAACATTAGCAATTTCATCAATATTTAATTGAGGTGGGCTAGATTGCATACCTTCAATCGAGGGTGGAATAGAAGACATACCTTGAGGTTCGCGTGGGGATGATGGCATACCTTATTCCTCAACTTTGAGTGATGATGTACTCTCAACTTCAGATGTGGTGGATGGTGTCCAACCATACTCACTTGTGGTAGATGGTGTCCCTCCATATTCACTTGTGCTTAATGGTGTCCCTTCATATTCACTTGCGGTAGAGGGTGTGTCTCCAACTACAGTATTTGCATCTCCCCTAGCATGACTCTTTCACATTCGTGCCCTTTGTGCTGCCAATTTATTTTCTCTTTTTGATGGTTGAGGTTCCTCTTCAACTGGCTTGTTTTCATCAATTGTTCCCAATTTCTTCTTTTCACGATATTCCCTCATCCATTTTTTCTCTTTATCTCTGATGGCTTGGAGCTGATCATCTGTTAGTTTTTTCCTTTTAAGAGTTCGTTTCTTCAGCATGACGGATAATTTTACCTGTGCAAAAGGTGCTAAGTTGTCAAATTAACTAATTGAAAGCTTTGGAAGCATACACAAATAAATTCAATTGTTAAATTTAACAAAATGCCTCAAAGAGATGTGGTTTAAAAATGTAATAGGAAAGTGTATCAAATTGTGTGATTTAAAATGTCCATTGACAACGTAAGGTTGTAACATGACAAACTGGTGCAGGAGCACCTAGGTCATGAAATTCCTTCAAAAGGATAATTTGTTCAATTTGTAATGTTCAAGTAAATATGATGAGTGAAGGTCATTAAATGATGAATTTCAATGTATTTGCACCATGAAATAGGTCACTAGGTGATATTGAAAAGTTTCTTTTTATAACAAAAGTTGTCAATTATTGTAAAAATGTAAAATTGCACAAAAGCAGGAAGGTGAAGAGTCTTTTTTGTGGAAGGGCAAGGATGGTTTGATGAAGATGAAGAGGCAGTTATTTCAACTGATTTAGACACCTTTAAAAAGAATTGTAAGCTCGCAAAAGGAAGATCTTGTATCCCAAAAATCCATAAAAATTAATAAAAAAACCTCTGCTCAGTTATTTTGGAAAGCTTTTTTATTCTTGTTTTCAAGTTTCATAGTGATTCAAGCATTCTAAGATTTGATTCTTGTTAGGGAAAGAGACTTCTTTCATTCTTGAAAGTTGTAGGAATTGTAATTCAAATAATCAATCTAATTTGAACTTAGTTTCCTAAGTCTCGGTCTGTGGTTTCCTTAGAATTGTTTTGAGAGTCTAAAAAGTGATTCTTAGCCATTCCACGGATGTGGGGCTAGTGGGTCGGTGGAATGGATCATATTTAGTGTCTTTTCAATGTGAAGATGTGTGTGGTAGGGGTAAATAGAAATAAAAAGTCAGGATACTGTTGCATGAACAAAATTCTGAATTTTCTCATTCAAAAAAATGGTGTTTTCAAGTAGGGTTTGAGAAAACATGTAGAGGAGCTTAGAAATAATTTCAAAATAATTTGTAGACATAATGAAGCATGTTTCAATTGTTGGGTGGAGTATAAACTTTTATAAACTTTTATAGTATGTTGAAATAAATGTTCTACTCTGTTTTGTGAAATAAGTGTATAAACTTTTATAGTATGTTGAAAAGGATCAAAATAGGCCTGAGAATCTGTATTGGGATTGTGTAAATGCTTTATGATAGAAAAGGAATCACCCGATTAGATGGAATGTTTGCCTCCTAGAGATATTTGGCATTGTTTGCTAAAAACAAAGAATATGTAGAAACAACGAAAGTAATGTTGTTAAGTGCTTGGGAGCAGTCTCATTTGTGATGCCATAGTTGTGTCTATGCTTGGTAATGTTTTGAAGGTAGATTGTGAAAGATTTGATGATTTGGGCATATGTTTCCAATATATGGCAATGGTGTCTTGAATGCAAAGTAGTCAGAGTGTGTCTATACTAATATATTGGAATATTACAATCAAAACATGATGAAATTGGTATCTTAAAGGTCTGGTGACAGTGTTAAACTAATGATGCTTGTTGTTGTTACAAATGGTGTTTAAGTGAAGATAGGATGATGGATGTGTTGATTTGAGCAAAGATATCTTAAATGGATGGGATGATGTTTGATTGTAGGTCTAAGGAACAAAGGTGTTTGATTGTTTTTTCCTTGAAGGGGTAAGTTAAGTTGATGAGTGATTGTTGTATTGTTTATGACAAGAACAAAGTTGAAATTTGATTCTGAAAATGGTTTGCTATATGGAGATGGTGAATTGGCTATTGATAGCCTTATCACTTGAAATGAAATAAATGGATTTTGGTTGAATGAAAAGTAGTTTTGGATGAATTTGACAAAGTTTGTATAAATTGATCTTTTACTCTTTATTGATTTGGGAAGGAAGTTCCCTAAAGAAATGATGTTGTTGAGTGGCTTGGAAATCCGATATTGCATCACAAACAAATAATTTGATCAACATGGAATAAGCAAAACAAAAAAAATGAAAGCAAGCCATAATAGAATGAAAGAAAATGTACAAATATTTCACATACCTAAAAAAGAAAAGTTTCAAATAGAGGAGTTCTACCCAATTATGCAGCCTTTTCTTCTTCCTTCCTCAAACTCCTCAAAAATTTGACTTCTTCAAAAGCTTGTTCCCCTCCAAATTTCAATTGTATATCAATTATCACTA
>VDFB02000017.1:445752066-445768978 GCA_007258455.2 Sequoia sempervirens | reverse complement strand
ATTATATATCTATAAATTTATATATGTATGTTTATATGTGTATATAGATATTGTCATGTTATGATATGTGATAATGGAAAACAACTTTATGTTTATAATATATACATATATTTGTATATGTGCATATATAAATATATATACCGATATTTATGTATATATTTATATATGTATATGTATAATTGTGTATATTATGGTGTTAGAAAAGGAATAATTTTCCTTATGGTTAATTGATTATGTAGATAAATAAATTGGAAAATTAAATAGAAAGGAAAAGAAATTGATTTAATCATATTTAGATAAATGAAGGGTTTATTTAAATCAATGAGTTAGATGATCTTTTCAATGTTGATTTCTTTCATATTCATTTACTAGTTGATTTGTAAATTCTCTATGTAATTAGTTATCTAGAATACATGTTATTGTGGTAAATGACCAACTGAGTGAATTTAGTGGCTAAGTTATGAGTAAAATGAAATGTGGAAATAGTGTATTTCATGGTTGTATTATTCGAGTGATTGCTTGTTTTATTGTGTTGATTATTGGAAACTGGGATGATTGTGGTGAATGTTTTAAGTGTGTCATTGTGCAAATTGTTAAGGTTGACTTCGGGAGGCTTAAGAGGGAGTATTTTGTATGTATGGGTTTTAAGTTTGTTTTACTTGACAGTGATTGGTAATGTGTTGAGTTTTGTGCAAGAGGGTCGATGCCTTGCACTGTGTTTGAATTATTGTGATTAGGTTAGGTGTGCAAGATGGTAAATTCCTTGCTTGTTTTGTAGGGTTTACTAGTTGAAAATAGGGGGAGTGGCTCTCAATGGGGGCTGAAACCCAAAGTGGTGACCGAGACAACCCATTGGAGAGTTTCTTAATCCATTGATAACCTAAAAAGGAATTAGGGGGAATGGGTAGATTTCACATTAAACAAGATAATGGATGCCCCACCCATGCCTGTAGTGCTCGCTTAGGCTAAGGATTGGTTGAGAAGGCCTAGTTGGAAAGATCAACTTCCTTGTCCTCACGAAAGAAATGTTGGTTCCACATGTGTCACCCTATGGGGCCGAGACCTAGTGAGAAGTTTACCAAGAGAACCATAGATGGGGGCCAGGGTTTAGTGAGAGACTGCTAGGACAACCCATGTTAGGACCATGTGATGAAACTCTTCCTTATTGCAGTCTAGCATTACCAAGTTATTTTTTTCCCTTTTTTTGTGTGAATTCCTCTGGAAGTGATGTATGTGTTGTATCTGATGTTAATGTTGTTGCAGTGTTATGTTGGAGCCATTTATAGCCTTTTTTATGTTAGCATGTTGTCTTCTTGACTATTTGTTTGTAGTGGGGCCTTGTGTTATGTCCTAGCATAGGGGGTGGACCTCAAGGTTCCACATGGTCAGGAGGTTGGTGCTTTTTCCTCCATTGGGTATCCTTGCTACATGTTTGTGTGAGTGGAGGTTGTTCCTTGTGTAGTGGATTCCAGTTCCTATTCCAGATCGAGAGGACTGTCATTAATGTATATGTATTGGGTTATACATAAATGTGTTTCTTATTGTAATCAGATGTATTCTCTCCAATTTTACTTGAGGAAGCATTTTTTTAAATGTTGTATGTGTTGGAAACAAGCAACACTAAGAGGGGGGGTGAATCAGTGTTGTGCAAAAATTAAATTTATTATTCTAACCTTTAACTCACTTAAGCTTTCAACAAAAGAAATATGCATGAATAGAAAGAAAAAAATCATAACACCATAACACCAAGATTTTTACGTGGAAACCTTGTTAGGGGAAAAACCATGGTGGATGGCTAATCCACAATATAATCTGAGTATACCCAAAAGAAAGATTACAAAATGGGAATGCACTTGCATTCAGGCACACTGCCTAGAGCTCACTGCTTAAAATAGAAAGGCTCACTACCTTACAATGATTTGGATTAGATCCAAGAGAATGAACTGAAGGAATAGCATCTACAAGTGCTTGATTAAAGTTTTGGTTAAGCTCAACAGTTGATCTTCTATCCTTCTGACCGATTTAGCAATTTTTCTCTGCTCTACACAAACTTGCACTACAAAAACCTTGATGCACAAGTGAAACTGTGCACAATCGCTTAATCGACCTTCTGATAATTGAAAACACCCTTCAACACATCTACACACACACAAAATTATATAACTAATCACTTATATATATATGCAACAAAGGATTTAGTCGCTACAAGTCGACTTCAATAAAACTTTAAAATATTAGCAATTGTCGGCTCGAATCTTGAGTAATATTCAATGCGCATCCACAACAGTCATTCACAACTTATCTTGGAACCAAAACATAATGATCAAACAAAAAAATATTTGAATAAATATTCCTCGAATATCCGCAACACATTATATCAACTTAGTTGGCCACAAAACACTGATAAACAAAAAGATATCAACTAGATTTCCAAACTTACACATAGCTTGGTATGAGGCACTAAGATTTCCAGATAACATAAGAAATATACTGATAAACCTCCCATGAGATCCAAAAATCAAAATAGTAACATAAAATCTACACGTGAATCGATGATCACCAAATTGCCAGATGCTCTATTCTTCTGACTGTTTGCAAACTGTCTATCGTTGGGAGCAAATGATGATGTGCAGATCAGTCACCGAATAGGGTTGCCATCAATGACAACACCTGAAATCATTTGTAGTGTCTCTTTCCAACAATCTCCCCCTGTGGCATTGATGGAAACACTTAGTGAAAAATGACTAAGTGTCGAATCAGTACCACCATGAACTACACTCTCCCCCTAATATGAATACACATTTTTCACTATACAACTCTCCCCCTTTGACATCAATGGAAAAATTGGGGACCCGAAAAACAAAATTTCAAAACTGTACAAGCATAACCTCACTTACACAAATTTGAAGACATTCACAAAATAATTCTTCAACACACTTAAATTTGTGTCCCAAACCTTTTTGAAACTCTCTAGAATTGTTATGTGACCACAAAGTAAATAAGACAAAGTTTCTGTAGCTTCAAGATTTACTGGGTCATGAGCTGCCATAGCATCTTTGGCCTCTTTTAATGCATTTACCATTATTTCAATCTTTGGACTAATTAGTCCTCTGAGTTTGCATGCTCTCCCTACAATCATTTCATTTTCATGCTTCAAACTCCTTATTTTGTTAAGAAAAGATATTACCTGATGTTCTTGCTCACCAACATTACCGACTAATGGATCAAAAGCATCAGAAAGGATAGTGAACTGATTTTCAATATCCTTCACCTTTTTCTCATTGGATTCAGTGAATTTTGACAAAACTAAACATGAATTATACACTTTTCCACCTTCAGATAAAGTATCTTGAATATTTCTCTTATAAGTGGCTAGTAGAGTTTTATCTTTTGAAATTAGTTCTTTCAAACCACCAAATGTCTTTTCCTTAAACTCCATTTGAACTTTAATCATGGCTGATTTTTCAAAAGATTCAAAATGAGAACTTACAAAATTTATGAGCTTCTTTAGCTCACCAAAAGAGGAACCAGACGGATCCTTGACATGAGTAGGCATTAATTTCTATAGGACTCCAGATGCAAGGCTTAGTAATTCACTATCCTCTATGTGAGACTTCAGAATCTTCTCACTAGCCTTAGCTTGAGATATTGAAGTGACCTTCATCATCTGAATTGGGAATAAAGTAGATAGATTGATTGAGCTTTCATCCAATTCAGGATCAAACTCTTCATGTTGTTCCATCAGCTATTTCTTCATTGCCTCAGCAGTGTCTCTTCACTACAACAGAACATGCAAATAGTGCCTAAAATAGCGCCAAATTTTAGTGCATTTTAGTCCATGAATTGGGTGAGTTGTCTAGCGCTAAAATCGGTGCAAACATGCATGGTCATCTTGGTGCTGACTTTTATGCTGAATTTTGCACTAGACGTAACGCCGAAGTTAGTGTCGTAGTTAGCATAGGAAAATCACAATACCCCCATTAGTGCCTACAATAGTGCTGGGAAATAGCATCGAAAATAGCACCTCTGTTAATGCCTAAAATAACACCAAGAATTAGCATAAGAAATAGTGCCTAAATTAGCACCCAATTAGGCTTCCGGTTTTGCTTCCAGTTTTGCTTCCAGTTTTGCTTCCTATTTTGCTTCCAGATTTGCCTCCAGTTTTGCTTCCAAGTTTGCTTCTAGTTTTTCTTCCAGTTTTGCTTCTAGTTTTTCTTCCATTTTTTCTTTCGGTTTTTCTTCCGATTTTGCTTCCTATTTTGCTTCCAAGTTTGCTTCTAATTTTGCTTCCACATTTGCTTCGGGTTTTGCTTCCAATTTTGCTTCCAAGATTGCTTCTAGTTTGGCCTCCATTGTTGCTTCCTTTTTTGCTTCTAAAAATGCTTCTTGTTTTGCTTCCTTTTTTTCTTCTAAAAATGCTTCTTGTTTTGCTTCCTTTTGTTAATTTAATATGTTTTATTTAAATTTAATTAGTTAAATATATTGTTCCTCTTAAATAACTCATATGATTATAGACTAAGTAATTCAATTATTTAACTCATTTGATTAAATAACAAGACAATTATTTTTTTTGGGTTGGTAACACAAATTTTTTGTATTGCTTGTAAAGATAAAAAAGTACATCTATTGTTCAATGTCATTACCAATCAAAATTCCATAGCAAACAACAAAAACCAGAGGCACCTTAACGTGTAGAGTAAAACACTAAATAAACCCCGTAACCCCTGTAACTGTTTACCAGTAAAATATTTACAAAAAATAATCACCATTAATAGTGCTTAGAGTTACACACTTTAATACAACAAAAGTGGAGGGAGAATTCAAAATTAGACATAGACAAACACAACCAGTCTTAATGAGCTCCACCTAGACCCAACAGATGCTTGGTTATCTCCTTCAGAGGCTTCTTCTTCTGCCACTTCCCCGACTTCTTCTTCTGGCACTTCCTTTTCACTTCCAATCCCTGCATCTCCACCTTTGCTTGTTTGATGAAGAGTTTGAGCGCTTTCCATCCCAAACATGCTTCCTCACAACAACGAGCTTTGTATTTTCCTTCAGGCCAATGAAAAAAAGGTTTGAGCCCCAATCTCCCATAGAGCTCCTCAATTTTATCATCTACTAGTCCTTCAGAATAATCTAAACCTACACCCGGAACCACCCATTCAAGAATGGACTCCATGCCTACCAAAAAATCTTCATGCACAATTTTCTACATCACCATCCTCATCATTTCCACTGGTTCACCTAAATCAAAACCCACACCACAATTAAGGAGTAAGCGTCCATGTTGGTTCGGTATTTGTGTTTTAGAGGGAGGAAATCCCTACCACAAATCATTTTTGCACACTGCACTAGCCGCTTGTCGTCAACAAGGAAAAGACCCTCCAATCATTTTCTGGACGCCTCTCCATAGAATGGGCCCAAAGATCTTTGTGACCAGAAGGTGAAATTGGATTCCATTTCTCTTGACAACTAGCACCACCACCACCAAAGTTTGTTGTAGATTTTTTCTTGACCCTTTCCAAATGAAATTAACACATCTTAATCAAGGGCTTACATTTAACACCATCTTGGATTGCCCACACTTTCTATTAATGAAGTACTACTTCACCACCACCTGCCACCCCTGCCTTTGCTTGTCATTTAAGGTGTTTTCCTCTCATGTGTTTTCACCTAAGTCTGCTAACTTAACACCTCTAAAATCCTGCAACCTAAATTCCCATGTTTCACCAAAATTTAAAGCCCATTTAGATAAGGCATCCGCTTCCGCATTACCACCTCTTTTAATGTGGCTCATCGCAAAAATTTCAATTAAGTTCTAGAGGTTCCAAGCATTAATTTTACCTCTCATCACCACTTGAACTATTATTGTAACATGATCATTATCTATAATTAAAACAAGTGAGTAAAATATCTATAATTTAATTGAATTTGACAACATCCATCCTGAGCAGTAAATTAAAATCATCATACGTAATAAATATCCATTCAAAAATCATCGACCGCTTTTAATATATATAAATTGACAAGTCAATACTGATAAGATCATCATCATATATAACTAAAACAATTGAAAGTCAAATATGGTAGTGCATCAAAAACATGTCAAAATGATACATGTCCAACAATCAACATAAGTGAAAATGATACATGTATAAATTATATAAATAAAATTGATAAATTATGTAACTCAAACTGATACAAGTCAAGATGATACATGTCCAAATGATATAGTGAAAAATTGAAAATGATACATGTCAATATGATACAACTCAATAATATAGTACTGTAGGCCATGAAAATGATACATATAATAGTAACCATGAAAAGAGTCATCATAATGATATATCAACAATGATCCATGATGTAGTCTATATGATCATGAATATCACTTGTTACCATCACCAACTATCTCATCATCATCATCACCATCATGATCATCATCATCATCATCGTCGTCGTCGTCGTCGTTGTCATCATTTTCGTCGTCATCATCATCATTGTCATTGGCCTCGGTGTCTTCCGCATTTGCGTCATCATCATCCTCTGCCATGTGATCTGTACTGGGAGAACCAATATTTTGTGGATCTATATCATGTTGAGGATCATCTTGATCTTCTGGAAGACTCGTGTTTTGCAAAAAAAATACTTAGAATGAAAATTTATTATTTATTTCATGCAATAATTTATTTTTATGTTATATATCTAATATTACAACATATGAGACAAAACCATAATCATATTATATCATATCAAAGTGTACATACCATAATAAAATTTTATATTCCCTAGCTAATACTTGAGATTGAGATTGTTAACCTTGAGAGAGTATGACTTGGGAAAAAGGCATTTTATATGGCTATTATTTTCAAAGACTTCAAGTAGGATGTACTCTAAATTGACGCTATTCCTCAATCCTCACTTGATGGCATCAAGGAATGGTTGAACTCCATGGATATAAAGTATTATGAAAGAAAAATGAGCTTGAACTGGAAACCAATTTTGAAGAGTATTACTGATGATCCAGATAAATTTTTTGAAGATGTTGGGGAATTTTGTTATGTTAGCGATTCTCGACTGATATCCAAAGAGTCGATCAAGGATATGAACTCCTCTCTCGATGTAGAAGAGGAATCAAACCTTATTTTGCAGCCAACCATCACAGTGCCAACAAGATGGAGGGAATTCCCAGTACATTAATTCTAATGTTGTAGGGTAATCGCCTTAATTCTGTAATCCGGAATGGCAAATTGAAATTCCTAGTAGTATTGGAGTGTTAAGAAATTTCCTTTAGATGTAAGGATTCAGCTACCATCAACCATGTGGTACAAATGGTTAAATCCTATACTAATTCAGTGCCTAAAAGAGGCAGAAAGGAAGAGAGTTGACCGAGACTCGTGGGAGAAACTTCAACTCTCAAAACAGCCAATTAGGGTCGGCACTTGTGACTGCGCCGTACTCTGGTGGAAGAGAAAGAAAGATGACTGTGAACTCTTGGAGGCAAGGCCCACCATTGGATTTCGTATTCAATCATGATGGTAAAGAAGAGAGAGCTAATATCATGTATCAAAAACATTAAGCATGCATTCTTCCGTACCCAAATGTAGAGAAGGAGATGATTACTTTGCTTCATTTTCATTTGCATAACCATATCACGACATGGGAACCAAGAAGACCAAGGATGTCTAGTTTTATGTGGAGGTAATGGATGTGGTCTAAACTTTAGGAAGGGAAAGAAGGTCAATGTATGATCCTGATGAAATTGAGGAAGAAAAACAAGAGATGGATAGGAAAAATAAAATCAATACAGAGTTTCAAGGATTTGTCAAAGTGAGTAAGAGAGCTATGGGAGCAACCTCATCTAAAAGATTTTGAACTAGATTTTGATATACCATTTAGAGAGCTTGGTTTTCATGGAGTTCCTTTAGAAGCCTTTGATTTTATTGTTCCTACGGTAAACTGCTTGGTAGAGTTGGTGAAATTATCTTTCTTTGTAATTGCTATTAGTGAGATTGAGATTGTTAACATTGAGAGAGTATGACTTGGGAAAAAGGCATTTGATATGGCTATTATTTTCAAATAATTCAAGCGGGATGTACTCCACATTGATGCCATTCCTCAATCTTCACTTGATGGCATCAAGGAATGGCTGAACTCCATGGATATAAAGTATTATGAAAGTAGAATGAACTTGAACTGGCGGCCAATTTTGAAGAGTATTCCTGATGATCCATATAATGTTTTTGAAGATGGTGGTTGGGAATTTTTGAATATGGAAGCTAGTGATTCTGATTTTGATAATTTAGAAGAGTCAGATCAAGGATATGAACCCTCTGGTGTAGAAGAGGAATTATAATCAAATTTCATGTAGCAACATCAATAGTGTTACAAGCCAACAAGATGGAGGGAATTCTTACATAAGGATAATTTTCAATGTTGTAGGTACTAGCTTTAATGCCAACTACAATGGAAACATTGAAATTCCCTAGTAGTATTTATGTTAAGGAAATTTCCTTTAGATGCAAGGATTCAAAGCACATCAGCCATGTGGTACAGATGATTAAATCCCGGAGAAGATCTGTAGCAATGAAAGAGTCTGAAAAGGCAGAGAAAGCTACATTGGTGACTCAGGAGAAACTTCAGCTTTCAGAAACAAAGCCAATTAGGCTGGCAGATGTGTGGATCAGGCCAACATTTGATGGAAGAGGAAGAAAGATGACTGGAACTCTGGAGGCCCACCATACTAGATTACGATATTCAACCATGAGAGCAAAAGAGAGAGCTGATATCATGTATCAAAACATTAAGCATGCATTCTTCCAGCCAGCAGAGAAGGAGATGATTACTTTTCTTCATTTTCATTTGCATAACCATATCATGGCATGGGAACCAAGAAGACCAAGGATGTCTAGTTTTATGTGGAGGTAATGGATGTGGTCCAAACTTTAGTAGGGGAAAGAAGGTCAATGTATGATCCTGATGAAATTGAGGAAGAAGAGCAAGAGAGGGACATGAAAAATAAAATCAATATAGAGTTTCAAGGATTTTTCAAGCAAGTAAGAGAGCTTATATGGGAGTAGATTCATCTAAAATATTTTGAAATAGAGTTTGATATACCATTTAGAGAGCTTGGTTTTCATGGAGTTCCTTTCAAAGCCTCTGCTTTTATTGTTCCTATGGTAAATTGTTTGGTAGAGTTGGTGAAATTACCTTTCTTAGTAATCACTATTAGTGAGATTGAGCCTGTTAACCTTGAGAGAGTATGACTTGGGAAAAAGGAATTTGATATGGCTATTATTTTCAAATAATTCAAGTGGGATGTACTCCACATTGATTTCATTCCTTAATCTTCACTTGATGGCATCAAGGGATGGCTAAACTCCATGGATATAAAGTATTATGAAAGTAGAATGAACTTGAACTCATGACCAATTTTGATGAGTATTACTAAGGATCTAGATAAATTTATTGAAGATGTTGGTTGGGAATTTTTGAATATGGAAGCTAGTGATTCCGATTCCAATAATTGAGAATAGTTAGATCAAGGATATGAACCTTCTGATGTAGAAGAGGAATCAAAATCAGATGAGGAAGGTTCAGAAGATGAATCTCTTGTGGAGTCAGAGGATGACAAAGAAGAACAAGAAGATTCTAAAGAGGAGGAAGGTAAAACATGGGATGAATTAGAAGTTGAAGCTAGAAATGCATATAAGGAAAAAGGAGACGAGTCTCACAGTGAAGAGGAAAGGTGGCAATGAAAGGAAAAAGCTACAGGGAAGTCTCGGGCACCTAATATTAGAGATTCAAGAGGAATTCCTGCCAAGAGGCATAAAGTTAGATGAATTGAGTTCATCTACATCTGTCTACTATTTATTCATGAACATAAACGGTCATCTTGTAATCATAATATTTGAACTCTATTTACTCACCCCATGCATCAATAAACAACTCAACACAAGAGATGCAAATTGACATAGTAACACAACAATATCCAACTAAGTTATTGAAAATCAACTATTGATACCCCGTTCTCCATCTAGATTACAAAATCATTCCACTTTTTTTTTGTAACATATTATTTTTAAATTGCTTTGGATGGCGGCCATATTTCTCCTCCTGTCAAAACATGGCACATGGACTACTTAAACTAATTAATATGCAATCATTTACTTTTTCCAACAAAATAAAAAATATTAAATATACTTACAAATGTACAAATCAAGGCCTGCAAACCTTTCTAGCCACTGCGATGTGTGGCACAAAGTTTCCCAAGCCTAGCATTGGAGGCCTTGTCCTAAAACATATACTAATTCAATTTAACTATGCACAAATAAAATTCAAATATCGTTTAATAAATTTGATATAATCTTATGAGAAAATTCAAATACCTGCGTACTCTCCTCACCAGACTTCCTCCATGCATTTGACTTCTCATATGCTTTTACAAGCTCTCTCCATACTTTCACACTTACATCAATTGGCCTTTTTTTTCTGCCTTAGCTCAGGAGGGATTTTTTTTTTCTTCTTTGTTTGGTTCCAACGAAATCTCTTGCAGTTTTGAGACATTCATAGCTTTATCTTCTTTACAGACCAACCTGTGCCAAAATAAGTCTCCGTGTCATGGATAACTGTTTTTTTCAGGTGCATGGATATCTTTGAGAATGAAAAATGTAGATGGTCTTTGAACTATTGAAGGCATGATTCCTCCAACCTATTCACAAATGTTTTCCTAGCATCTA
This sequence comes from Sequoia sempervirens, assembly GCA_007258455.2. Taxonomy (NCBI): domain Eukaryota; kingdom Viridiplantae; phylum Streptophyta; class Pinopsida; order Cupressales; family Cupressaceae; genus Sequoia; species Sequoia sempervirens. The sequence continues at coordinate 445,758,239 of VDFB02000017.1, read as the reverse complement.
TCATTCAGACTTCCCATGAAACCACCTCGTATTCTATCTTCATATTGTAGCTACCAATGCAAGATTGAAAACATGGCATGGTGGAACTTTGTGTCCCAGGAGTGGAAATCTCTACTCCCTGTTCTACATTCTTAGAGTTTACTATCACTGATTTCCTTTTGGATCTTTTGCTCGATCTAGGACTAGTTGGGGAATCAATTGATTCCCTTTGACACAATTAATTTGTTTGCAATGTTTGAGGGGCATTAATAGATTTTTTTTCTATGAATTTGGCAAGTTTTGTCCAGTCCACATTAACCAATTTGTTAACTGCCTCTACCCCCAATATGGAAGCCAATTCCTCTTTATCTTTGTCAGTCTCATGTCCCTATATATATATATTTAAATTGTATTTCTTCTTTTAAATTTAGAAATAAAAAACTAAAACGCAAAATTCAAAGAAACAATGGAAACATTTACAAATCTATAAATTGACAATGAATTACCTCATTGTGGCTAGAGTTTGCTGACAATGCTCGCTTCCCTCCACTGCTTGAAATTTTGAGGTGACCTAGGGAAAATTATTTTCTGGCCCAAATTCGTGGAGAAAAACAAAGTACACATCAAGTAGGGTACAAGTTTTCATCCAATTACAGGTATGGAATTTCGGAGCTTTAGGGAAAATGTCGGCTTCGGTTTGTTTAGTGTTGATAACTTTACTGCGAAAAATATCTCTCATGTCTCGCACGAATTTCATGGCATCGGGGTATCGGCGTATTTAAAAAAAACCAGCTTCGCTCGCGATTTCATTTTAGTAGGCTTGTCACAGTTGACCACCAATTCCCGATTTTCCAAGTAAATGTCGCCTACCTTTGATAATCACCAAAGTTAGGAAAAGAATACAAAGGCATCCTTGCTTCATGCTATAATATTTTGAGCTAAAGCTCAAATGGGTAGGGTAAATTTTTTTGTTGGTTTCTCAAAGGTTTTAGAATTTATAATGATGGGACAATTTAGAGGTTGCTTGGATTGTTTAGGCCATGAACCACTAAACAACTCCGGAATTCAAATACAATAAAGAGTAGCAAACAAACGAATTCAACCAAGAAAAAAAAATTGTAATCCCACCCTAAGGGTAAACTAAACTCCAAATTCACTGGTTGTTTCTCTCAGCCACGGGTAGTGCCTTGCTCTCTTCAGTTGTTGGTAGTGCCCTGCTCTCTTCAGTTGTTGGACTGTTTAGGCTTTGTGCTCTCTTTAGTTGCTGGTAGTTCCCTACTCTCTTCAGTTGTTGGATTGTTTAGGCTTTGTGCTCTCTTCAGTTATTGGTAGTACCCTGCTCTCTTCCTTTGCGCAACATTTTTCCCTTTTTTGTCGTCTTATTTCTTCCTTCATGCAGAAAAGTTTTAAATTTTTATTTTGATTCATTAGTCGATGCTTTTAGTTAACGCCAACTTTAGCTCCGACTTTTGGACGTTAATGTAATTTTTTTTGGATGTATAAGGTGGCGTCAAGTGCGCCTAATTTAGCGCCTATCATTTCTGTATAGTGACTATTTTCATTGTTGTGTATCACATGATCTAGAGTGTTGAAAATAATTCCAACTCCTACCTTATTTTTGTGACCACTGTTGTTCTGTGGCTCCTTCATTAGCTCAGTGTGGTGTTGCGGTGACTCTTGTAGTCTCGCAAGTGTTCTACCATTGGCATGCAGTAGTGCAGTGACCATTGTTGTCCTACGACTCCTTCATTAGCTCGGTGTGAGAGCGGTTTTTACTGTGGTCCCGCAAGTTTCTTTTTCCTTCTCGGCAATAGTACGGTGAAAGCTTCTGTGGCAGAATTTTTATTCATAGAGGAGGCCATGGAGAGAGGACACGGACCGCGTAGAAATACTAAATTGCTGAGAGGAAAGTGGGTGGAAATAGATGACACAATGAAATCTGCAAATGCAATAGAGGTAAGAAGAGAAAGCAACCTCAACCAAAGGAGGAAGGTGTTTATGAATTCACAAATGCTAAAATGTAGAGGAGATAAAGTCTTTTTTTTGTCCATGAGGCCTCTGAGGTCAAACTTATTGGTTGAAAATGCATAGGAATGGTGATTAAATGTGATTCTATGATCAAGGGAAAAGTTTGAAAATTAGGATAGCCAAAACATGATATCAATATGTCAAATATATGACTAAAGTGAAGTTTTTGTGTTGGATAGCATATTCGTTGAAATGATATAATTGGTGTACTAAACATTATTTACTATGTTGTGTATTATAGGGGCGAGACGAGGCCATGGCAACATATCGTGTCATATCAAATGAGGACACAATGGATGAAGTGGGACACAAGTACTCAAATTTTGACTTAACTTAGGAAAAAATGATTTGATGGAATTTTTTGATACGTCCATATTTTTTCATAGTATTATTGAAATTTATAATGTATTATCCAATCTTGACTTAAATTAATGTATGTTGTTGATTATTTTAGATGGAGATTGGAGCAAATGCAGAGCCTAAGTATTCAACTGGAAAAAAGAACAAGATATGTACTTGGACGCGGACCTAAAACTGTTAAATCACGTAGATGATAGTGGGTGGAAGAGGATATGACAATGGATAATGTAGACACAACAAATGATTGCATTGAAGAAGAGGTAGGTCAGGACTATAGTACATGGGATGAATACTTTGAGAAAATTGTTGTTTGTGGATGTTTTGTATGTCATGGAAAGAAACAATTCAAACGAGCGATTGTACAAAGACATTACATATATGATGAGCTTCCAGTTGGTAGTATGCCTCCTACAATCAATTCAAATCCAATAGGAATTGTGGTGAAGAATTTTCCAATTTGATATAAATAACATGTATACTTCGTTTAAACATTGTTTTATATTATTTAAATAACTAATTTTTTCTTAATGGATACTTGTAGGATAAAGTTCTTGGTTTAAAGTTTCATGGATCACCAACTTCCAGCCTAGAGGGAAATGATCATTTATTAGGTGATACATCTAACAAAAATATGTGGCAATATACCAGCTCAGAAGATGAGGAATTGACGAAAACAACAAAACAAGAACCAGTGTGAAGATGCATAATTTGCTTAAATACAAGGGGAAGGTGGACTACATACCCTATGAGAATGAATGTGATGGAGATGATGACTTTCCCTTGAGTTTGAGATGAATTTACAAAGAGACATTTGATCGTCGACTATATTGTGCTTGTCCTAGTGATCAACAACTACCTAGAGTGTACGAGGTGTTTCAATTTTGGGGATACAACTACATGATACGACCCTCCAATATTCATGGAGTGAATCTATGCCTATTTATTGTCCAAAATGTACATGTGGGATCAAAAAATAGAAACAATTCAGAACAAACCACTAGGAGATTAATGCCATATTATGGTCCATCATATTACAGTGGTGAATGGAGAAGGCTAGCAAAATATAAGCCTAGCATGTCAACATATGGTCTAAATTCGAATATGTATACACATTGTCTCCAATTGGAAAGTGGAAAACAAATGAATAGAGTTCATCTTATGTATATAGATGGACGTGCATACACACACAAAAATATTACATGATTTATAAATTGTAGTAAGGGAAGGGACCCTACTATAAGATCGAATTGTCAATTTGTTGAGGTTATAAATGATAAAGATGAAGATATGGAAATAGAGGTTGATAGATTGATAATGGTCGAGGATATTATGGACCTTACCATTGGGGATGAGTTATTGATTGATTACCCCTTCTTAAAATGCACTCTTGTGCGAAAGAAGAGGGAACAACAAGGTCTCCCTAAGGATGTTCTTAAGGGAAAAAAACCAAAGAATAATAAATGAGTGTGGATTAATGTTTTATAAACTATGTTGTCAAAATTTTGTTTTATAGAAATTATTGTATAAAAAAGGTAGTCTATAAAATAATGTTCCATTAGTCAATTGATGTATATATGTTCATACAATTTATTTAATGTCTAATATATGTATGTCGTTCATGTGCAGGTATTTTTCTATGAATATTTTTTGGACCCAAAATCAATATTTGTCATACATTATGATCCAAGATTAAGGAATGTATTTGACGATGCATTAATGGATATTGAGAAAAACAATGATGTCCAAAAAAATGAGAGAGAGGGATTAGAGAACATTGAAGATATTGACATCCATGATGATGTTGAAGATGGTTATGTTCAGGCACAAAAAGAGAACAATCCAGAGTTAGATGATGTTATGGAAGACAACAATATGGATTGTATAGAAAATGATGATCAAATACATCTGGTAACAATATACATGGTCTATAGTCAAATTTCAATGATGATGAAGATGATGCAGGTCAATATGAGGATGATGATAATATTAAATACTTGAAAGAACATATGAACATTGACAATGATACATTGGATGACATTGTAGCAGACAATAATGTTAATGACCAAGAATTCAAAAATTTCAGAATTATTTGCAATCCATGTTTAAAAAAGGATGATTCTTATGGCCTAAACTTTGAAATGCTTCAGTAATATTATGTTGTACTTGGACAATTGAAAACATTTTTTATTCTCCTAGCAAGCTTTTTTATTTTCCATTATAATTCTAGACCAAACAAGATTTGTGGGGATGGCCTTTTACACCAATCTTAATTTGTATGAAGTCCGTGAACCTGTTGTCAAGCAGTAAATTCCTTTCATAGAAATGAAATGTAAAGGCTTCATTTAAGAAAAGATAAGTAGTCTCTTTCTGAGGGTAGTCCACATGCAAAAAGTAAAAAGCACATAAAAAAACAATTGTACAGTAGAAAATTAGATTCAATTAGTTATGCCTTATTTCACCTGCACACTTATCTGAAAGACATAATTCCCCATACATTTCCCTTGACAAAGAAAACATGTGCTTTCATTTATTTTTAATGTATATCTTAGAAGTGAAATTGTTGTTACATAATGATGCACTGAGAAAATAATATATACAAAAAAATACAAAGAAGATGTTTGAAATTACTATTTTATGTCATTCGAGATAAAGAGCACATACAATTTTATATACATAGAAAATGAAGATTTGAAACTAGTAAACTAAAAATGTAAACACTGTAGGATTTTTCGTTAAAAAATCATTCACATACTCACTCACAAAAAAGGGTGAAGCATTTTTTATTCAAACTCTGTTTTATTTAATAGACATAACAGTAAAAGAATATTTACAAGTACAAGAATATATACACAATTTCATAGAAAATAAAGAATGTTTCATAGAATATACAAGTACAAGAATATATCATCATCATCATATCCTTAATTAATACCTATTGCAATATCCTTAAATTGTTCAATCTTTGGTATGAATTGTTGGTAGAAAAAAATAGGATTACTTGGATGCTTCTTCCATTCATTTTGTATCAACATATGTTTGTGAAGACACAAAAATTAATAAAATATTAATGCACGTAACTCAAAATCCACTTGGTGTGGCACTATCACTTTGGTAAGAAGATTGTGCCTTATGTTGTTCATATGATTTTCAGGGTCAAAGGCTCTTTCTTTTCTAGATTTCAATGCATATCTTGTCTTCAAATAATACTGTAACTCCTCTAGTGTGTCTAAGCCTACAGTCCAATCTTCACACTTGGTTTGGTTTGGTAGGAAAGTTCCTTTCTTCTACGTCTGCATTACATATTTCTCCATCCACATCATTTTCCACATAAATTCAAGAAATGCTAATATGAGGGGCACAAATTTTGGCAGTATGTGTGGAGTAACAGGGCATCCATAAACTCTTATTATTGTAACTTTTGGGAGGAAGAACATATCTCCAAAATTGTGTGTATGACCATGCTCTGGTCTTAAAGCCAAAGGTCTCACTAGTTGCAACATTTTGGTTGAAAATATTGGTATTGCATACCCAAGAACTCGAAGGATTCTGTGTACAAAGTCTTTGTAGAATACAACAAAGCTTGAATTCTTGCACTGAATGTCCCAAATATAGCACCATTCTGGACAGGTGTGGGATTCCCTGGCTCATCTATTGTAGAAAAGTCCATTCTTTTAGTCCAATGATCCCTATTCTGGTACAATATCAGATGACACAGTAGGGAATAGTGTCTGAATTTAATAAGTGCTCTATCCTCTATAACTTGGGATAATTCATCATCCAATTCCTTCTTAAGGTATGAAGCAAAG
>VDFB02000017.1:445709799-445751966 GCA_007258455.2 Sequoia sempervirens | reverse complement strand
TAACACGCTCATGTTATATTTTGCTTTGGGAATCCCCGAGCCTTGGCTTTGGTATTTTCCTTGGAATACCAACCCAAAGGTTTGGAGGGCATTCCCAACCACCGGAGACGTGTTTTTTGCAAATTCTACAATTTTTCACATAATCAAGTTCATGCTCACCGTCAGGATTGCATTTGGTTCAATATCGACGAAATCAAGCACATGGGTAATGTTAAGTTCTCTCTTAGCTTTCCAACGATATAATTTTTTTCACTTTTTGACAATGTGAGGGCTTTCATCCATAATTTCTTTTGTTTGTATGTCTTTTTTTTTTCAAAAAGCAGTGTTTGGTTTTTTTTCATTATAAATTAACCATTCATCAAAATTTCAAATAAATTACATTTTTAGCAACTAGACTCCATTCTACAAATTTAAAAAAATCTATTACTTTCCAAATTTTGTAGGGGGAGCACGGCCAAAATTCTACTTTTTTAGGAAGTGCCCACTTAGAAAATTAGTAAAAAATCAAATATTCATTAAAAAATTATCAGAAAAATTGTGCACCAACTAGATATTGTTAGCTAACTTCTGACCATAGCAATTTTAAAAATACTAAAAAAAAGGTCACCATGCTCAGGTCGTACAAGAGTTTCTATGTTATGTTTTTCTGACAAAAATAACACCAATTTGTATACATCCCTTTGTTGAACCCCTTAATCCAACCATTTTCAAAATAAATTAGTAGTTTAGAAAGTAGACTCAGAGCACTTTGATCCTTGTTTTTGTTCCATCTCAAAATTTTGAGAGTATCTATCCTCAATTTCACGTCCAAGGTCAGCATTTCCCGATTTAAAAAAAAAAGTGGCCACTTAAGCCCCCTTTTTGGGAACCATTTTGGTGCACTTACCCACCAGTCTAATAGAGAATAGTGTGAGGGGCACTACATCCTCCCCTAGAATCAGGCTTACTCCTGGAAGCCTGTAAACAAAAAGGGTATAAATATTGTATCCAGGATGCATCCTCCCAAGTAGCTAAAGACAAATCATTAGAATCCCTCTAGAACCTCACCTGCTCAACACCTCAACCCCTAAGGGCAAGTCTCCTATGCTGGAGAATGCCCATGGGTTCTAGAGCCAGCTGCCCATCCTCTACCTGTAAAGCATTCTAGTCAAGAGCATGAGAAATGTCTGGATAAAATCTGGATAGTAGGGCTTGAGAACAAAAGCATGAAATACATCATGGATGCATGATAGACTGGATGACAAAGCAAGACAATACACAATAGGACTGATCCTCTCCAAAACCTCGAATGGTCCAACAAATTGCGGTGCGAGCTTAGAGCCTTTTCCATAATGGATCAGACTCTTTCACAGACGCACTCGCAAGAATACCCAGTCTCCAATTGAAAACTGTCGATCAACCCTATGAGCATCTACATACTTCTTCTGCTTGTCCTGTGTTGCCACCAAATGCTCTCTAATATGAACAACCTAATGCTCCATCTCATGAAACATCTTTGGTCCTAGAAGGACTTTTTCCTCAAGATGATCCCAACTCAATGGAGTCCAACAAGTATGACCATACAATGCCTGAAAAGGGGGCATACCAATAGAACTGTGTTATCCATTTTTATATGCAAACTCCACTAAGTAAAGATAATCCTCCCAATGCTATGTCATAAGATCCTAGGGGTATGATGCGAAGATCTACCATGGTAAAGAGTGAACCAATCCTCAATCCACATCCATACATAAGGGATTCTACCGCTACTTTACTCTGACAATCTATCACTGCTCGATGAGCATCCAACCAAACCCTAGTGTCACCCTTTACTCTTTACTATAAGCCTAGTAATAACAAATAGAAATGAAAGAATTCTAGAAAAAGAAATTCCATATGCAAACATATTGCCATATTCCTAGCGTGCATTTATTCCAGCATAAACATCTCATTAGGTACATGATTTGATAGTTCAATATCTCTCTTTTCTTCAGATTTATGCCATTCACTCAATCTCAATCTCTTGGAAATGACCGACTGAAGATTGAATACAAACAGAGACAAACAAGACTTCATTACAGAATAAATGCAATCATAATATCGATATCAATATTGGAATTAAAGCAAACGAATAGAACGTCATAACAAAATCAATTCTAGAACCATTGGCTAGGAAATAAGAGGACCCAAGATGTCTCTAACTACTAGTAGCTTTCAAGATGAACTAATAGCTTGATTTGAATCACTGCCTTGTATGCATTAATAGAAAAAAATTGAAATAGAAGATAACAATTATGTGATCACTCTAACCAGCATAAGGGACAAAAGAGACAATTTAAAAATAATCTAATACAAAATACTCAATTATGGGCCCATTATGTTGTCCTAGTTGCTTGTACTCTTGAGATTATGCTTCCCCCTTTTTCCATGCTCACCTTACAACCTTAGACTTATCCTTTGGTGGTGTTTGTCCAATGGTGCAAGGTACCAGTGGAAAGGATAGGACCCTCAGTGTAGTGCACAATGCACCAATATTCTTTCTATTAGGGGATGCATTATGGACCCTTGTGTAGCCTTGTGATGTGATTTACGGTGATGTGAATTTGTGTGTGTATGTGAAGAATGTATATTAAATCATGAATATAGTACTTATGAAATGATAAATTGTGTGTCCATGCTTCTAAGAAAAGGTGTAAAATCAGGATCTTGTGTTGAATATGTTATGAGATTTAGTGTTGTGTAATGAATAAATTGGGGAGTAATTTTTGGAGGAAATGGTGGAGGAAGCATTATTCACACAATTCATTCACGATGCAATGAGGAAAATCTCATGGTGATAATATTACTATGGGATATTTGAAGGAATCTTTGGGTATCTTGTATGTATATACTCTTATGGATGATGGGTTCTTGGTATTTTGTGTAATAAGCTTAATTTTGTTTTTGTTAGTCAATTTGTAACTCTTTGATAGGCCTCTTTATAAGGTTTATGAAATAGTTCTTACAAAAAGTGTATTTGGAAACCTTGAGTAGGGAAATTCTTCCGATCATATGGATATCACTACTAAGTAATGACACCATTTAAGCAGTGTGTTCGGAAAAACTAGTGTATATTATTTTGATGTAATGAATCAAATTTGATGTTGGTAATAGAAATTTGCAATACTAATGTGTTATGTTTCCACCCTAATTTGTGACTTCTAGGAGTCAGTCAATTTTTAGGGGGGAGGATGTAGTGCCCTTCCATTCTCACCATGCATGTGTAGGTAGGTTGGCTTTGGAACTCATATATGAAGGTCAAATAATAGGGGTATTTAAAGGTATGTGCTAATGATGTTAAGTAGATGATCTATTTTATGATACAATATATGATGTTAGATGCATTGTTATGACCATTATGTGATTATCATTTTGATTGCTATGTAGCTGATTGTCCATGAGTTGATTTTATTACAGGGTGTTGTCTTCTAATGTGATTGAGTGAAAGGGAAAATGTCACATCACTCACTTGTGAGTATCCTACAACATTACGATTCCCTTTCACGATGTGCCTGATTATATATATATGCATGCATGACCATTTTGTGTGCTAAAGGTTATAGGTACTAGGCATCAACTCCACCTGAATTGACAGGTCTGAGCATGCCTTGAAACCCAATGGATAAGTTGATCGGAGATAATACTGGTCCCTACCCTAGCCATCATCCTTGAAGAGGATGAGTATTCAGGTTGATACCTTGTCAGTTATGTAGTCAGTTCATGTTTTTTGAAGTTTTCTTTTGACCCTGGTTAGTGATCAGGTAACTGTTTTGGCATTTGGGTTATTTGATTTGGATTCTTTGATTATATGCATTTGGTTATTTTATGCATTAGAATAAATCATTAAATGCCTTTGTTAAATAAATATAAATATATATGTGTTTACATAAATAAATAATTATAGTTTATATTAAATTAAAAGTGTGATGATATATTATAATATAAAATAAAAATTATAATGGAATGTGATAATTGATAAATAATAAATATATATATATATATAAAGATAAAAAGGTTTTTATGGAGCACATGCATAACTTCAAACAGATGGTTGAAAAATAAATTTGATGTTTTATTGGAGGATTTTATAGTTTTTTATTACATTTTTGTTTTATAAAATGAACAACCTTCCTTTTGTAAATAATTTTTCCTTTTGAGAGATTATTATTCATTCTGTTTTTTCGGAAGGGAAGTAATTTTGGTCTACAAGAAAATTTCTGTAAAATAGTTACGTTCCATTGTTGATTAGGGAAAAAGGAGGAATGTAGAAGGATAGGCGAAGGAAGGCATTGTATCAAATTAGTTTGAGGGAGAAAATTTATGGGTGAGTCTTCGTTCTTCTTACAATCATGCCATTGTTTTGATTGTTGAGCGATTTAATCATTTTGTTTATAAATTTAGTGCAAATATTTCTTTATGCATATCCTGTAATTGTTTCATTCTCTGTAATTTCTCTCCTCCTACCATTTTCATTGTGGTGAATTTCTCCCATCCGTTTGTCTTTTGCTTGGAAGTTTCTGAGGCCTATTCAATAATTCTGATTTGTGTGCCTCCCTTATGCCTACCAATTGCATTTGTTTGAAAGTTTCTTAAGCCTTTTTAACAAACCAAGTTTGTGCAGTCCTGTAATCATCATGCCCATGAGATAACACCATTTTGAGGCATTCAATCTTAAACCTAGCCTAATGTATTGGCTTGGAAGTCTCTTAAAAAATTTCTATGGTTAGTTCTTGAGCTATCCCAGTGTTTTCCTGGTCACCCTTGTTGCGCAGTAATAATTGATTCGATGTTTCCCTTATACTGTTCAAGTTTTGGTGCCCTTCACATGTTATGCCTAAAACTCAATTTCATGTGTGATTCAAATGTATAATTTATGATTCACTTTCATGATAGAAAACTTCATTTTGTGGTTGTATAATTGTTGGAAATGACTTAATACAAATTCTTCCCTTGTATCTATATTGACATTGGATAAGCTGAGTTTGTTTTATGGCTTGCTAAATTAGTTCGATAACTATATTTTGGTTTGGGCATTCACTATTTGCAACACTTATAGAGTTTAAGGTCCGTGTTTTCATTTATTCGATGTTGTGTATGGCATCCTCTTTTCCTACATTGAATGTTGGTTTCAGATATTGCAATTTTTATTTGGCATATATGCTTTATGAATCTCTTCAATACTTGAGCAACATATATGGTATGCTTGATATTTGACATTAGGAACATATTTGATTCCATTTAATGGAAATTTTTTATGACTGATAGTAGATAGTCACTTCTTTTGGTTGTGTGGGAATCGATGCTGTAGGTTGTGATTCCATTTTATGTGTGTTATGTCAATGTTTAATACTTTGAATATCATATCCATGACTATGATTAATATTCAGCAATTGATACTATGTATTGTATATTTAATATGCTTATCATTCGATTTATATAATTCGATTATATATCTATATATTTATATATGTATGTTTATATGTGTATATAGATATTGTCATATTATGATATGTGATAATGGAAAACAACTTTATGTTTATAATATATACATATATTTGTATATGTGCATATATAAATATATATACCGATATTTATGTATATATTTATATATGTATATGTATAATTGTGTATATTATGGTGTTAGAAAAGGAATAATTTTCCTTATGGTTAATTGATTATGTAGATAAATAAATTGGAAAATTAAATAGAAAGGAAAAGAAATTGATTTAATCATATTTAGATAAATGAAGGGTTTATTTAAATGAATGAGTTAGATGATCTTTTAAATGTTGATTTCTTTCATATTCATTTACTAGTTGATTTGTAAATTCTCTATGTAATTAGTTATCTAGAATACATGTTATTGTGGTAAATGACCAACTGAGTGAATTTAGTGGCTAAGTTATGAGTAAAATGAAATGTGGAAATAGTGTATTTCATGGTTGTATTATTGAGTGATTGCTTGTTTTATTGTGTTGATTATTGGAAACTGGGATGATTGTGGTGAATGTTTTAAGTGTGTCATTGTGCAAATTGTTAAGGTTGACTTCCAGAGGCTTAAGAGGGAGTATTTTGTATGTATGGGTTTTAAGTTTGTTTTACTTGACAGTGATTGGTAATGTGTTGAGTTTTGTGCAAGAGGGTCGATGCCTTGCACTGTGTTTGAATTATTGTGATTAGGTTAGGTGTGCAAGATGGTAAATTCCTTGCTTGTTTTGTAGGGTTTACTAGTTGAAAATAGGGGGAGTGGCTCTCAATGGGGGCTGAAACCCAAAGTGGTGACCGAGACAACCCATTGGAGAGTTTCTTAATCCATTGATAACCTAAAAAGGAATTAGGGGGAATGGATAGATTTCACATTAAAGAAGATAATGGATGCCCCACCCATGCCTGTAGTGCTCGCTTAGGCTAAGGATGGGTTGAGAAGGCCTAGTTGGAAAGATCAACTTCCTTGTCCTCACGAAAGGAATGTTGGTTCCGCATGTGTCACCCTATGGGGCTGAGACCTAGTGAGAAGTTTACCAAGAGAACCATAGATGGGGGCCAGGGTTTAGTGAGAGACTGCTAGGACAACCCATGTCAGGACCGTGTGATGAAACTCTTCCTTATTGCAGTCTAGAATTCCCAAGTTATTTTTTTCCCTTTTGTTGTGTGAATTCCTTTGGAAGTGATGTATTTGTTGTATCTGATGTTAATGTTGTTGCAGTGTTATGTTGGAGCCATTTATAGCCTTGTTTATGTTAGCTTGTTGTCTTCTTGACTATTTGTTTGTAGTGGGGCCTTGTGTTATGTCCTAGCATAGGGGGTGGACCTCAAGGTTCCACATGGTCAGGAGGTTGGTGCTTTTTCCTCCATTGGGTATCCTTGCTACATGTTCGTGTGAGTGGAGGTTGTTCCTTGTGTAGTGGATTCTAGTTCCTATTCCAAATCGAGAGGACTATCATTAATGTATATGTATTGGGTTGTACATAAATGTGTTTCTTATTGTAATCATATGTATTCTCTCCAATTGTACTTGAGGAATCATTTTTGTAAATGTTGTATGTGTTGGAAACAAGCAACACTAAGAGGGGGGGTGAATCAGTGTTGTGCAAAAATTAAATTTATTATTCTAACCTTTAACTCACTTAAGCTTTCAACAAAAGAAATATGCATGAATAGAAAGAAAAAAATCACATCATAACACCAAGATTTTTACGTGGAAACCTTGTTAGGGGAAAAACCATGGTGGATGGCTAATCCACAATATAATCTAAGTATACCCAAAAGAAAGATTACAAAATGGGAACGCACTTGCATTCAGGCACACTGCCTAGAGCTCACTGCTCAAAATAGAAAGGCTCACTACCTTACAATGATTTGGATTAGATCCAAGAGAATGAACTGAAGGAATAGCATCTACAAGTGCTTGATTAAAGTTTTGGTTAAGCTCAACAGTTGATCTTCTATCCTTCTGACTGATTTAGCAATTTTTCTCTGCTCTACACAAACTTGCACTACAAAAACCTTGATGCACAAGTGAAACTGTGCACAATCGCTTAATCAACCTTCTGATAATTGAAAACACCCTTCAACACATTTGTCACACACACAAAATTATATAACTAATCACTTATATATATATGCAACAAAGGATTTAGTCGCTACAAGTCGACTTCAATAAAACTTTAAAATATTAGCAATTGTCGGCTCGAATCTTGAGTAATATTCAATGCGCATCCACAACGGTCATTCACAACTTAGCTTGGAACCAAAACATAATGATCAAACAAAAAAATATTTGAATAAATATTCCTCGAATATCCGCAACACATTATATCAACTTAGTTGGCCACAAAACACTAATAAACAAAAAGATATCAACTAGATCTCCAAACTTACACATAGCTTGGTATGAGGCACTAAGATTTCCAGATAACATAAGAAATATACTGATAAACCTCCCATGAGATCCAAAAATCAAAATAGTAACATAAAATCTACACGTGAATCGATGATCACCAAACTGCCAGATGCTCTATTCTTCTGACTGTTTGCAAACTGTCTGTCGATGGGAGCAAATGATGATGTGTAGATCAGTCACTGAATAGGGTTGCCATCAATGAAAACACCTGAAATCATTTGTAGTGTCTCTTTCCAACAATCTCCCCCTGTGGCATTGATGGAAACACTTAGTGAAAAATGACTAAGTGTCGAATCAGTACCACCATGAACTACACTCTCCCCCTAAGATGAATACACATTTTTCACTGTACAACTCTCCCCCTTTGACATCAATGGAAAAATTGGGGACCCGAATTTTTTTTTTTCAAAACTGTACAAGCATAACCTCACTTACACAAATTTGAAGACATTCACAAAATAATTCTTCAACACACTTAAATTTGTGTCCCAAACCTTTTTGAAACTCTCTAGAATTGTTATGTGACCACAAAGTAAATAAGACAAAGTTTCTGTAGCTTCAAGATTTACTGGGTCACGAGCTGCCATAGCATCTTTGGCCTCTTTTAATGCATTTACCATTATTTCAATCTTTGGACTAATTAGTCCTCTGAGTTTGCATGCTCTCCCTACAATCATTTCATTTTCATGCTTCAAACTCCTTATTTTGTTAAGAAAAGATATTACTTGACCTTCTTTCTCACCAACATTACCAACTAATGGATCAAAAGCATCAGAAAGGATAGTGAACTGATTTTCAATATCCTTCACCTTTTTCTCATTGGATTCAGTGAATTTTGACAAAACTAAACATGACTTATACACTTTTCCACCTTCAGATAAAGTATCTTGAATATTTCTCTTGTAAGTGGCCAGTAGAGTTTTATCTTTTGAAATTAGTTCTTTCAAACCACCAAATGTCTTTTCCTTAAACTCCATTTGAACTTTAATCATGGCTGATTTTTCAAAAGATTCAAAATGAGAACTTACAAAATTTATGAGCTTCTTTAGCTCACCAAAAGAGGAACCAGGCGGATCCTTGACATGAGTAGGCATTAATTTCTATAGGACTCCAGATGCAAGGCTTAGCAATTCACTATCCTCTATGTGAGACTTCAGAATCTTCTCACTAGCCTTAGCTTGAGAAATTGAAGCGACCTTCATCATCTGAATTGGGAATAAAGTAGATAGATTGATTGAGCTTTCATCCAATTCAGGATCAAACTCTTCATGTTGTTCCATCAGCTATTTCTTCATTGCCTCGGCAGTGTCTCTTCACTACAACTGAACATGCAAATAGTGCCTAAAATAGCGCCAAATTTCAGTGTATTTTAGTCAATGAATTGGGTGAGTTGTCTAGCGCTAAACTCGGTGCAAACATGCATGGTCATCTTGGCGCTGAATTTTATGCCGACTTTTGCACTAGACGTAACGCCGAAGTTAGTGTCGTAGTTAGCGTAGGAAAATCACAATGCCCCCATTAGTGCCTACAATAGTGCTGGGAAATAGCATCGAAAATAGCACCTCTGTTAATGCCTAAAATAACATTGAGAATTAGCATCAGAAATAGTGCCTAAATTAGCACCCAATTAGGCTTCTAGTTTTGCTTCCAGTTTTGCTTCCGCTTTTGCTTCCTATTTTGCTTCCAGTTTTGCCTCCAGTTTTGCTTCCAAGTTTGCTTCTAGTTTATCTTCCAGTTTTGCTTCTAGTTTTGCTTCCATTTTTTCTTTCGATTTTGCTTCCCGTTTTGCTTCCCATTTTGCTTCCAAGTTTGCTTCTAATTTTGCTTCCACATTTGCTTCTGGTTTTGCTTCCAATTTTTCTTCCAAGATTGCTTCTAGTTTGGCCTCCATTGTTGCTTCCTTTTTTGCTTCTAAAAATGCTTCTTGTTTTGCTTCCTTTTTTTCTTCTAAAAATGTTTCTTGTTTTGCTTCCTTTTGTTAATTTAATATGTTTTATTTCAATTTAATTAGTTAAATATATTGTTCCTCTTAAATAACTCATATGATTATAGACTAAGTAATTCAATTATTTAACTCATTTGATTAAATAACAAGACAATTATTTTTTTTGGGTTGGTAACACAAATTTTTTGTATTGCTTGTAAAGATAAAAAAGTACATCTATTGTTCAATGTCATTACCAACCAAAATTCCATAGCAAACAACAAAAACCAGAGGCACCTTAACGTGTAGAGTAAAACACTAAATAAACCCCGTAACCCCTGTAACTATTTACTAGTAAAATATTTACAAAAAATAATCACCATTAATAGTGCTTAGAGTTACACACTTTAATACAACAAAAGTGGAGGGAGAATTCAAAATCAGACATAGACAAACACGACCGGTCTTAATGAGCTCCACCTGGACCCAACAGATGCTTGGCTATCTCCTTCAGAGGCTTCTTCTTCTGCCACTTCCCCGACTTCTTCTTCTAGCACTTCCTTTTCACTTCCAATCCTTGCATCTCCACCTTTGCTTGTTTGATGAAGAGTTTGAGTGCTTTCCATCCCAAACATGCTTCCTCACAACAATGAGCTTTGTACTTTCCTTCAGGCCAATGAATAAAGGGTTTGAGCCCCAATCTCCCATAGAGCTCCTCAATTTTATCATCTACTAGTCCTTCAGAATAATCTAAACCTACACCTGGAACCACCCATTCAAGAATGGACTCCATGCCTACCAGAAAATATTCATCCACAATTTTCTGCATCACCATCCTCACCATTTCCACTGGTTCACCTAAATCAAAACCCCACACCACAATTAAGGAGTAAACGTCCATGTTGGTTTGGTATTTGTGTTTCAGAGAGCGGAAATCCCTACCACAAATCATTTTTGCACACTGCACTAGCCGCTCGTCGTCAACAAGGAAAAGGCCCTCCAATCATTTTCTGGACGCCTCTCCATAAAATGGGCCCAAAGATCTTTGTGACCAGAAGGTGAAATTGGCTTCCATTTCTCTTGACAACTAGCACCACCACCACCAAAGTTTGTTGTAGATTTTTTCTTGACCCTTTCCAAATGAAATTAACACATCTTAATCGAGGGCTTACATTTAACACCATCTTGGATTGCCCACACTTTCTATTAATGAAGTACTACTTCACCACCGCCTGCCACCCCTGCCTTTGCTTGTCATTTAAGGTGTTTTCCTCTCATGTGTTTTCACCTAAGTCTGCTAACTTAGCACCTCTAAAATCCTACAACCTAAATTCCCATGTTTCACCAAAATTTAAAGCCCATTTAGATAAGGCATCCGCTTCCGCATTACCACCTCTTTTAATGTGGCTCACCGCAAAAGTTTCAATTACGTTCTAGAGGTGCCAAGCATTAATTTTACCTTTCATCACCACATGAACTATTATTGTAAGATGATCATTATCTATAATTAAAAAAAGTGAGTAAAATATCTATAATTTAATTGAATTTGACAACATCTATCCTGAGCAGTAAATTAAAATCATCATATGTAATAAATATCCATTCAAAAATCATCGACCGCTTTTAATATATATAAATTGACAAGTCAATACTGATAACATCATCATCATATATAACTAAAACAATTGAAAGTCAAATATGGTAGTACATCAAAAACATGTCAAAATGATACATGTCCAACAATCGACATAAGTGAAAATGATACATGTATAAATTATATAAATAAAATTGATAAATTATGTAACTCAAACTGATACAAGTCAAGATGATACATGTCCAAATGATATAGTGAAAAATTGAAAATGATACATGTCAATATGATACAACTCAATAATATAGTACTGTAGGCCGTGAAAATGATACATATAATAGTAACCATGAAAAGAGTCATCATAATGATATATCAACAATGATCCATGATGTAGTCTATATGATCATGAATATCACTTGTTACTATCACCAACTATCTCATCCTCATCATCACCATCATGATCATGATCATGATCATGATCATCGTCGTCGTCGTCGTCATCATTTTCGTCGTCATCATCATCATTGTCTCTGCTTCATGTGCCATGTGATCTGTACTGGCAGAACCAATATTTTGTGGATCTATATCATGTTGAGGATCATCTTGATCTTCTGGAAGACTCGTGTTTTGCAAAAAAAAATACTTAGAATGAAAATTTATTATTTATTTCATGCAATAATTTATTTTTATGTTATATATCTAATATTACAACATATGAGACAAAACCATAATCATATTACATCATATCAAAGTGTACATACCATAATAAAATTTCATATTCCCTAGCTAATACTTGAGATTGAGATTGTTAACCTTGAGAGAGTATGACTTGGGAAAAAGGCATTTGATATGGCTATTATTTTCAAAGACTTCAAGTAGGATGTACTCTGAATTGATGCTATTCCTCAATCCTCACTTGAAGGCATCAAGGAATGGTTGAACTCCATGGATATAAAGTATTATGAAAGAAAAATGAACTTGAACTGGCAACCAATTTTGAAGAGTATTACTGATGATCCAGATAAATTTTTTGAAGATGGTTGGGAATTTTTGAATATGGAAGCTAGTGATTTTGATTCTGATAATTCAAAAGAGTCAGATCAAGGATATGAACTCTCTGATGTAGAAGAGGAATCAAAATCCTATTTCATGTAGCCACCATCAAGAGTGTTACAAGCCAACAAGATGGAGGGAATTCTTATATAAGGATAATTTTCAATGTTGTAGGTACCGGCTTTAATTCTAACTACAATGGCAACATTGAAATTCCCTAGTAGTATTTATGTTAAGGAAATTTCCTTTAGATGCAAGGATTCAAAGCACATCAACCATGTGGTACAAATGATTAAATCCTAGAGACGATCTGTAGCAATGAAAGAGTGTGAAAAGGAAGAGAGAGTTACACTGGTGACTCAGGAGAAACTTCAACTTTCAAAAACAAAGCCAATTAGGCTGGCAGACTTGTGGATCAGGCCAAAATTTGGTGGAAGAGAAAGAAAGATGACTAGAACTTTGGAGGCCCACCATATTGGATTTCGGTATTCAATCATGAGAGAAGAAGAGAGAGCTAATATCATGTATCAAAACATTAAGCATGCATTCTTCCAGCCAACAGAGAAGGAGATGATTACTTTGCTTCATTTTCATTTGCATAACCATATCACGACGTGGGAACCAAGAAGACCAAGGATGTCTAGTTTTATGTGGAGGTAATGGATGTGGTCTAAACTTTAGGAAGGGAAAGAAGGTCAATGTATGATCTTGATGAAATTGAGGAAGAAAAACAAGAGATGGATAGGAAAAATAAAATCAATACAGAGTTTCAAGGATTTGTCAAAGCGAGTAAGAGAGCTATGGGAGCAACCTCATCTAAAAGATTTTGAACTAGATTTTGATATACCATTTAGAGAGCTTGGTTTTCATGGAGTTCCTTTAGAAGCCTTTGATTTTATTGTTCCTACGGTAAACTGCTTGGTAGAGTTGGTGAAATTATCTTTCTTTGTAATTGCTATTAGTGAGATTGAGATTGTTAACCTTGAGAGAGTATGACTTGGGAAAAAGGCATTTGATATGGCTATTATTTTCAAAGAATTCAAGCGGGATGTACTCCACATTGACACCATTCCTCAATCTTCACTTGATGGCATCAAGGAATGGCTGAACTCCATGGATATAAAGTATTATGAAAGTAGAATGAACTCGAACTAGCGGCCAATTTTGAAGAGTATTCCTGATGATCCAGATAATTTTTTTGAAGATGGTGGTTGGGAATTTTTGAATATGGAAGCTAGTGGTTCTGATTTTGATAATTTAGAAGAGTCAGATCAAGGATATGAACCCTCTAGTGTAGAAGAGGAATCATAATCAAATTTCATGTAGCAACATCAATAGTGTTACAAGCCAACAAGATGGAGGGAATTCTTATATAAGGATAATTTTCAATGTTGTAAGTACCAGCTTTAATGCCAACTACAATGGAAACATTGAAATTCCCTAGTAGTATTTATGTTAAGGAAATTTCCTTTAGATGCAAGGATTCAAAGCACATCAACCATGTGGTACAGATGATTAAATCCCAGAGAAGATCTGTAGCAATGAAAGAGTCTAAAAAGGCAGAGAGAGCTACATTGGTGACTCAGGAGAAACTTCAACTTTCAGAAACAAAGCCAATTAGGCTGGCAGACGTGTGGATCAGGCCAACATTTGATGGAAGAGGAAGAAAGATGACTGGAACTCTGGAGGCCCACCATACTAGATTTCGATATTCAACCATGAGAGCAAAAGAGAGAGCTGATATCATGTGTCAAAACATTAAGCATGCATTCTTCCATCCAGCAGAGAAGGAGATGATTACTTTTCTTCATTTTCATTTGCATAACCATATCATGGTGTGGGAACCAAGAAGACCAAGGATGTATAGTTTTATGTGGAGGTAATGGATGTGGTCAAAACTTTAGTAGGGGAAAGAAGGTCAATGTATGATCCTGATGAAATTGAGGAAGAAGAGCAAGAGAGGGACATGAAAAATAAAATCAATACAGAGTTTCAAGGATTTGTCAAGCGAGTAAGAGAGCTTATATGGGAGTAGATTCATCTAAAATATTTTGAAATAGAGTTTGATATACCATTTAGAGAGCTTGGTTTTCATGGAGTTCCTTTCAAAGCCTCTGCTTTTATTGTTCCTACGGTAAACTGTTTGGTAGAGTTGGTGAAATTACCTTTCTTAGTAATCACTATTAGTGAGATTGAGCCTGTTAACCTTGAGAGAGTATGACTTGGGAAAAAGGAATTTTATATGGCTATTATTTTCAAATAATTCAAGTGGGATGTACTCCACATTGATTTCATTCCTCAATCTTCACTTGATGGCATCAAGGGATGGCTGAACTCCATGGATATAAAGTATTATGAAAGTAGAATGAACTTGAACTCATGACCAATTTTGATGAGTATTACTGAGGATCTAGATAAATTTATTGAAGATGTTGGTTGGGAATTTTTGAATATGGAAGCTAGTGATTCCGATTCCAATAATTGAGAATAGTTAGATCAAGGATATGAACCTTCTGATGTAGAAGAGGAATCAAAATCAGATGAGGAAGGTTCAAAAGATGAATCTCTCGTGGAGTCAGAGGATGACGAAGAAGAACAAGAAGATTTTGAACAGGAGGAAGGTAAAACATGGGATGAATTAGAAGTTGAAGCTAGAAATGCATATAAGGAAAAAGGAGACGAGTCTCACAATGAAGAGGAAAGGTGGCAATGAAAGGAAAAAGCTACAGGGAAGTCTCAGGCACCTAATATTAGAGATTCAAGAGGAATTCCTGCCAAGAGGCATAAAGTCAGATGAATTGAGTTCATCTACATCTGTCTACTATTTATTCATGCACATAAACGGTCATCTTGTAATCATAATATTTGAACTATATTTACTCACCCCATGCATCAATAAACAACTCAACACAAGAGATGCAAATTGACATAGTAACACAACAATATCCAACTAAGTTATTGAAAATCAACTATTGATACCCTGTTCTCCATCCAGATTACAAAATGGTTCCGCTTTTTTTTTGTAACATATTATTTTTAAATTGCTTTGGATGGCGGCCATATTTCTCCTCCTGTCAAAACATGGCACATGGACTAATTAAACTAATTAATATGCAATCATTTACTTTTTCCAACAAAATAAAAAATATTAAATATACTTACAAATGTACAAATCAAGGCCTGCAAACCTTTCTAGCCACTGCGATGTGTGGCACAAAGTTTCTCAAGCCTAGCCTTGGAGGCCTTGTCCTAAAACATATACTAATTCAATTTAACTATGCACAAATAAAATTCAAATATCATTTAATAAATTTGATATAATCTTATGAGAAAATTCAAATACCTGCGTACTCTCCTCACCGGACTTCCTCCATGCATTTGACTTCTCATATGCTTTTACAAGCTCTCTCCATACTTTCACACTTACATCAATTGGCCTTTTTTTTCTGCCTTAGCTCAGGAGGGATTTTTTTCTTCTTCTTTGTTTGGTTCCATCGAAATCTCTTGCAGTTTTGAGACATTCATAGCTTTATCTTCTTTACAAACCAACTTGTGCCAAAATAAGTCTCCATGTCATGGATAACTATTTTTTTCAGGTGCATGGATATCTTTGAGAATGAAAAATGTAGATGGTCTTTGAACTGTTGAAGGCATGATTCCTCCAACCTATTCACAAATGTTTTCCTAGCATCTGTCATTCAGACTTCCCATGAAACCACCTCGTATTCTATCTTCATATTGTAGCTACCAATGCAAGTTTGAAAACATGGCATGGTGGAACTTTGTGTCCCAGGAGTGGAAATCTCTACTCCTTGTTCTACATTCTTAGAGTTTACTATCACTGATTTCCTCCTAGATCTTTTGCTCGATCTAGGACTAGTTGGGGAATCAATTGATTCCCTTTGACACAATTAATTTGTTTTCAATGTTTGAGGGGCATTAATAGATTTTTTTTCTATGAATTTGGCAAGTTTTGTCCAGTCCACATTAACCAATTTGTTAATTGCCTCTACCCCCAATATGGAAGCCAATTCCTCTTTATCTTTGTCAGTCTCATGTCCCTATATATATATATATATATATTTAAATTGTATTTCTTCTTTTAAATTTAGAAATAAAAAACTAAAACGCAAAATTCAAAGAAACAATGGAAACATTTACAAATCTATAAATTGACAATGAATTACCTCATTGTGGCTAGAGTTTGCTGACAATGCTCGCTTCCCTCCACTGCTTGACATTTTGAGGTGACCTAGGGAAAATTATTTTCATCCAGTTTGTGGAGGAAAACGAAGTACACACTGTTAGGTATGAAAGTTTTCATTCAATTTGTGGTATGAAATTTTTATTTTGTGGGAAAATATGTTCGCTGGGTTTTCTTAGTGTTGATAACCTAGGGAAAATATGTTCGCTCGGTTTGCTTAGTGTTGATAACCTTATCATGAAAAATATCTCATAATGCAATCTTGCACAAATTTTTCATGGCATCGGTGACTATGGCGTGGCTGGGAAAAACCAAGTGGTTTCTGCATTTATTTTTAGTAGTTGCTCAGCAATGACCGACCCAATTCCCAGATTTTCCAAGCAGGTCACTATTTCCTTGATACCCAGGTTAGGGAAAGAATACAAAGGAATCCTTGCTTCATGCTATAATATTTTGAGCTAAAGCTCAAATGGGTAGGGTAAAATTTTTTTTTGGTTTCTCAAAGGTTTTAGAATTTATAATGATGGGACAATTTAGAGGTTGCTTGGATTGTTTAGGCCATGAACCACTAAACAATCACGAATTCAAATACAATACAAAGAGTAGTAAACAATCATGAATTCAACCAAGAAAAAAAAATTGTAACCTTACCTATGGTGTCACAAACTAAATCAAATTTCTCATCGGTTGCTCTTCAGTTGCTAGTAGCGCCCTACTCTCTTCAATTGTTGGTAGTGCCCTGCTCTCTTCAGTTGTTGGACTGTTTAGGCTTTTTGCTCTCTTTAGTTGCTGGTAGTGCCCTAATCTCTTCAATTGTTGGATTGTTTAGGCTTTGTGCTCTCTTCAGTTATTGGTAGTACCTTGCTCTCTTCCTTTGCGCAACATTTTTCCCTTTTTTGTCGTCTTATTTCTTCCTTCATGCAAAAAAGTTTTAAATTTTTATTTTGATTCATTAGTCGATGCTTTTAGTTAACGCCAACTTTAGCGCCGACTTTTGGACGTTAATGTAATTTTTTTGGATGTATAAGGTGGCATCAAGTGCGCCTAATTTAGCACCTATCATTTCTGTATAGTGACTATTTTCATTGTTGTGTATCACATGATCCAGAGTGTTGAAAATAATTCCAACTCCTACCTTGTTTTTGTGACCACTGTTGTTTCATGGCTCCTTCATTAGCTCGGTGCGGTGTTGTGGTGACTCTTGAAGTCTCACAAGTGTTCTACCATTGGCATGCAGTAGTGTGGTGACCACTATTGTCCTACGACTCCTTCATTACCTCAGTGTGATAGAGCAGTTTTTACTGCGGTCTCGCAAGTTGCTTTTTCCTTCTTGGCAATAGTACAGTGAAAGCTTCTGTGGCAGATTTTTTATTCACAGAGGAGGCCATGGAGAGAGGACATGGACCGCGTAGAAATACTAAATCGCTGAGAGGAAAGTGGGTGGAAATAGATGACACAATGAAATCGGAAAATACAATAGAGGTAAGAAGAGAAAGCAACCTCAACCAAAGGAGGAAGGTGTTTATGAATTCACAAATGCTAAAATGTAGAGGAGATAAAGTATTTTTTTTGTCCATGAGGCCTCTGAGGTCAAACTTATTGGTTGAAAATGCATAGGAATGGTGATTAAATGTGATTCTATGATCAAGGGAAAAGTTTGAAAATTAGGATAGCCAAAACATGATATCAATATGTCAAATATATGACTAAAGTGAAGTTTTGTGTTGGATAGCATATTCGTTGAAATGATATAATTGGTGTACTAAACATTATTTACTATGTTGTGTATTATAGGGGCGAGACGAGGCCATGGCAACAGATCGTGTCATATCAAATGAGGACACAATGGATGAAGCGGGACATCAAGTACTCAAATTTTGACTTAACTTAGGAAAAAATGATTTGATGGCATTTTTTGATACGTCCATATTTTTTCATAGTATTATTGAAATTTATAATGTATGTTGTTGATTATTTTAGATGGAGATTGGAGCAAATGCAGAGCCTAAGCATTCAACTGGAAAAAAGAACAAGATATGTACTTGGACGCGGACCTAAAACTGTTAAATCACGTAGATGACAGTGGGTGGAAGAGGATATGACAATGGATACTGTAGACACAACAAATGATTGCACTGAAGAAGAGGTAGGTTAGGACTATAGTACATGGGATGAATACTTTGAGAAAATTGTTGTTTGTGGATGTTTTGTATGTCATGGAAAGAAACAATTCAAACAAGCAATTGTACAAAGACATTACATATATGATGAGCTTCCAGTTGGTAGTATGCCTCCTACAATCAATTCAAATCCAATTTGATATAAATAACATGTATACTTCATTTAAATATTGTTTTATATTATTTAAATAACTAATTTTTTCTTAATGGATACTTGTAGGATAAAGTTCTTGGTTTAAAGTTTCATGGATCACCGACTTCCAGCCTAGAGGGAAATGATCATTTATCAGGTGATACATCTAACAAAAATATGTGGCAATATACCAGCTTGGAAGATGAGGAATTGACGAAAACAAGTAACAAAACAAGAACCAGTGTGAAGATGCATAATTTGCTTAAAGACAAGGGGAAGGTGGACTACATACCCTATGAGAATGAATGTGATGGAGATGATGACTTTCCCCTGAGTTTGAGATGAATTTACAAAGAGACATTTGATCGTCGACTATATTGTGCTTGTCCTAGTGATCAACAACTACCTAGAGTGTACGAGGTGTTTCAATTTTGGGGATACAACTACATGATACAACCCTCCAATATTCATGGAGTGAATCTATGCCTATTTATTGTCCAAAATGTACATGTGGGATCCAAACATAGAAACAATTCAGAACAAACCACTAGGAGATTAATGCCATATTATGGTCCATCATATTACAGTGGTGAATGGAGAAGGCTAGCAGAATATAAGCCTAGCATGTCAACATATGGTCTAAATTCGAATATGTATACACATCATCTCCAATTGGAAAGTGGAAAATAAATGAATAGAGGTCATCTTATGTATATAGATGGATGTGCATACACACACAAAAATATTACATGATTTATAAATTGTAGTAAGGGAAGGGACCCTACTATAAGACCGAATTGTCAATTTGTTGAGGTTATAAATGATAAAGATGAAGATATGGAAATAGAGGTTGATAGATTGATAATGGTCGAGGATATTATGGACCTTACCATTGGGGATGAGTTATTGATTGATTACCCCTTCTTAAAATGCACTCCTGTGCGAAAGAAGAGGGAAGAACAAGGTCTCCCTAAGGATGTTCTTAAGGGAAAAAAACCAAAGAATAATAAATGAGTGTGGATTAATGTTTTATAAACTATGTTGTCAAAATTGTGTTTTATAGAAATTATTGTATAAAAAAGGTAGTCTATAAAATAATGTTCCATTAGTCAATTGATGTATATATGTTCATACAATTTATTTAATGTCTTATATATGTATGTCGTTCATGTGCAGGTATTTTTCTATGAAGATTTTTTGGACCCGAAATCAATATTTGTCATACATTATGATCCAAGATTAAGGAATGTATTTGACGATGCATTAATGGATATTGAGAAAAACAATGATGTCCAAAAAAATGAGAGAGAGGGATGAAGAAATTGACATCCATGATGATGAAGATGGTTATGTTCAAGCACAAAAAGAGAAAAATCCAGAGTTAGATGATGTTATGGAAGACAACAATATGGATTGTATAGAAAATGATGATCAAATACATCTGATAACAATATAGATGGTCTATAGTCAAATTTCAATGATGATGAAGATGATGCAGGTCAATATGAGGATGACAATAATATTAAATACTTGAAAGAACATATGAACATTGACAATGATACACTGGATGACATTGTAGCAGACAATAATGTTAATGACCAAGAATTCTAAAATTTTAGAATTATTTGCAATCCATGTTTAAAAAAGGATGATTCTTATGGCCTAAACTTTGAAATGCTTCAGTAATATTATGTTGTACTTGGACAATTGAAAACATGTTTTATTCTCCTAGCAAGCTTTTTAATTTTCCATTATAATTCTAGACCAAACAAGATTTGTGGGGATGGCCTTTTACACCAATCTTAATTTGTATGAAGTCCGCGAACCTATTGTCAAGCAGCAAATTCCTTTCGTAGAAATGAAATGTAAAGGCTTCATTTAAGAAAAGATAAGTAGTCTCTTTCTGAGGGTAGTCCACATGCAAAAAGTAAAAAGCACATAAAAAAACAATTGTACAATAGAAAATTAGATTCAATTAGTTATGTCTTATTTCACTTGCACACTTATCTGAAAGACATAATTCCCCATACATTTCCCTTGACAAAGCAAACATGTTCTTTCATTTATTTTTAATGTATATCTTAGAAGTGAAATTGTTGTTAGATAATGATGCACTGAGAAAATAATATATACAAAAAAATACAAAGAAGATGTTTGAAATTACTATTTTATGTCATTCGAGATAAAGAGCACATACAATTTTATATACATAGAAAATGAAGATTTGAAACTAGTAAACTAAAAATGTAAACACTGTAGGATTTTTCCTTAAAAAATCATTCACATACTCACTCACAAAAAAGGGTGAAGCATTTTTTATTCAAACTCTGTTTTATTTAATAGACATAACAGTAAAAGAATATTTACAAGTACAAGAATATATACACAATTTCATAGAAAATAAAGAATGTTTCATAGAATATACAAGTACAAGAATATATCATCATCATCATATCCTTAATTAATACCTATTGCAATATCCTTAAATTGTTCAATCTTTGGTATGAATTGTTGGTAGAAAAAATTAGGATTACTTGGATGCTTCTTCCATTCATTTTGTATCAACATATGTTTGTGAAGACACAAAAATTAATAAAATATTAATGCACGTAACTCAAAATCCACTTGGTGTGGCACTGTCACTTTGGTAAGAAGATTGTGCCTTATGTTGTTCATATGATTTTCAGGGTCAAAGGCTCTTTCTTTTCTAGATTTCAATGCATATCTTGTCTTCAAATAATACTGTAACTCCTCTAGTGTGTCTAAGCCTACAGTCCAATCTTCACACTTGGTTTGGTTTCGTAGGAAAGTTCCTTTCTTCTACGTGTGCATTACATATTTCTCCATCCACATCATTTCCCACATAAATTCAAGAAATGCTAATATGAGGGGCACAAATTTTGGCAGTATGTGTGGAGCAACAGGGCATCCATAAACTCTTATTATTGTAACTTTTGGGAGGAAGAACATATCTCCAAAATTGTGTGTATGACCATGCTCTGGTCTTAAAGCCAAAGGTCTCACTAGTTGCAACATTTTGGTTGAAAATATTGGTATTGCATACCCAAGAACTCGAAGGATTCTGTGTACAAAGTCTTCGTAGAATACAACAAAGCTTGAATTCTTGCACTGAATGTCCCAAATATAGCACCATTCTGGATAGGTGTGGGATTCCCTTGCTCATCTACTATAGAAAAGTCCATTCTTTTAGTCCAATGATCCCTATTCTGGTACAATATCAGATGACACAGTAGGGAATAGTGTTTGAATTTAATAGGTGCTCTATCCTCTATAACTTGGGAGAATTCATCATCCAATGCCTTCTCAAGGTATGAAGCAAAGTCATATTCAATATTAGTTTCAGGGTTTTGAACTCTCATGGCCATAATCATTAGGCCTATTGGAATTTTATCTTGAGCATCTATCCCCAACACTTGGAAAAGAGCTAAATATGTATTCACAAAGTAATACTAAAAATTTGTCACATTAAATGGTTCAGTAGTGGTAGTAGAGATGGGGAATGTTCTATTACCAATGCCTCTTTTCATATATAGGGGTACCTCATCACTTCTATAAGTCTTTTTTAACCTAGCATAATCCTCCTCACTTTTCTATAGGTTTATCTTGGTTAAAGCCTACTTGTTTAAGCCAAAACAATCAATGATGGCTTTTCTGGTTACTTCTACCAATAATGTTCCATTTGGAAACCTTACTATTTTGGTAGCTGAGTGATTGTGTTTGGTTAGCAGTCTGATAAATTCTACATCAACAAAAACATTTGGGACAATCAACCTTTCTATATCCAACATCCAAGTGTTTGACACTGGAATCTCCTTATTTCTCTTACTATAAAAATACCAAAATAGGTCCCATCTAGATTTGGAAATGAGGGCATCCCTACAACTTTGTGAGGTGTCCACAAGAAACTTCTTCTTACCCTTTTTAATAGACCTTGGAAGTATATCGAATATGGACTAATGGAGTGGTCTCTTCTTTACTTTAGGTTCTTCATCTTTAAGTTTAGGCCGACTTTCTTCTACTTCTGATTATTTTCTTTTAGGAGGCATGTTTCAATTTTCTCTACTATGGTTTCAGATAACAAAACCTTGAAAGGTTTTTCATATTAACATAGCTCTGTCAGAGAGTTTTCGTGCACTTACTTGAGTATTTCACGCTTGCAGGACTTCTTCTTCTCATATCCTTAGCTCCTTCCATGCTAGTGCACTGCAATTGAGTGCGATATTGGGAAAACTCACTTATCTTTGGATGGTGCGATATTCAGTCATATTAGTTTTCAAAACCCTTAATAATTTAATAGCATTTAATTTTGGCGACTGATGTGATTTTATGTATTTATTGCTATAAATTTTAATGATGCAATGTTTACCGCACTACCACCTTGCTCAAGGCTTCTTGCTGCAGGGTTGCAGTCTATACTGCTCTACCGCATATGTTTCTCACCTTCCTGGCAGTATAGTGGTGTATGATTTTGATCATTACTTGTAGAGTGTCGATGAGACAATCTTATTTGTCTTACCGATATCTCTATGTCTCATCAACATTAGATCTTATGTTCCTCTGATATTGGTTGCTGGTGTCGATGAGACAAGTTAATATCTCTTGCCGATATGCCATTGTCTCATCAATATTTTTCTTTGGCGGTATTTCTTTATATATCAGTGTAACTTTTCCATGTCGGGGAGACTTGTGATTATCGCTACGGTATAGCAGTGTTTTTCCCTTCCCTTCTACTATTTACTGCACTACCGCCTTGCTCAAGGATTTTTTGTGTGGGGTTACACTGTATACCGCTCTACCACATATGTTGCTCACCTTCTCGGTGGTATAGTGATGTAAGCTTTTGATCATTACTTGAAGAGTGTCAATGAGGCAATCTTATTTGTCTTACTAATATCTCAATGTCTCATCGACATTACTTCATTATATCCAAGAGTTATGTTTCGATGAGACA
This sequence comes from Sequoia sempervirens, assembly GCA_007258455.2. Taxonomy (NCBI): domain Eukaryota; kingdom Viridiplantae; phylum Streptophyta; class Pinopsida; order Cupressales; family Cupressaceae; genus Sequoia; species Sequoia sempervirens. Next base: position 445,727,988 of record VDFB02000017.1, on the reverse strand, counting down.
TATAAATAAGTCTCTTCGACATAAGGGTGTCTAAATCAGCACTAAACCCAAAGCTAAACTCAAAGCTAAAGTCAGAGCTAAAAGAGGTGCTACACTCAAAGCTAATATCGACGCTAAAGATGACATTACTTCAGGCACTAATTAGCACCGAATTGTACTAATCGGTGCAATAAATGCAAAGAAATGTGTCATCCTGATAAATAGCACCGATGTTTTCAAAAAAATTCCAAAAAATACATTAAAACAGTGAGTGGAAGCAAAAAATGGAGCAAAAAGTGTAGAAAATCACAGGGATTTGTTGTAGTGCTTGCCTCCAGTTTGATTTCCTTGACTTGAACCTTTTCTTCTTCAATGTTGGGTTCTTCAAAGACTGTTTCCGGATTTCCTTTAGGCACTTCAACTTCTTCATTTTGCACCTCCTTCTCCTCAGCTAATACAACCTTAGGAACTTCAGTTTCCATAGGTATTTCTGTATTTTCCACATCAAGAGGAATCTGAAAATCCTCGGCATCTGCATTCACTTCCTCATTTTCTGAAACATTTTCAGTATTTACTTCCTCAACATTAATCTTATTCTTTAACAAAAAAGCTTCCAAAATTTTCTTGGTTTCATTAACAACATCATCAGTTTCACTGATCATGAGTTTATTTACCCTTGTCTTGCTTTTAAAATCCTTCTTGGCCTTTTCAAGGAGTGAATTCATCTTCTCAATTGACTTTTCTAGGCATAGATCTGTAAGAATTATTTTCCTCAGATTCTCTTCTTCTATTTTTGGATTTAATCTTCTTGACTCCAAAACATCATACAAACTCTTGGGTAAACTAGACATGATTTCAACAAGAACTTCATTGAAAATGTTCATATGTTTAATTTTGGCTTCTTCAAGATTTCTTTGACCGGATTCGTCAAAAGTTTCAAACCATTCATAGAGGGGCTTAATATTACCATCCTTAATAACTGCATTCTCAACTTCCTCAACCGACATACCAGGTTTATGAACTTTCACCTTCTTTGCTTTTTCTCCTTTACTAGAAGATTTTCTCTTGTTTAACTTGACAACCTGAGTTCCAGTAGCTTTCATTACTTTCACAACTTCTTCTGACTCAGTTTCTTCATCTTCTGAAAGGACTTCATATGTTCTTGTGCTTTTATTATTCTTCCTTTTACTAGAAGCCTTATCTTGAGCTGGCTTGGCTACAGGAGTGGACAGGGATGGGGAACTCCTGGTAGATCTAGTGAGGGAAGAAGATACTCCTGGACTAGCAGACCCAGTTTTTGCTAACTCTTTTGCTACTTCAGCCTCATCTCTCTTTCTTCTTGCTTCTCTCAAAGATTCTATAGGTAAGCCCATGCTTTATGTCAAGACTTCTACTTCTTTCCTTACTCTTTTGACTATCTTAGGCTTCTGTAATTGATCATGGAATTGCATTCTCTTTTCTGCATAGGTTCCAAACCTTTCTTCCGCCGGATCCAAGGGCATGCTCAACAACTATTCTACATACATCTTCAAAATATTTTCCTCTACTTCATATCCCATGGGAATTATCCATATTGTTCTGGGATCAACAACTTCCATATGGCATTGGTCAGTATCCACCATGAAGCAGATAGTATCTTTGTACTATTCCACAATTGAAGTGAGAATTATTTCCCTGGCATGCATTATATTTTGGAAATTTTTGAAGCACCCCTAGAGGGTAGTATTCTTGGTTTGTTGATCACCAATTCCAAATAACATGTTCCTTATCTAAACAAATACAGGCTCATCATTTTTCCAATGTACTTTTCCAACACCCAGAACCTCATTCATGAAATAGAAGAATAAACATAGCAACAAATTACTGTATTTGAAAGTATTCTTCTTGTCTTTCTTGATTTTACTCAGATTCTCCATCAATTGAATTTTGAGCAACTCACACAAGTCATAATAAACATTTTGTTTTACCATCTCATAAGCTGCATAGATGGTTGTACCAGATACAAAATTATCCTAGCTTGAAAGATAGATCTTGTATCCAATGACCATTGATGCAAATTTTACATCCACTTCAACAATGTCTTCTATTGTCATTTCCCTTCTATCCCATTGAGCACTTGTTGCATCAATAACCTTCTCATTCTTTATGGATTTCAAGACTGGAAGTCTACTAGTGGAATTCAGACCCGTGACTGCACATATAGCCTCTTTCATAATTTTAAATGGCACATCCAACCACATGAACTAGGCATGAACACGACTCAGAACATATCACACCCATTCATTTTCTTCAAATATGGGAAATTTTGCAAACTGCGTAAACTTCTTCTCTTCCAGGGTTTCAAATTCTGGCTTTACAGTAAGATCCTCTCTAATTATATGATGGGAATACAAATTCATCATTTGAGAGCTTCCTAATTCTTCAATATTGGCATGTATATAAGCCCTAATATCTTCAATATGTAATACTCCGTATGATATAGATGAAAACACACCTAAGGGATCGGTCTCAATAGAATTATAAGGATGTCATTTGAACTTTGGATGGGGTCTATCCTTGACTTTGACTACCAGAGGAGTGGACATGATTGAAAATTCACAAATTCACAAGGATTTCGATAAATACCTTTTTGTTGGATCGAAGTTTGATCACAAAACCTTCTTCACGCTTGAATCTCTCCACAATTCAACAAAGTTCACTCCAGGGCTCTCCAAATTGCTTTCCTCCAAAATGAAAAGTGACAAATGAAGGATGAAAATGTTCTTTTATCGTCTACACACCTAACCCCTTTTGTCGCAATAAATGCTTTTACCCTAATTCATCTAGTTACCCTATTTCCATATACTGAGATAGATGATTCTTCTGCAGATCTCCAAAACTCTGCAATATTACTTCTAATTGGTTGAACAACATCTAAAAAGTATCAATTCACTTATTGGACTTGTCCACATTCTAGTATCAATTTCTTGCAGGGGGTTAAAAGATTTTTCTGACAGCTCCCCCTAGGCTAAAGGCTTAAAACGAATTCCCAAAGGAATTACTAGAAGTAGATTTTGGTGTTGGCGTATTTCCTTCTATAAAAGGATTCTTCTTCACCCATTTCTTTTGCATTTTTCTTCTGACCACATCAGTAGTGACTTTACCTTTTCCCTTAACATCCTATTCCATGTTATGTTTTACGATACCTCTTCTATTCCAACAGAATCTAGTAGTGTGGCCAAATTTATTGCAGTTGTAACACACAACATCTCTCTGTCTAGGACAACTGTTCCACTGAGTTTGTTTTGATTTGCATTGGTTGGAAATATGCCCAAATCTATTGCATGCATAACATCTAACATCTTTATGAAATTTATTCATCACAACTCTGCATTCACTTGACTTAGACCATACTTATAGCAATTAAAGCACTGACCTAAGAATGATGGTCCACTTGTATTCATCCTACTCCTACACTAAGAAGCCATATGACCAAATTTATTGCAAGAAAAATAGTAGCCATTGAATCTTTGAGCATTTGTTTTTCTTACTAGATTCCTTCTAGCTCCATTCATCTAATTTCCTTGCCTAAATCTCCCTTGTCCATGTTTCTTTTGTCTAGATTTGGAACTTTCTCCTTCTTCATATCCAAGACCTCTCCTGTCACCATCAGTCCTCTGTCATTTGATCAGTTCGCCAAGTTTGGCCGAGCTTGCTTTGAATTTCTCCTTGTACTCATTTGCAGCAGTGAGTTCATTTATGAGATAATCAGGTTGTTTTTCAAGTACTTCCTCATTGTTTTTAGATTGCTCTAGTTCATTGTCCAATCGGCTACATTGTTCAGATTTTTTATTTCAAGGATTGTGCAATATTTTCTTCATTCTTCTTTCTATCTTCAATCTCCTTGGTTATTTTCATCATGATAGACTCCATCTCACACTTCATAACAACATTTTATTTGGAAAAATTTTCACATTCTTTGTTTTCTCCTTCAAGGCATGACTGAGTTGTTCATCTTCCATGCTTATGTTCTACTGCTTAAGCTGATCATACAATTCCTTTCTTTTCTCCTTTGATTCATTGATTTTGTCTTTCAATGATTGAATGAATCTCTCTACACTCTCAAGATTTTCTTGCAATTCCTGGTTCTCAGACTTTGACTGGTCAAGATCATTCAGGGGCACCATAAGTTGTTGTTGAAGATTGCTTGTATCCATTGAAAAACTCCTTCCAAGATCTTCCCAAGCTGTTAGACTTCTTTCAAGGAACTAGATCTGATACCAATTGTTGGAAACAAGCAACACTAAGAGGGGGGGATGAATCAGTGTTGTGCAAAAATTAAATTTATTATTCTGATCTTTAACTCACTTAAGCTTTCAACAAAAGAAATATGCATGAACATAAAGAAAAAAATCACAACACCATAACACCAAGATTTTTACATGGAAACCCTGTTAGGGGAAAAAACATGGTGGATGGTCAATCCACAAAATAATCTGAGTATACCCAAAAGAAAGATTACAAAATGGGAATGCACTTGCATTCAGGCACATTGCCTAGAGCTCATTGCTTAAAATAGAAAGGCTCACTGCCTTACAATGAATTGGATTAGATCCAAGAGAATGAACTGAAGGAATAACATCTACAAATGCTTGATTACAGTTCTGGTTAAGCTCAACAGTTGATCTTCTATCCTTCTGACTAATTCAGCAATTTTTCTCTTCTCTACATAAACTCACACTACAAAAAGCTTGATGCACAAGTGTAACTATGCATAATCTCTTAATCAACCTTCTGATAATCACAAACTACCTTCAACACATATTTCACACACACAAAATTATATAACTGATCACTTATATATATCCACAACAAAGGATTTAATCACTACAAGTCAGCTTCAATAAAGCTTAAAAATATTAGCAAGTGTCAGCTCAAATCTTGAGTAATATCCAATGTGCATCCACAACGGTCATTCACAAATTAGCTTGGAATGAAAACATAATGATCAAACACAAAAATATTTGAATAAATATTCCTCGAATATCCGCAACACATTATATTAACTTAGTTGGCCACAAAACACTGATAAACAAAAAGATATCAATCGGATCTCCAAAATTACACATAGCTTGGTACGAGGCACTAAGATTTCTGGATAAAATAAGAAATATATTGATAAACCTCCCATGAGATCCACAACTCAAAATAGTAACCAAAAATCTGCACGTGAATCAACGGTCACCAAACTGCCGGATGCTCTATTCTTCTGATTGTTTGCAAACTGTCTGCCAGTGGGAGAAAATGATGACGTGCAGATCAGTCACTGACTAGGGTTTCCATCAATGACAACACCTAAAATCATTTGCAGTGTGTCTTGCCAATAGTATGTTGTAACAAATATTGATGAACCCTCTTGTAATGGATATTGTTAAGTGGTGTATTTTACATATGTTAGTTATTTAGAAATGATCTTTAATGATGTTTATTTGATAAAATGTTATGGGAATACATAATGTGGAATCATATAATGTGGTGATTTAAAATAAAATTTGTTTGTTAGATTAATCATGTTATCGTAGTAGTTAATGAAATGATTCTAGTTTCTTGGTTGATAGTTATGTGAGTAGCGCGGTCATTGAACCTTAGAGGACCTTGGTTTAGATTATATGTTATGCATTCCATTGTTATTTACTTAAAAAATAATGTTCCATTAATGAGGCATAGTTAGTGTTGTCCTCTGGGGTTCCTTGGCGGGGCGTTACATATTTGTTTTGTTTGTTATAGGTTGTACACTTGGATGGGAAACAATATATATTAATATATATTATATATAATATAATATTAATATATAAGATCTATATAATATATAAATACATATAATAAATTAATATATATAGAGAGTTGGACTTTTAGGGAAGATGGAGGACCGCATGAATTGGAGACGATTTTTCAAAATTTTATGGATGTTTTGTGCAGCCCTTAGATTTTCATGGTGCTAATCGGGGTCAAAGGAGTGCTCTTCCCTTTTCTAATGGTAAATATTCTAATAGATCTCCTCATGGTTTTCTAGGAAAATCCATTTCTTTAGTGATAAAGAGCTCCTAGTCCAATTAAGGGTTTACAGTGTATTTTTTATTCTTAATGGGGATCTAATGGCATTCAACTATCTCATTTCCATGCGGCTGCCTCTTTTCAACCTCGACACTTCAGGAAATCACTTAGTCAGGATAAACAACCCCTATTTGATATCTGTGAGTCAGATTCAGAATCAAGTAGTCATGTGTCTTTTCACACCAAGAGTTGGTCTGAGGTAGTTTCAGGTTCCCACATTTTGACTTCTTTCCCCAATAAAATTCCTATCACTTCTGGAGCTTCCTTCGATCCAAATTCCTCTTTTTCATGTCCTGCCACTTTTCCAAACAACATTCTTATCTCTTTCCCTAAATCTTTTGTTTCTAAGCGAGCCCCTTTGACCTTTCCAAATAATATTATCATCAACAAGAGGGTTTTGGATCCAAAGGTTTATGGTACTTATGAGATTGTGTGCAATGGGAAGAATAATCTTAAGTTTTGTTCTCAGAGGGAGGTCAATGTCTCAGGACATAACGGCAAGGTTTGGGTTCCTAAGCAGCAAAAAAAATCGACTAGTGGTTTAGTTGATCAAGTTAATGTTACTCTTATGGACACAATGTTGAAGCTGTAGATCAAGGATCTCAAGGAGGTGGCTCTCGTCTATAAGTTTTAGAAATTCTCTCCAGATCTAGCTTTTTTATAACTATGTATTTTTAAAACTTGGGAGGGATCTATTCAAGTTTTCTTTTTAGATAAGGGGGAAGGGTTCTTTGTGGTGTTGTTTTCTAATAAAGATTCAAGGAATGCTGCTTATAAAAAGAAGTCTTGGATTTGTGAGCTCCATGGTCTTTTTTCTACCCTATGGTCTCCAAATTTTTGTCCTTCTTAATCTATGGTCAAATTCATTCCATTTTGGGTTCAGTTACAAGGGTTACCATTGGAGTACAAAGAGTACCAAATTATTGAAACTCTTGGTAATCAGTTAGGAATCTTTCTGCATCAAGATTTTTAGTTCTTTTCCAACCCTTCGTTTCCAATTAAGTTTTGTCTTCTTGTTGATGTTACAAAAAATCTTCCAGTAGTTATCAACATCAAATTAATTCATGGTTTGTGGAAACAGAGGGTGGTTTTTGAGGACCCCCATCAATTTTTTTTTCATTTTCATTTTTTGGTTCATCTTTCAAGAAAGTGTGTGATGGTTTTAGCATTGAACATGGAAGTGGCAAGGGATTCTTCCAAAGGTCCTTGATATTCCTTGAATGATAGATCTATTGTTGCTCTTTCTAATCATGATAAGGATTTTGTGAGGAATCTTGATTTAACCTTTTTGATCAAGGTTTTCGATATATGCTATAAGTGGAATATGAATTTCATTGCTTTAAGCATTCAGTTTAAGGATAAAGGATCTTCTAGTAATGTGTTGCACCAGTGGGGGGTTTCAAAAGTTATTGCTTTGGAATCATTTGGGGGTTCTATTTGCAGTTATTTATCATTGGAGGAAGATGAGGTTGTGCAAAATTGTTATTCAGATGGAGTAGTATGTGTTCAAGATAGCTCTCTTTTCCTTCTCGACAACAAGTTCAGATTTTCAACTCTTGTTAGTTTAAAAAAATTTGTGAATGTTAGTAGGTTTTATTGTTCACTTATTAAACCTATTTTAGTTTCCTTTGTGTCTGGCTGGGAGAACCTTTTGATGTCTCCCATTAATATTTTTCTTCATTCTCTCAATCTTTTGGTCCCTGAATGTAAGATTGTTAGTTTCCAACAATTGAACCAATGTGCTTCAATGCTAACACTGGGATTGGAAAATCAATGTTATGATTTGTTAAAGTTTTTTTATAACCAAGAGGAGGTGGATAGTTAAATATTTCATTTTGAACAAGGTTTTGAAGGATACATTGCTCATCCATCTAACCTACCCTCTGATGTGGAGCTTGAGAAATTTCTTGATGAAGCTTTATTTTTTGTAGGTGATCAGATGATAGATGATATTACTTCTAAGGTTTTTGGGGAAGGGGATTTATCAGATGGTTTAGGTTCTTTATCAATCTCCCAGTCCTCGTTGTCCCCTATTTTAAGTAAAAAATCTCCTACCAAGAGGGGACAAAAATCTTTAGCTAACAAGTTGCAAGAGGAAATTATGGCTGGTATTCAGTCGGCATTAGATGGAAAAATGAGTGGAGGTGAGAAACCAAAAAGGCCAAGGAGAGCATGTTTCTCTCCTAAGATGCAATGAGGATAATATCTTGGAATGCCAGAGGCATAAATTCCCTTGAAAAAGGGGCCCAAGTCGAGCATCAATTGGATGCTTGTGGGACAGATGTAGTTGTCCTTCAAGAAACTAAAACCTTAGTTGAGACTTTTGTCCCTATTATTAAGAAGTGGGACAAATGGAAGTCCTTTCATTCGCCATCTCATGGAGCTTCAGGTGGTTTGATTACTCTATGTAATGATAAATTAGTTAGCATTAGTAAGTTTACTTGTTAGCATAACTGACAGTTAATGCATATTAAGCACTTTGATTTATCATTTTGGTTGTTAAATGTTTATGGTCCAAATAGTACAGTTGGAAAGAAATTATTGTGGGAGAATTTGAAATAGAAATTAGATATGTTGGTTCAAGACAAATTTGTTCTATCAGGTGATTTCAATGCAATAACAAGCTTATTAGAGAAAAAAGGTGGTATATGTTCCCCAAAAAAAGACATGGAAGATTTTGCTGATTTTATTCAAGATAATGCTTTGGTTGATATAATTCCACCAAATGGGAGGTTTGCTTGGAAAAACAAGAGGAAAAATTTCCTTCAAATTGCGGAAAGGTTAGACAGGTTTTTAACCTCTTCGAATTGGATTTTAAGTGAATTTGATTTAGCATATGAAATTTTTACTTTTGTTGCCTCATATCATTTTGCTATTTCATTAGATTTGGTACCAATTTTTTTTTTTCAAAGTTTCAATCTTCATTTAAGTTTGAGGCTATGTGGTTTAGGCATCCACAACTTATCAATTTGTTAAGGCAATGGTGGTTGAATGCACCTTTTTTTCATGGTTCAAGAGTGTTTCAGTTTAGTAAAAAGTTGGATCATGTTAAGAAGCATTTAAAAGTTTGGAATCAACAAGTGTTTAAGAATATATTTGTGCAAAAAGAGTTGGTTTACAAAAGGCTTGTAGAGGTAAATGGAAGCATCATTGCTAATGGCATTGACAATATTTTATTTGATGAGCAGAGTAAAATTCAAGAGGAATGGAAGGAATTTTTATTGAGAGAGGAAGTCTATTGGTGGCGAAAATAAAGGGAATTATGGCTAAAAGATGGTGATAGGAACACAAAATTCTTTCATATTTCAGCCCAAATCAAGAAAACAAAGAATACTATTTTCTCAATTCAGGATAGTGTGTTAGGTGTTTTTTCTCACAAAAGAGGAAGATACACAAAATGAAGGAATCAAGTTTTTCTCATCCTTATTAGTTTCCAACAAGGATGATAACATCCAGTTGGTAAGGGAAAGAGAAGAACTTCTTCAAGATATCCCAAAGCTAGTTTCTCAAGAAGATAATGATAGGTTGATGACTCCATTTTATTTAAATGAAGTTAAAGAAGTTGTATTTTCTATGTCTCTTGATAAAGCTCTAGGTCCTAATGGCTTTACTGCAATATTTTATTAAAAATGTTGGGATTTTGTTGGGGTTGATATTCTAAATGCTTTGGAGGAGTCAAGAAAATCTAGTGGTATGTTTGAAGAAGTTCAATGTTACTAATATTGTTATCATTCAAAAAATAACTTCTCCAAATACTTTCTCTGAATTTCAACCTATTTCTCTCTATAACACCATCTATAATTTTTTTTACTAAGGCCATTTATCTTCGGTTACATCCTCTTGTGATTGCAATTATTTTAGAAGAGCAGGGTGGGTTTGTTCCTAGTAAAGAAACAACAAAAGGTGCAATTGTTTCCCATGAAGTATTGCACTCCATTGTTGTAAATAAAATGTCTTCCATGATAATAAAGCTTGATAAGTAGAAGGCATATGACAGGGTTGATTGGTCCTTTCTGAAGTAGGTGTTATTGAATTTTGGCTTCTCTCAGAAGTGGTGTAAGTGGATTATGCATTGTTTATCAGGTGTCAAGTTCTCTATGCTATTAAATGATTCAAAAGTTGGATTCTTTGGCTCATCTCAAGGGGTTCAACAAGGTGATCCACTTCCACCTTTTTTGTTTATCATATTAGTAGAAGCTTTGAGCAAGTCAATTCATAAAGCTCATGAATAGGGTTTCATTCAGGGAATTTGTATTCCAAATAAAAACATATCAATAATGCACTCTATTTTTGTTGATGATACATTGCTTTTTGGAAAATTTGTAGTATCAAAATCTTTGCATATAAATTTAGTGTTGGATAAATATACTAGTGCTTTGAACCAATGAGTAAATGAAGGTAAGTCAAAAGTATATGTGTTCAATACAAAATCTATTATTGAGAAACACATTGTGAAGTTGTTATGCTTTCAACAAGCACAACTGCCTTGCAAATATCTTGATATTCCTTTCTTTGTAGGCCAAAATAAGATTTCTTATTGGCAAAAGATCATTCAGAGCATACAAGCTAAAATTTTATCTTGGAAAGGGAGATGGTTATCATTATCAGGGAGAATCTTGTTGGTAAAAACTATGTTATCCACGATTCCAAATTATTATATGTCAGTTTTAAAATCTCCTAAGACCATCATTCTTCAAATTCAAAAGCTGATAAGAAATTTTCTATGGTTTGGTAATTTGGATAGCAAAAACAAAATTCCCTTAATTTCTTTGGAAACCATGTATTTGGAGAAATTAAAAGGGGGAGCAGGTCTTCATTAATTGATTGAAAGGAATTTGACATTAGGGGCTAAAATTCTTTGGCGCATGTACACAAAACCTTTATTAAAATGGTGTCACCTCATGCAACATAAGTATTTGGATAATTTGTGTCCATCGAGAATTTTTACAATGTCAAATCCACCTTTAGGGTCATCAATGTGGAATTTTCTAGTTTCATGTAGAAAAATCAGTTTACCTCACTTAACTTGGGAGGTAAATGATGGCAATGAAGCTCTATTCTGGAGGGATTCATGGAATGGGTATTCGACCTTAAATGGTTTACATAATTTTGAGAATACTGCAAATGATTTATCCCAAAGGTGGGGTCCAAAGGTCAAAGATTATATTAAACAAGTAGATTCATTGACGAGAAAAGTTAAATGGAGAGATTTTTCAAATGAGCTAATTGATAATGTTCATAAAAGTTAAATTCTTTCTATTCTTCAAGAAAGAACAATTTACTTCTCTACAACTTTTGATAGGCTAATATGGTCAAAAGCATAATTAGGTTGTTATACAGTGAAAGAGGGTTACAAATTAGTTTCACAAGCAGGTGCTCAAATAGTAGAATAAAGAGCATATTCATTCTATTGGAATTCAAGAGTTTTACCTAAAGCAAGTTGTTTCTCATGGTTAGCAATAAAAAATAAAATCCTTACAAGTGATAAGCTGGAAAAAATTGGAATTGCAAAGCCTTTTAAATGTGTGCTTTGTGAACAAGAGCTGGAAGATATCAATCACCTATTCCTTTTATGTCCAGTATCACAGGCATGCTAGCTGTTTGTAGTGGCTAAAATGAATTGGTAGTCATCTTTCCCAAATACTCTTTGGAAATTATTTTCTAGTTGGCCACAATTTTACAAAAGTTATTTTTTGCATGCATTTGGTGTATTATCTCATCTTCAGTTGTTTGGGCTATTTGGTGGGAAAGAAATAGATGCATCTTCAGAAAAGAAAAGTTCAACGTTGATCAGGTTTTATTATTGTTAGAGAACTCTATATCTTAAATAGTAAATGGGTATATGCATAAAAGTAAACATGTTGGTTCATTTTCACTGATTGGGATTCAAAGTTAATGTTAGCATGACCACTTCTTTCTTTTCCTTTCAAAGGGAATCTTCATCAACCAATTCATAAAGTAGATAGAGCTTCCATATCTTGGAATCCTCCTCCACCTAGTTTTTTTAAATTGAATATATATGGTGCTTCAAGGGGAAATCTAGGATTATCTGGAGCAGGGGTGATTATAAGGGATTTTAAAGGGTTAGTGTTATGTTCTAATTCTTTCAAGTTAAAATCTAGAACTAATAATGCAGCTGAGGCTCATGCATTACTGCAAGGATTAAAGTTAGTTGCCATTTTTAATCTTCCCATGATTCAAGTAGAAGGAGACTCTTTGATTTTGATAAATGCTTGCCAAGATTGTAAGATTCAAAATTGGAAGTTGGGGTATATCGTCAAAAAGATTTGGTCACTGCTTGATAAGGTAGGAAATTATCAAATTCTTCATACCTATAGAGAAGGTAATGTGGTGGTAGATTTTTTAGTAAATTTCAGATGTGATCAAGTAGTCGATGAAGTTACTCATGGTGTTGAGCTGGGTAAGATGCATCCTAAGTTAGAAGAATTATTTTCAAAAGAGGAAAGTTAATAAAATTTCCAAGTTCCAATGTTGCATTTGCTAAATCTTCTGTGTGCTTCAATTATGTTGAATCTTCAATAGTTAACAGGGGAAGTAAGTGTTGTTGGTGGAAAATTTGTGTAATGTGGTTAAGCCTGCCTACGTATGCATGAAGGTGTGTTGGAAAATCCAATGTTCGTCCATGTTAGCATACATTTGTTGATGCAAATAAGCACATGTTATCAGTTGTGTTGGAAAATCCAATGTCCGTCTATGTAGGCATACATTTCTTGATGTGAATAAGCACATGCCAAAGCTCAGTCTAGTACGCTTGTCATCTGTTTGTTATATGACTTTTCTTTTCTCTCCACATTTGTTTATTAGTACAGGAAGGTACTATGCATTGATAAGAGTGTTTGAAATAAATCTATTCATGTGAATTGATATGTTTCCAGAGAAAGGTGTAAGGTTTGAGTCTTCACATGCATGTGGTACACTTTAGAATTACTTGGCTTGTACATTGTAGCACGTCAAAATATTTTCACACCAAAAAAATCTTGGCTTTGGGATGAGGCACAAAATTATGATGTAAGCCAATTGATCCAAAATTTTATCTAACTTTGTGCATAATGTGTAGGATATAGGTTTCCACCAATTCATAAAATCACAATCATCTCATATGTGTGAATGCTTGAAGGTGGTTGGTTAGAATTTAGAGGTGGTGGCTTGTCTAAATTTAGAAGTTCTTATTTTGATGTTTCTTCTACATTGCTAAATTTTCTTTTAGAGCAAAATTTATCAAACTTTAACTTATGTACTCTAATGAGTACTTTGGCATCATTTTTTGGTATGTGCTTGGATACTTGTAAAAATCATGGAAACCATACTTACTCTTCACGAGTAATATATATCCTTCCACATCGCACACAACTACATAATCAAATTTACTGGTCTCGCAGTGTAGAAAAAGAGGCAGTTGTTTGCATGTTGCAAGAGGAAAGTTCAAGTAGCAGGGAGCTCTAGGTTCCAACGAGTCTTTTCGTAGAGAGTAAGTGGAAAGCAATGGAGTTATTCCTTCATAATTACCAAATCTTCATTCCTGTCAATCAATGAGAACTGTCCATTTCTGAGGAGATTGGTGATGCCAAGCTTCAATTGGTGTTCAAAGATCACTGTGAAACCTTCAAAAAGCATATCAAAAGGGTTGTTGGTGTTGAAATTTTGGAGTCAGAGGAAAAAAGATTGATATATCCATCTCAACTATTATCAATTTTCATATCCAATCTTATGGATTTGCTACAAGATGTCAGGTTAGTGGAGCCTGTTACAAATGAAGTTGTAAATGAAGAGTATTTGCAAAATGGTGTTCTTCACAAATCCTATCAACACTATGATTTGTGGAAAGGTCATGGGTATGTAGGAGGTCTATTCCCTAGGAACTTCTTATTTCATCGAATAGATTTTCAAAAAATGTTTGTTGGAATTAACAAGAGTCTGTCTCTACAAAATTTAAGTTTCATGTTAAATGTTCTCAAAAGATATGCAAGGGAGTTTGATCCTGATTTAGTTGACAAAGTAAGGGAGAAAGCTCATGCCATTTTGGTGCTCCTCATGCACATCCATGCTCCTCTAATGCCTAGGTCTCATCAACCACAAGTGTTTCTAGATGAGAGTAATCTCCACCAGCCCGTGGGTTTTCATATTGTCCAAGAAATTGAAGTGGAAAGTGGTCAGCCTTTGGGTGTCTAAAATGAATAGGAAATTGTAGAAGAAATCCAGTCAGCGGGTGTTCGAAATGATCTGGTAATTGTAGGGGTAAATGTACAACCAATGGGTGTTCATTTTTAGTCACTGGGTGTTTGTATTTCTAGTGACTTCAATCTCAATGAGCTGCCACCAGTTCAATTTATGGAAATTTTTGGTGTGGAAGAGCAGGGTGTTCATTTTCAGCCAAAGGGTGCTCAAAATATGGGTGGGTCTACTATAAATAATTTGTTTTCTGTCCTTGCTGTTGTTGGAAATTTGGTAGAGGACTAGGATGAAAACGATCATCCAGTGTAAATGGAGATTGAATAAATATATGGGTATAATGATTAGTTTTTTGAAGACTAATGGATCCTATGATGAATTCTAAGGTTTTTTGATGAAGGATTCAAATGGTAATAGTTGGAAAAAGTGCTTTGAAAGTTTCATCAAGGTATTTAGGCCTAAGTTTTGGTCTATTTTGCAAGACTAGGTGATGCAATATGGCTATAATAGATAGTTTAAGACAATATGTCTTCTGGAAGGTTACATATTATCTATTGTAAATCTCTTTAATATCAATATAAATATATATAGGCAATATGCCTTTTGTTTGAAAAAAATATTATATATTAATATATAATAATTTAACATAGTATATTAATATATAATAAAAATATATATTATGACATTGTAATGTATAAGACTAGAGGTAACAGATATCCATTCATAATAGATATTTGTTTCATTTTTGAGGATTGTGAAGATAGACTTCCGGGCAATATATATTATATATAATATAATATTAATAAATAATATCTATATAATATATATAAATATATATAATAAATTAATATATTATTAATATATATAATATATATTAATATATATTATATATTAAAATATAATATATAATAATTTAACATGTATATTAATATATAGCAAAAATATATATTATGACATGTTATTTATAAGACTAGAGGTAACGGATATCCGTTTCGAAATGGATATCCGTTTCAAAATAGATATCCATTTTTGTAAGTTATATAAAAAACAAAAATGGGACTGTTTTGAGTATTTCAACAGTCCCTACATTCTTTCTGTCATGAAATTCCCGTGCTTTATGTCTGCATCAGACGAAATCAACTTTTCAAAGATTCTCTAATGCTTTTTTTAGAATTCCAATCATTTTTGTGTGTGTTTTTTGTTTGTGTAATG
The DNA here is from genome assembly GCA_007258455.2 of Sequoia sempervirens. Lineage (NCBI taxonomy): Eukaryota > Viridiplantae > Streptophyta > Pinopsida > Cupressales > Cupressaceae > Sequoia > Sequoia sempervirens. Next base: position 445,712,514 of record VDFB02000017.1, on the reverse strand, counting down.
GGGAGCAGTGGTCGACATAAGAGAAAAGGTAAAAGGAAACTTACAATAGATCAAATTGAAGTATATAGAGAAAAAGATACAGTCATATGAAAAGAATACAAGGTATGCAAAATATTCAAATTGAAGCTTCTTCTGAACCATTACATGTTAATTGAAGTGAAGATGAAATAGAAATTGAAAATATTGAACATCATATTGAAATTGAAAATGAAAACATTAAAATTGAAAATGTGGAAATTGAAATTGAAAATGAAAATGTGATCAACATTGAGAATGAAAATGTTTTTGAAAATATTATTGAAAATGTTGAAAATGAATTTGTTATTGACAATGAAAATGTTGTTGAAAATGAAATTGTTATTGAAAATGTTGAAAATATTGAAAATAGTGAGAATGAAAATGTTAATAACATTGTACTTGAAAATGAAAATGTTGATAACATTGAAAATATTGAAAATGAACCTTATGTAACACCTATTTACAAAATAAACCCTAAATGGTTGGTTGAAATAGATGAGAACATAATTGACAATCTTGAAGGAAAAGGTCACAACGAACGGTTTGTTTGTGGGATCTGAAAATATTCAATGAATTCTTTTCCTATAAGACATTAACCGAACAATGTCAATTTTTTGTGCAATTAATTAAGATTTACAAAATGAGACCATTATTAAAAAAATTGAAGATTCGTCTCACAAAAAATTCAGAAAAAATAGTCTTATTATAAAAAATATTTTTAATGCTCTAACCTCTATTGGAAAAACTAGTAAGGAAAAATATATAAGGGCTGCTCAAAGAGTGATCACAACCTCACTAGTAAGCCATCATTTGAGAAATGCTCATTTAATGAGACAAACTTGTATTGATATTAACTTAAATTGTAAAACATTGAGTAAAGCACTCTCAAGAAGAGGAAGACTCGATAGTGCTCATCAAAATGATAAGCAAGATTTTAGTGGGAGGCTTCCACGTGTTGATAAAAAGCTATCCGATAATGTAAAGATGCAAATTGAACAATATTGGAATTCTCACTCTAGAGTATCACTGAATGTAAAGGATGTTTTAAAGTTACAAATTGGTAATCGAGATTGTACACCGCATCCTAAATTTTTTTTGGAATGTAGCCAAACAATTTTGTACAAATAATTTTGTCAGAAACATCCAAATTTGCATATCTCACAAAGGGAATTTGAGTCTTGCAAGCCATTTTATTGTGTTCCTACTAAGGTTCGTAATACATTTTATTGTAAATACCATGTTGAGTTTTCAATGTATCGTGAATTGTTATGCCATATTCATTCTACTATGCATATTGATGAATTGTTGCAGGAGTGTCATGTAGTGCAACTTCCCAAGTCATCCATTGAGTTGTTAGATTCATTTTTATGCATTAGAGGTGATGGTTGCTTATTTTATAGAAATGATTGTTTAAATGAAACATGTTTGCAATGTAGTGGTTTATCGAAGTTTGTAACATGATTTCATGAGCGCGACGATCATGATTTTGGTAACAAAATTGTTGAGGAAAATAAGTTTGAGACAATGAAATACACATTGAAGAGTGGAGGTGAGGGTTCTAGATGTGAGTTGGTTGCAAGAGAGGTAAGAATTGCTGATTTTATTTCAGATTTTAAGAAAAATATTTTCTATAAGTATGCAAGGCATAGCCACAGGTCACAGTGGTTGGATCATCAATTCAGGATGTTTAAGGACTCTTTCCCAATTGGAACTATTGTATCTGTAGTTGATTTTGCTAAAAATTACACATTGTAACCACAAAATGAAGTTCAATCACAATATTATAATTCTATTCAAATTGCTGTTTTTTTCCACATAACATATAGGCATGCCCCTGATAGTACAAAAGAGGACAGGAAGATAATCAGGGAGTACCATTTTTACATGAGTGATGATAAATCTCATTCATCTGAGTTTGTACAATGCTATTTTGAATATTTTTTTGAGTTCTTGCAAGAAAAAGGAATTGCAATGGTTCAACATTTGGTTTGGTCAGATAACTACGTAGGGAAATTCAAGAATTCTCGCATGTTTTATTGGTTGAGCATGATGCATATAGAGAGGGGTGTACCACATATTTGGAGTTTTTTTAAAGCTGGGAATGGAAAAGGCGAGCATGATGGCATAGGTGCATGTGTGAAGAGAGCTTTGGTTACTTAAGAAACAAATGAAGATCAGAGGTGGTGCAACATTCAGTGATGCACGTTCTATTGTTGATTGGTGTACTTATGCACTATCATGAGGAGAGACACTTGATTCACAAGTGTGTAGGTTATTTTGGTTGGTTAAGGAGGGCACAATGGGAGACAAAATGGAATGTTAAATGTTGTCAATAGATTTGCACCCTGCTGAATGTAAGATTCAACAACCTACTGAAACATGGAAACCTTCTTCAGATGTGGGTGATCTGAACGAAGAAGGCATCTCTAGAGTGAGCTGGTTCTCTGAATGATAAATCCTATTCTAAATAACTTCTGCGGAAAAGGATAAAAAGATGACTGAAACTAAAACCTAATTGGTATTTCACTTAAAGTTATGAAATTCAAACCTTGACACTCACAATAGCTTTCTATCACAATGAATCTCACAATCCCACTGGCACATACTTCCATCAATATTTTGCATGAAGATTACTAGATGAAATACAATAGGCAACCTGAAACTATGCAATTCTGAAACACAACTTACAATAGCAAG
>VDFB02000017.1:445487739-445709699 GCA_007258455.2 Sequoia sempervirens | reverse complement strand
TCTTCCATTTTTCCTTCATGGTGGATTTATCCCACAAGTGGTTAGTCTTTTGTTGTTTCCACCTTGCTTATGCCATGGTGAATTTCCTTTTTATCTCTTGCATTGTTTCTTTGTGACACTTGTGTGCACATTTTTGTGCAAGTGCAACATGTCTTTGGTGCATTGTTGGTGTTGTTTCAAAAAAAAATTGTTCCATCAAGTTTTTTTCTAAACTTGTCAGCTTGGGGCATTACATTTGGTATTAGAGCCCATGTTGGAGCATTGGAATTTATCTAGTTTATGTTTTTCTCATGTGTTCTTTTGTTTCTTGGTGTGTGAATGTGTAAGTACTTGTTTTGGTGACTCGATGTTTGGATCCTTGCATGGATGCCTTGGGTGGCATTTTTGAGGGTTTAGTGTGAACCAAACCATGTAGTGTGTTTGAGGAGGAAGATTGCATCCTAGACCCTAATTCATTTGATAGGAATTGAAAGATACTCCTAGATGAGATTCTCCTAAGTGGGGAATTATCACTCTCTGATCTGTTGCTCATTGTGTGAGGGATTTTTTGGTGTCCTTGAGTGCGTGACTATGTTGTTAGTAGTAGGTGTTGTTATTTTTCCTTAGCATGATATGTTTTAGAAATTCTTATGTGTGAGGGTTAGTTAGACCCTTAAGTTTCTGGGAAATTATTTTATATATGATTACCATCTTGATGTCTCAATTTTTGCTAAGTGTGAATGCGTAGTGACCCTTGAGCAGTCTTTCTTATTCTTGTTTGTTATTTTGGATGTGTATATATGTGGATGCATTTAAGTGAATTTGGGTGTTAATGTCTTAGATCATGATTGAGAATTGTGAAATGTTTTATGTGACTTATGTATTGGAAGTGAATGTGGCATATTCCATATTCTTGAATGGTGAAAATGTGTTCTTATGGTAACATTGCCTATGGTTCATTATGCAATGTATTCCTATTGAAGTATTCTCATATGTGTGAAGTGATCATGTTAGTGTATGAATGGAATGTTACATTATCATAATAAAATATTTGGGTCAATGACTTATGTCCCTAAATCATGTTGTCCCTAGGATTCTTGTGAGAACCTAGATGGGTAATCGACATTATTTTTCCTCTAGTATGGGATAAATTTTTTATTTTTAAATGAATTTATACTCATTAGGATAATTATGTTGGTTGTCTTAGAGCCTTAGTTGTAATGTTACCTATGATTTATGTGGATGTCATCATGTTTTAGCATATGGTAGTGATGCATGATGTAACATAGAAAAAGGGAACCCTAAGTTTAATGTCCAAACCTAAGATTATTTTGCTCCTTTTTCAAAGGTACATTAGGATGCAAATAAACAAGGTGATTATATTGACTTTCAACCATGAAGGTAAGCCAATCAAACCTAGATTTGCATCTTTTTGAGCCTTGGAAATTGATTTGAATAGATTTTTTTTTATTAACCTACTTAGACTATGTTCCCTAGTATTAAAATTGCAAGATTTTCATAATTGACTGAAACATAAAATGTGGATACCCTAAGTTTAATTCCCAAAAACTAGGGTAAATGGTTCCATCATTTCTAATATTTCATTAGGATGGAAATCAACAAGGAGCATAGATTGAATTTCAACCTCCAAGGTGAGTCAATCAAACCTAGATCTGCGTCTTTTAAGGTCTTAGAAATGAATTGGAAATGATTTGGAGTTATTATCCTAATTATATTATATGACCTAATATGATAAAATACAAAACCCCAAACATAAACAAATAAAAAATAGTGATTTGCAAGTGGATCTAGAAAGTGTGGATTGATGTGTACCTGTCCTGAAAAGTTGAGTCTGAGTCTTGTAGCAGAAATGGGTCACCTTGGGTGAATGGCTTCTTAATGAGGGGTCCAAAAACTATTTTTTCAATCCTTTGGTGTTGGATCTGAGCTCTCAATTCCCAGTTGTAAATTTTTTAAAATGTCGTCAGTGAATTTTGTAATGAGTTTTTGTGGCTTGACAACTTTGATGATAAAAAATGCAATAATTGAAAATTTACCTTCAAACTCTCTTTGATCCTTTTCAACTTGAGATTTTCACATCAAAAAGAGAGGAAATTTTGGGCCATTTTAGAGGCTTGCCTCATTCAAACCCTGTGCAAGTGTTTCCACTTCCACAATGGTAATGTCAATTATAGGAATGATAATTAAAAGGAAGGAATAATGAAGGAACAAAACACTACAACTCACCACACTTCAATGGGTTCCTTGAAGGACTGAAGTCATACACATCACTTCAAGGTCTTAGATCTTTATTTTCTTGAATTATTGAATGCTTTGGATACCTACAAAAAGATGTTATCCTTCACAAAATATTGATAACATGAACACGTATAAACCTTGACATGATGTTGGATCTTGAATTGTTGTAATAATGCTCTGATATTTTGCTTTTGATCATAAGTTTTTCAATATATTTCTCCTTAATGCTTGTTATATTTCAAAATGATAAAGATACTAGGTATTTATATGTAATTATACTAATTCCCTAAAAATTAGATTCCAAAAGTTGACACTTCATATTTGAATTTTGGATGTTAAAATTCCACAAACAACATATTTGAGTTTTGGGCCCAAATTTCCAAGACACTCAAAGTCAAGAGTAAATTATGATTGGATGCATTTGTTCAATACTTGTCCTCCTTTAGAAAATGGTAAAAATTAGGCTTTAGAATGCATAATTTGGAAAATTGGAAGCTTAATTAAGTCCAATAAATTAGGGGGACAAAACATAATGTGAAATTATTAAGGTATACAATTTTTACTCTACATTTATCCCCCACTTTAGTGAGAGTATGAATGTACACTCAGAATTTCATTAAAGTAGAGAAATATATGTCAAGAGGGGTTCAAATGTCCAAATGTTGGAGAGATAGGATGACTAAGGATCAAACAAGGTGGTCAAGCCCCCGGGATCCAAGATCCCATGGTAAACTAACATAAGCACAAAGGAACACACATGCATGGTATGCAACAAGACAAGATACACAAACATGTAATGTCAAAGTAAATGCAAGGAAAAAGAGAACAAAATGGGGTATGGGATAACAAGATATATTATGCTAGTGGCCATACAAAAGAGGAAGAAACATAGGCTAGTGAGAACTATTTTTCACTAGGTGAGCTCCCAAAATAGGTAGCAAAATGAGAAACACATACTAGGTCTACAAGGTGTGTCCATAACCATACTGAGAGTTATACTCCTTGATAACCTTGATAAAGTGCTACAAAAATTATCAAAGTGCTATGCCAATGCTTACACCAAGTTCAACCCTTATGAAAAAAGTGAAGCCAAGAAGATGTCAAATGTTAAATGTCAATGCACCAATAAGTTCAGCCTCTGTGAACAAGTGAAGAAAAATAATGCTAATGTATGCCCCCACTTTAAAGAAATTGAAAAACACCATGATGTGAGTAATTACTTTGAAGTAGAAAAATGATAAATGTCATGCAACAAGATATCACAAGAGATTATATGGAAAGCCCTATGCTAATGATATGTTTCTAAATAAACTACATCAAGATAAGGGGTTACCCCTAAAATGCAATATAAGGAGGTACACTAATGGATCCATAGATCTAGGGTCAGTATACATCTTTGCTATAGTGATATAATAAAGCTCGAAAATGAAATCATTGTCCAAATACTCATGGAACAAAGAACACAAAGGATGAATGACACATAGAGAGAGAAGAAAAAGATAATTTTGGCTCAACATGGAAGAGATTGAAATATCTCAATGCCTTGCATCATCCCAAAAAGGAAAACACAAGACAAGAAAAGATAAGGTTTACGACATGTAGAAGAATGAAGATACAAATGGAAGAATTTCATGACAAGTTCATTTCCTTTGTATCCTTGAAAATTCAATAGAGGGACAAGGGTCCTCCAAAAGAAAAAAAAAAAATACATGCCAAGTAGTAAAAATATGAGAGATCCCATTACATGTAAGAAAACAAAAAATAAAAATATAAAGAAAACATTAAGTAGTACGTCATATGCAAGCCGATCTAGAGCAGTTTTTTCACATCCCAATCTTGCTCATCATATAAGGAAGGAAAACAACTAGCCAAGAGGGCTACAACAAGTGTCATACTAGGAGCATCACCAGGTTCAACACATGATGGGTCACTCTCATCAAGAGGATCATCATGGTTGCATCCATCTAAGTTCATAAAAGTGGAAAATAACAAATTGAAGGTAACAAGACCCCTAGGTCTAATGGTATTCCTTTTCTATTTTTCCAATCGTTTTGGGAGATTGTTTCAGAGGATGTGATAATTACTACTAAGGAGTTATTTGGCTCTAGAAGTCTTCTCAAAGAGTTGAATGTGACTTTCATTGTTTTGATTCCCAAATCTATTGAAGCCAAGAGCTTTGGTGAGTATCACCCGATCAGTCTCTGTAATTCTATTTATAAGATCTTTTCGAAAGTGCTTGCTACTAGACTGCAAAAAAGCTTGTCGAGTTTGATCTCTAAGCATCAAAGTGGTTTCGTTACCATTAGATTCTATGTTATATTATTACTGTACATGAGCTTTCTCATTTAATTAATGTTTCTAAGAAATTGGGTTTCTTCCTGAAGTTGGACCTGTTTAAATCCTATGATAGGGTGAACTCGAGTTTTCTTTTGAATGTTTTGGACCATTTTGGTTTCTGTGAGAAGTTTCTTCAACTTGTTGAACAACTTATCTCTACTCCATCGTTTGCTGTCCTGGTGAATGATTCTCCTCCCTTCTTCTGGATTTCACGTGGGCTGAGGCAGGGAGATCCTATCTCGCCACTTCTCTTCATTTTGATGATGGAGGCTCTTGGCAGAAATATCCAGAAGGCGCTTCGTGATGGTGCTTTGAGGGGTCTTTCTCCTTCTTCCAAATGTGTTTCGATTACTCATCAATAATTCGTTGACGACACTATTATGATGGGTGAATCCTCTGTTAGGGAAGTTAGAGTTGTTAAGAGGTTGTTGGTTGTCTACGAGAAGGCTTATGGTAAGAGGATCAATCTTCCTAAGAGTCAATTTTTCTTCCTTAACACTCCTGAAGCTTTGTAGCTAAAGCTTGCTAGAATCTTGTCTTGTAATAGAGGTGAGCTCCTGTCTTCTTATTTGGGGATCCCCTTGTGTAACTCTAAGATCCCAGATTCCTTCTGGTTGGGTATGTTGGATAAATTTAGTAGGAAGTTGGTAGGTTGGAAAGGTGTGCTCCTTAGCCAAGCAGGCAAGATTCAACTTATTTCTTCCACTCTCCAAAATGTGCCTTTGTATGCTATGAGTCTTTTCAAAATTCCTGCCAAGTTTGAAGAAAAAATGGAATAGGTTATGAGAAGGTTCCTTTGGTTAGGTGTTGAGACCAAAGCTAGAATTCCTCTAGTGGCTTGGGATTTGGTGTGTAGACCGAAGAAGTGGGGGGGTCTTGGTATAAAAAATTTAAAAGCTTTCAATAAGGCTCTTCTGTCGAAAAATGTTTAGAGGCTCCTAAATGGGGATGTTGGGTGGGCCTCTTTGGCTAGTAATAAGTATCTATATGGTTTGGAGATATCTTGGAACCTGTTGACTTCAGCCGATATTCCCTCTGGTTCGTGTTTTTGGAGGAATATAATTCTTTGCAGGGATTTGATTGCTAAGGGTGTTAAATGGTTGTTGGATGATGGTACAAGAATTCTTTTTGGGGAAGATGTTTGGTGTGATGTTATGCCTTTAATTAATCTTCCTTGGGCCCCCCTATTTTCCCCTTGTGAAAACGCCTTTTGGGACTAAGGTGGTTGATTACTTTGAAGATGGGGAGTGGAAAAATTTCCAGGATTTGGATCCGCCTTTGAAGGTACTGAAGGACTTCTTGTGCAAGATTCAGATTCCCTCTTTTCTTAGACCGGATAGAGCCATTTGGGCTCCCTATGCTAGTGGCTTCTTTTCGGTGGCCTTTTCTCTCATGAGCTCAATGGAAGTGCCTACTTCTCTTCCTTTTTGGGGGAGGTTATGGAATAAGAAGTTGATTCCTAAAGTGAATGTCTTCTTTCGGCTGCTTATGCAAGGTAAAGTTTTAACGCAAGATAACCTTTGCAAGAGAGGGTTTACGATTCCTAATAGATGTGTTCTTTGTGAAGCTGATGGTGAGAGTGCTTTCCATATTCTTCTTGGGTGTGATTATTCTTTTTCTCTTTGGAGTAAATTTCTTAGTTTCTAGAATATTGGTTGGGTCTTTCTAGAATCTCTTTATAATATCTTTGATCAATGGATTTTCCCTTCCTCCTCTCCCATTCTTCGTTGGATGTGGGACCTTATGGCCCCACATATTGCTTGGGGGTTATGGAAAGAACAAAATAATAGGATCTTTCATGATTCTAAGCTCAAGGTTGACAGTCTTTTCGTCAAGATCTGACAGGCGATTCTGGAAAACTTTGCTCTAATAAACTCTAATTTTGCTCAATGTGTCCCTTTTGCTTGCCTTACTGGTTATGATCTCTTGGTGACTTCTAACTAGAAGATTACTTCAATTCCTTTTTTGAATCCTAAATCCAATTCAATTGATAGAATGAGCACTAAGTGGCAGCCACCTCCCGTTGGATGGGTTGAAGTTAAATTTGATGGGGCAGCGAAGGGTAATCCCAGGCCTGTAGGATGTGGGGGGGTGTTAAGAAATGATGTTGGCATACTCCTAGGTGCAGTGGCACTCCCATTGGGAATCCAGACCAATCACTGCATGGAGGCGGAGGCTGTGTTCATAAGTGTCAAATATGCAATCAGTAAAGGTTACTCCAAATTATGGGTTGAAGGCAATTCTTTAAATATAATTAACTATCTGCGTGGAAATAATCCTCCAAGTTGGAATGTGGATCAGCTCATTAAAGATACTATAATCATGCTCTGATCTTGTGAAGAGACTTGCATCTCTCATATTTATCGAGAAGGAAACTTGTTGGAAAAATTTTTTGCCAACGAGGTTGTCAATTTAAATGATTTTTCGTGCGTGGGAAGAGGGCTCGATCCTTCCTGAGAAAGCTAGGAGTTTATTGAGGAATGATAGCATGGGTTGAGATGATGTGACATTTATGTTCTAGTACCTTCTTCTATTTCACACACTTTTGTGGGTGTCTTCTTGCTCTCTAGCTTTTAATTGAGTGTTTTTCGTAAAGGTTTGCTTTTTTTGGTGTTGTTCGACATTGGAAATGATAGAAGCATAATTGAACCACATTCTTGTGGTGGAATCAGGAAAAAGAAGAAGCTTTGGAATATACTACGACATGGTAATTTCACTCCGTTCTTAGAGAGGCTGCACGGGCATGATCCCAATGCCTTGGCACAATTTGTGTCTTTTTGGCATAACCGCAGGCTCAAGATAAAAGGCCTGAAAGTGGAGGTGAATGAGGAATTGGTTGCTTTTGTTACTGGAATGCCGAAATTTGGCCGCAATTTATTCAAGGACAAAAAGAGTAACGAGGAAGTGATGGACCAATTCTTCAAAGATGATGAGTGGAAGAAATTAGTTAAATTGGAAAGTTGGGGTTATGAGAGAAAATCCCTCAAGAAAATTTGGGCGAGTGTTGCTGAGGTGCTTATGCGCTATGTGACTCTAGAGGGGAGGTTTATTGTTATTCTTGGTCACCACTTCACTCTCCTCAACCATTTTAGACATGGTTTGTTCATTTCTTTCCCATTTTTCTTGTTATCATCTTTGGAGGTCTTTGTTTACGCTCATTTGAAGAATAGGAGGGCTCCCATCCTCCATGAAGGTCTTATCTTATTAATTATGGAGCATGTTAAGTCTCTTCTCCCTACTCCTGCCATTAAGGGTAAGGAGAAGACTTTGAGTGATGTTTTTGGGCCGTCGAGCTCAAAATCCAATTTAGATGGGAGGAGGAATGGAACGAAGAGGAGGTGGATTTATGTCCAGTCGTTGTGACTACACCTTCAAAGAAGAGGAAGTTGGGTGGTACTAAAAGTAACAGGGAAGCTAAGAGACTTGTCCTTTCTGAAAGTGAGGACATGGAAGTGGGCTCAGATGATTCCCCTCCCAAGACTAAGGAGGTCGTTGTTGGTTAGGATGTTATTGGTGGTGGCCTTGAGGTGGGGTCATAGGATAATGTTTTGGGTTTGGAAGAAAAGTCGCGGAGGTCGTTGAAGCATATTTCCAACCTAAAGAACAAGGCCTCAGATGTGCTGGCTAAAGACCCCAATGTGTCTAGTGATGGAAAGATTTTTGGTGATAAGACGGTAGCCGTTGAGGACTCCCCGATGTAGGATTTTCCCAATGTGGAGCAAGACAAGGAGATAAGGGATCTTGATGAGGAGGATGCAGAGAAGAAAAAAGATAAACAAGAGCCTTTAAAGGTAAATCCTCTCTTCGAGGACTTTTCTTTCCTCGATGATGACTCTACCTCCATGTTTGATTTGCTGGAAATGGCTAAGGCTGGGGCTACCAAAACTTTTAAGTTAGCTAAGTGGACTCTTCAAGAGTTCAATAAAATTAATATCAAAATTAGAGATTTGAAGGAGAATCTAAAGAATGTTCAGAAGGGCTCAGTATCAGACATTCTTATTGACAAAATGGTGGACCTTGAAGGTTCCTACCATGATTTCAAATCTCTGTGTGCAGATAGGTTGGCTGCTCTGGAAGCCAAGATTCTGGTAATGAACGCGGATATCAAAAAGCTTTTGCAGGAATGTCATATCTCTGTGAAGAACAATGCAAACTCTTTAGAGGTCCTTTTCAGAAAGATAAGTGAGCTTAGGGAGGATCAGGTTTATTTCTCTGAGCTTATGGAGAAAGAGCACTCAGTTAAAGACAGGTAAAAAAGGTGCTAAAGAGGATGACAAAGGACCTACTGTTAGAGGGTCGACTGATTGGAAGAGATCCTTTGATGCTGAGAAGAAGGAGCTATTGGATATGATTGAAAGGCATAGATGCCAACAACTTGAGGTGGCCAATACCTTGAGTAGTTTGAATTAGTGTCTGGTCTTCTTCTTAGTTGCTTTCTGTTTCCTATTGGGTGTAGGTTTCTTTCCTATTGTTTTGTTGTTTTGAGGTTGTTGGGTGTTGTTGTTAGTTTATTGTCTTATCTTTAGTATAGTACCCGTTTTGTTATGTTTTTTGGTTGTTGGGTTATTGTTGGTGACTTTTTGAAAATCCTGCATAGCAATTTTTTGTATCTTTTGTTGTAAAGGGTTTTGGGTCCCTTCAAAACCTATTTTTCCCATATAGTCAAAACACCAAACTTTAAAAGTGAAAAATAAAATGAAACCTATTCAAAAGATAAAAAAATCAATTCATAATTATGAATTTATTATTATTAATATTATTATTTAAAAATATATATATAAAAACTTATTATTATTTATATAAAAATCTAAGTTTAAAAATTTTAAAAGAAAAAAACAATTCTTATCCTGTTTTTTCTTAATTTAAAGTTAAGACTAGATAAGAATGTAGTTTTTTTAATTATATATTATATTTTTAAAAAATTGATGGTTGAGATTATTTTTAAAGTCTTCATCCTTCTCTACAATTTTCAACCATTGAATTTAAAAAGAAGGTCGTTCACTTCAAATAAGGAACACATTCGATGTAATAATAAAAATAATTTAATTAATGCGAATGAGGAAAGATTATAAATAATTAAATAATTATTATTTTAAATTAAAGTGGTTTGAGGACAATGATTAATTATTAAATAATTAAAAACTATTTAATTAGTGTTGATAAGGGGAAATAATAAATTAATTAAAAATTAAAAATTATTTAATTGATAGTGATGAGAAAAAATTATGAAATAATTAAATAATTAAAAATTATTTAATTAAAGAGGCAAATGTGGTGGCTTAAATTATTTAATTAGTAGTGCTGAAGGGGTTGATAATAGATGATGACGAGAAATGATGATGTTTTGGAAGAAACGAGTTAGTCATTTTTAGGTGTCTACATAAATAAATTCACAACATACACATGTTAGACAATTATTATAGGATAACCAAGATTACATAACACTTCCGAAAACATCATTTCGAGCATCAAATACACATATGCATATAAATACATCAAAAAAGATAAAATATGACAATCAAGACCAATACACACAAACCCAAAAAACATGGTAACACTCCTAAATCACCCATCCTAAAGTCCCATACCACACCAAGAAGTCAACTTCCAATAATAGTGTACCATTCTACCAAAAATCCATGTAAGTTAATTTTGACCATAACAATGCACATGCACAATTGGTGGGATATTGGGTATACCACAATTCAAGACATATTTCTTTATTTGAGATCTCATAGTTTTAGTGAATTGAAAGGGGAGTTATAAATTGTTTAACACACAACTTGTGAATCCCCTGCCCAATCTAGAGCACTAAAGCCTATGTGTTGCAACTCTATGATGAGAAGAGCAACTATAATCCTAAGTCAAATCCTCTTTCTTTTCTTTTGGTAAGTAAATAGTTGTGTAAGGGGAAGCACCCTTTATATTGATAATAAGAAAAAATACATAATCTTCATATGAGCTAGATAGCTCAAATGCCCAATCCAATGACAAAAAGGATTAGACATTTACTAGTTATACCCACATAACACAACAACCCACTACAAATTCGAAGAAAAATTGGGATACACCATTACCCTATTCAATACCCCATGCCCATTTCACCCTACTTTAAACTATTTCAATCATTTATACATATTATTGAATGCAGACACCAGATACTTTTGCAAAACTAATTCTTGCCCATTTTGAGGTCCTTGTCCTAGGTGTCATTGCACTCACCCACCACATAGATCATTGTGGGGTGATTTCTCATAGGAAAGTAGTGATAATCATTGCCTGTTTTGGGGAGCGATTAGATAGCCCTCATGTCAGACTAAAAACTCATGCCACATTACCTACAACCTGCCACTTGACACTCGTCACCCTTGGGCCTTTGTGGGTTTTTCTTTTTTGAAGCCAACTTTGCCAAGTTGTTTTCCAACCCATTGCCTTCCTGATAAACATGTGTGAGTTTGAAGCTTGCGAAGGAATTTGCAAGTTCTTTGATCGGTTTAAGCCATCGATCCAATTTCCAATTTTGTGTGTAGTTTTTCCTAATAGCATTGATGGTAATGAGTGAGTCTCCTTCCAAATGGAGATGGTCTACTTGAAGCTCCTTTCCAAGTTCCATTCCTATTAAGGTTGCTCTGAACTCTATTATATTTTTAGTGGCCTCCCCTAGAAGATTGCTCTCTGTAAGGATTCTCCCAATATGATATCTAGCAATGCATCTGACACCACTCGGTTTGGGATTTCCTATAGATGCCCTGCCAAAATTTATTTTGATCCATCCAACTTTAGGGGCATTCTACACAAATTCATCATGCGGGTTGGAAAGAAGATCCACCTTCTTGGCCCCATTAATAGGGGGGAATTCAAGGCTAATAAAAGCTTTGACTATCTTGTTATCCCAACTAGTGAAGGAATTTCTTTTTAGGGGCTTGTTTCTGGCAGCTGAGTTCACTAACTCCACTATCAAAATTTCCATCTTCTTTATCATATTTTCTCTGGTCATTGCCTTATCTTGGAATATCTGCCAGTTTCGCTCCTTCCACAATTCCCAAATTATGGAAGATGGGAGGATTTTCCATAAACTATCAAATATACCCTTTCTTGTCCTCTTAGGACATATTCCAAACCAAACATCTAGCTTCTGCGGGAGTGGGCATTGGAAGTTTAATTTTCCAAAAAATGTCTCCAACATGTCTCAGCATATGGGCAGGTCAATAGTAAATGATCGAAAGTCTCCTCTTTATTTTTACATAGAATGCATCTACCTGGCTCCACAATTCCTAGTTTCCTCAGCCTATCTTGTGTCAAAATTAATTTTTGATTGGCCATCCAAGCAAAAACCCTAGCCTTAGGTAGGTAATGTTTTCCCCAAAGCAATTTTCTCATCCAATTTTGCTTGGTAAAAGAAGCTTCCTTCACTTCGTATCCTAACTTCACCTTATATTCCCCACTTGAAGAAGCACATCACCTAATAGTGTCTTCACATTTGATACAGTGAAACGCCTGCTGTTTAGAATCCCTTGTAAAATTTCCTTTTGGTCTTTAGGAACATTCAAATCTTCTAGAGACCTCCACCTCCATCTTTTCAATCAATTGATCTTAATTACTCCACCATAATTGCAGACTTTGTTTCCCCATACCCTTTTGGTTACTCTTCTAATGTCATCCTAGTTTGGAATATCTTTTAAAGGAGAGTTCCCCTACCATGAGTCCTCCCAAAATGAGGCACCTCTACTATTCCTGATCTCCAAGGTAATGTGTCTAGTAATTATCTCTCAAAATTCAAGGATATAGTTCCATATCATGGATCCTCTAGGAGGATTTATTGTATTGAGAATGTGAATTGATTCATCAGAGTCCAGGTATTTCTTCTTGAGGATCTACACCCATTTTTTATGTCCATTATTATAGATGCTCCACACAAGCTTGACACCCATTGCGAGGTTCATGGTGTTCAATTTCCTTAAGCCCGTTCCCCCTGCATCTTGAGGTAAGCAATTTTTTTCCCATGCTATGAGGTAGAACTTTTTATTATCCTCAATCCCACTCCAGAGGAATCTTCTCATAATCTATATAAGTATCATCTCAATTGCCTTTGAAATCCTCATGCATGACATGAAATAAACAAGAATGGCTGATGAGACTACCTTTAGTAGTAGTATTCTTCCTGTCAAGGTGAGCCATTTTCCTCTCCACACATCCATCTTGTTCTTACAACTATTTAAAAGGTTCTCTCAATAGAAATTTTTGTTAATTCCTAAGAATAGTGGCATTCCCAAGAACCTACCTGGGAAGTTGGCCACTCTTAGTTCTAGAATTCTTGTTATATCTCTTTGGAGACTCAATTGCACATTTAAAAAGAATATTTCTAATTTTCTCTATTTTATGCTTTGGCCCAACACCTTGCTATAGTCATCAAGAAGCATTCGAATGATTCTTGATTTGGCTTTGCTTGTTGTTCCAAATAGAATTGTATCATCAGTGAATTGGCGATGCGAGACTGTTTCTATGTTAGGGGCAACCTCAATCCCTTTTCATACGCCTTCAAACCTAAGATGTGCAATGTTCCTTCCAAGAGCTTCTACCATTATTATGAAGAGAAAGGGGTAGATTGGATCTCTCCATCTTAAACCTCTTATGGACTCAAAAACCATGAGAAACCCCATTTACTAGTATAAATCATGTTGCATTATTAACTCAATAGAAATTTTTTTATAAACATTGAAGTAGAAAAAGTGATGTTAGATATAACCATCCATAAGGACACCCAAGTCCTCTCAATTTAAATTGATCCTAATACTTTATTAGTAATCGATGCATTCATAGTCTTCTAACAAGACCAATAGGTGTAGAGAGGCATGGAATGCACTTCTAATTATTCTTACTCACATATCACCCTAATATCTATCAATTTTAATTCATAACAAAGATAGTATAACACCAACCACAACTAGAATCACATGTAACTAATTATGATAACCATACAAAGAAATCATACATAACATTATCTACTATTGTTATCCCTCCCTACAATCAAAATATAGATTGATGGGCATCCTAGAACTATGTGCACTTTTAGAATTCTCTAACAATTCAAACTATAGTACACTTCAGGGACACTAGCACACTTCAAGGTCTATAGTGCAATGGAACCTGACATCAATGCACTTTGGGGACACTAGAGTAACTAAAGGACATTAGCACATATTCTATACATCGATGCACTTGGTAGAGCAATATTGTAGTCTCTTGGTTGTGCTTCCATATTGATCATTTTTTTTCTAGAATTAAATACCTAGATCAAATCTACAGTCTATTTTAAGGTTTTTTTATAACAAAAGCATGATTATGAAAAATCATAAATATAGAGATAATAAAAAACAGTTTCCTAGGAGTTAGTATACATTATTTTCTACATATTCTTAATCTCAAAATTTACACAATTTTTTTACCCATTCTCAGGACCATAATCAAACATAAAATTTAGTCGAACACCTAGCTTAGAATCTTCTACAAGGTTCACTTAGATCAATAGGTAATACCAAAGTTTCCAATCCAAAAATCTTTCATAACAAGTAGAATTCATATTTGTATACTTTTATAATAGTATCATACATAAAGTATGGGCACCACATACTTTATAAATTTAGTGAAGATGGATCTTCCATAAGATCCAAGTCTTGTTTCCTTAAGAATTTGTAACTATGTTGTTTTTATACTATTCTTTCTAACCCAAGTTCATAGAGTCACAAACACTACAATACTAGAGCATTGAAGCAATATATTAAATTCCTATATTTTTAAGATCTTCCTAAATCAATATTAAAGAAGCATCATTATATAGAAATTATGTGAGAAGAAACCACCATTGGTTTCCCAAAACAACCTCCACAAGCCATCAAGAATTACAATTCCCAACTTGAGGAGAGATAAGAAAATAAAATATAAAATAATTCATTGCCTTCACCACCTTCACATGGATGCCTAACTTTTGGCCAATCATCTTGGTCAATCAAGACACCTTCTTTGACTCTCAATGGCCTCGACAGTTCAAAATATGGTCATGCAACAACATGCAAATATTGTGGCACAAACATGCAATTACATGCAAGGCACACAATTAAACATACAAGCACATGCACTCCAAATGGCCCCCACCAAGAATTTGGACACCCAAGAGGGGTATTTTCCCAATTTTTCCTTAGAAAATATTCATAAATGCATAATTCCCACCAAAATTACAATTACAATTTCACCCCAAGGGAAATTACCAAGTTGTAAATCAAAATATTTATTCTCCTAATCCCTTATTACAAATAAACAAAAATAAAATAGAAATATTTTGGTGATGCAATATTTCTAGTACCCCTAGATGCTCTTGCGTCAATAGCTTTCCATATATATATATATATATATATATAGGATGGGACGTGACCCATCTATCCTACCCCTACTCTAGATGGCATCTTTTCAATCTTAAGGTCTACAAGACCTTTGTGGAAAGATGTGGTAGGATTTGCCTAACGTTGTCTAAACTATTGCTCTTTCTTGCCAAAATCATCCCCCCTTTTAAAATGTTGACTTTTCCTCAAGTCAATGCTACTCTATTGTGATATTGTTTAAGGCGTGCTCCATTTACGAAGGATTGTAATATGGTGTCATCCAATATTCTTAGTTGTATTGCTTTGGCTTCAAGAATGTGATAAATTTAATAAGGACCTAACCATATTACTTTTAGTTTACCTTGCTTTTTGAATTTGCTATCATAGAGTAAGACCATATCATTGACCTTGAATTGTTTAGACTTGATGTTTTGATTGTTCCATGATTTTTTTTGTCTTTTTGTCCATAGGTGGTGTGTTGCCAATTTTATTACTTCATCTAGGTAGTGTTTGATGGATTCTTCATCAATGAGTCTTACAACCAACATGGTATGGAGGTTATGCACCATGAAATTTAGGGGTAGGTTGACCTCCATTCCATACAAGAGCTCAAATGTAGTATGATTGGTGGCTCATTTGTATGTAGTGTGGTATGCCCAAAGTACCGCAGGAATTTTAATGACCCATTCGATCTTGTTTGCATCACACATCTTGGTCATAGTAGTGCCTATAATTTTATTCAGTGCTTCACTTGCCCCATTTGCTTTTGGATGATATGGTGTGTTGTGGTTATGGATATAATTTCATAAGAGACAAATAATTAAAATAAATTTAAAACTTAAGTCTAAATTAAAAATTAAATAGTATAAACTAAATACAAAATCAAAATTTATCAAAATACAAATATTAATAAAAATAATAATTTAAAAATATTAGTAATAAATAATAACCTTATTAAGTTAATAAATAATTAAATAAAAAAATAAAAAAAATAATTTATTATAATTTAAATATTATAAAATATAATTCTATTTTAAAACATAAGTCGGCTTTTAAATTGTTAAACCATTTTAAAATTTTAAAAAAAGAAAAGAAAAGAAAGAGAAAGTTATTAGAATTAAAATATTAATAGAATATAATTCTATTTTTTATTTCAATCTTATCAACTTCTTTTCTTTTCTTTGTTTGTAAAATAAAAAGTCTATGTTTAAATTGTTAAATTATTGTAAAAATAAAAATATAAAATGACAGTTGAGATTAATTCCACGGTCTTGCATCCTTCTCCTCAATTCTCAACCATTGATTTCAAAAAGTAGGTCATCCATTTCATATAGTGAACACCTTCAACGTAAATATTAAAATATTAAAAATAAAATATATTAATTTCATATTTTTTAAGTTCTATTATTTTATTTTGAAAAATCAAATGAATTTTTCCTTTTATAGTTGATTTTTTTTTAAAAAAGGCAATATTTACTTTTTCAAAGGCTTGGAAAATATATGTTATTTTTTTTAATATAGATATTTGATTTTAAACAAAAAAATGTATTAGCTTTAAAGAGGCTAATTTTTTTATAAGTTGCAATCTTGGGGACTACTCCCTTTTGCATTATAAAATATATAGTGTTACAAAGCTCTATTCGTTTCAATGCAAAAACCATGCTATCTCCTAGTGAGTCATTCAAAACAACCGAAACTATCAAAAACATTGATTTGCTTGATTCCCTAGATTTGGGTTGCGGCAAGTCACTCTCCTTTTCAGGATTTTCCCCTTTTTGCCTAATCTTAACATCATTTGGTGGCTATATTTTGGAGAAGGAGCCTTCTTCCTCATTACCTTTGTCCAACCAAGATCTATTTGAGGGGAAGGAACAATATTGTAATTCAATTCTCCTGTTGAAATGACTTCTTTTCCTCCGTGAACAACCAACATCTCTGAGCATTCAATAGACTCCATTAAAGGATCAACATTCTTGCAAGTTTCTTTTGCTTGTGAAATTGATGAAACTGTTTGGGAAACGCCATCCTCTGGTACCTCCTCCTTGGCCTTTTGAAGAGTTGTTCAAAACAAGTGGTGGTGAGGAATTTGGCATCAACAAATTCTTTGGAGATTCCTGACATGACACTGGGGGTCTTGAGCACCTAGTGGAATGACATAGTGATGGGGTTCTACCCCAATCCACCAGGTGTGTTTCACGCTTGAATCCCGAGGATCCCTTGCACGAGCTTGTTGTTTTTCATATTGTGAAGTAAGATGGTCAATTGAGAAACATTTTCTACATTTGAAGGCAATCTTTTCATAGCCCACTAACTGTCTCCGACTTATGTTTCCCACTTTCAGGGAGATTACTGCTAGGAGACCTCTAGAAAGGTCTATTTCAATGCATAACCATGCATAGGTGGAGCTCTTGTAATTGATTATTTAATTTGAAGAGCAGTGATATTTACCTAAGCAATTACTAATGGCACATAGACTATCTGATTCCCAAAATTGCAAGGGGAGATAAGGAAGCCATACCCATAGGAATTCTAAAGAAAATGTCTCTGTTTGGGGATCAAAAGATGGGAACCATGGTTTTATATAAAGGAAATCCCCTTGAAAGAACTAGGGTCTAGATTTTAATACCAGTTCCAAGTCTTCCTCATAATCAAATTTGAGGATGAAGAATCCCCTTGCACGGGGATAAATGTTGATCTCTTCCTCCATGTATTTTTCACAATTATTGATGATCCATGTGTGAAGATCACACAAATTTGGATAGGTCTTAGTGAACCTACATATGATGGTGTGTTTTTATAAATACTCTTCCCTATCTCGAATGGTTCCATCCATGCAAACTTTTGGGATATGGTTTGAATGACGAATAGAGAGGGGACTTTGTTTGATGCCATTAGTGGAGGATTTGGGGGGAGTTGTCACTAGAGAGGAATTAGGCAACATTTTTTGTTGTCCCCTAGAGGTAGATCACATCACACCATTATCAAATGCCTCCCTACATATGAGAAAACCACTCTTAAGAAGTGGTGAAACCCTAGTAGTGTCACCACCCTTGGGAGCTCTAAGCTCTAGCCATTCCAGTATTCCCCCATCTAGATCATTGGAGGAACATGTCACCCAGGGTTTTGAATACTTCATCACCACTCCATTCTTCATCTCTACTAGGAGAGCCACCAAACCCACAGTGTTTGTTAATAAAGTATTATAGCAAACCTGCCTAAGCATCATCTGTCAAAGAAACCACGCCAATGTGACTAGGCACGATGAAAGAAGAGCGGGCATTAGGGTTTTGTAGTGGGCATAAATTTGCAGGTTGCGGAGGTATCACAATTTTTTTTTAAGGAAATGGTCAAATTTTAAAGAGGCTATTAATATAATTGATAAATTTATTTTTTCTAAACCTTAGACAATTCAAAAATAAAGGAATTTTTTTCATTTAAGTATTAATTTTTTTAATTATTTGAGGGTAACCATTTAATTTCCAAATAATTATTGTTATTCTATAGTTGTGAAAGTTTCTTTCTACAATAATGTCTACTTTAATTCTAGAAAATTAAATTAACTTTTTCTAATTATCACGCATGGAAAACTCACATTTTTTATATTTCAATTCAAATATTTGTTGGATGTTGTGATGAATCTGATGTCAAAGCCAGATCCATCCACATCCAAGGAGGTTCCAGAAAAATAGAAGACTCAAAATGAGGAAGTTCTTGGCCTCATAGGAATTTCAGTTTCTACCGAACTATATGTTCATATTAGGAACTGTATGAAAGCCTATGAAGCATGAGAGATCCTCAAAACTATCTATGATAGTTCAAATGAGTCTAAGAAGATAAAAATTCAAAATCAACTTGAAGATTTGAGGTATACTAGTTTCAAAACTATGGATGTTTTTTTGTTAAAATTTGATGCTTTAAATAGTCAATTGCATGGTTTAGGAGTAAATCTTGAATCTCTTAGACTAATTCATATTGTTCTTAAAAATGTCTTCCTAGATAATTTCAACAATTTATTACAAATATACATGCTCAATTAGATATTCCTTCATTAGCTAGTCAACTTATGATATTTTAAAAAATTTATTAAGGTAAGAGGAAGTAAAATTAATTCAATTTGGTAATCTTAAAAATAGTGAGCATGCTTTTATGTCTAAAAATCATAAGCAAAATTTTAAGCCTCATAATAAATAATATTAAATCCTAAATCTTATCACAACAATACTAAGGACCCTAGAAAGAATAATTCGTCTAAGAGGCCTCATTGTACTTATTGTGATAAAAATGGTAATTGGTCTAACACTTGTTTTAAGAAACAAAATGATAAAAATCCCGTGAGAAAAATAATCAAAAAAATAAACCTCATAATAATAGGTTTAACAACAACACAAATCAATCTAAAAGAGTTTTTACTTGCAGTTATAATGCTTCAAAACCTCTTGAATGGGTTGTTGATTCAGGTGCTTCTCAACATGTTACTTCTCGTAAAGAGGTATTTGAATCCATGCAACTTGA
Organism: Sequoia sempervirens; assembly: GCA_007258455.2. Lineage (NCBI taxonomy): Eukaryota > Viridiplantae > Streptophyta > Pinopsida > Cupressales > Cupressaceae > Sequoia > Sequoia sempervirens. Next base: position 445,690,236 of record VDFB02000017.1, on the reverse strand, counting down.
CATGTCTAATGTTCCACTTCAACTTGCTAATAATTATAGTTGTAAAGTAAAAATAAATTGGAGATGTGAATGTTCCTAATGGTTAATTACATGATATTTTATATGTTCCTGAATTAAAGACTATTTTTCTTTCATTTGCTAAGCTTTGTCAAGATTATAAAATATAATTTTACAAAGATATACATGCTATGTGATTGATATAAAAGATTCTTAAATGCTTAAGATTAGGCTTTCTACTAGAGCAAGCCTCTTTAGGAGTTATATCCTTTAAATATTTTGTATGAGTCATATTAATGATATAAGTATCATAAAAAAATGCTTTAACCCAAAATTTATAAGACATATTATTTGCATGTAACACACATCTAGCCATTCCAATAATTGTTCTATGCTTCCATTTCGCTACACAATTTTTTGAGGTGAATAGGGAATGGTTAGCTCAAGTTTAATACCAAATGAATTTAAATAACCATTGAAATCATTATTCACATATTATTTATCATTATCAATTCTAAGAATTTTGAGTTTAAAATCAGATTGCCTTTCAACAAATTTATGAAATTTAGAAAAGATATCAAGAATTTGATCCTTTGAAGAAAATAGATCCAAGTTATTCTAGAATAATCATCAACAAAAGTAAGTGCATATCTCGATCCTTAGATGGAGTTATTTTCCATGGATCCCAAAAGGTCACTATAAACTAGATGCAACTTATGATTTTCCCTCCATTGCTATATTATATAATGATAATTTCTTCAAATTTTATGAGTTTTCTCAGTCTAAGTATTATTTACTAGCTACCATTGATTTCAATGTTTGGCATGAAATACTTGGTCATATCCATGCTAACAATACAACCTTGATGCAAAAACTTAATATGGTAGAAGGATTACCTAGCATTGTTCCATCTAAAATTGGATGCATAGCATGCATGAGTGGTAAGATGAATAGGGAGCCCTTTCCACAAGGTCAGGCATGGAGGGAACATTATAAGTTGCACCTAGTTCATAGTGACCATTTGGGACCCATGGATAATAAATCCATCCAAGGATCAAGGTGCACTTACTTTTGTTGACGATTATTCTAGAATAATTTATAAGTTTTCTTAGTATAAGTATTCTTTACTACATACCATTGATTTCAATGTTTTGCATGAAATACCTGGTCATATCCATGCTAACAATACAACCTTGATGTAAAAACTTATATGGTAGAAGGATTTCCTAGCATTGTTCCATCTAAAAAATTGTTTCGGATCAATTACATAACATATGTCTTTGTGAAATTATATTTTGTAATCTTGACAAAGCTTAGCAACTGAAAGAAAATTAGTCTTTAATATAGGAACATATATAATATCATGTAATTTACCATTAGGAACATTCACATATCCAATTGCTTCTACTTTACAACTATGATTATTATTAAGTTGAAGTGGAACATTATACATGTCAAGTTGCATGGATTCAAATACCTCTTTATGAGAAGTAACATATTGAGAAGCTCTTGAATCAACAACCCATTCAAGAGGTTTTGAAGTATTATAACTACAAGTAAAAACTCTTCTATCTATTTTTGATAGATCCAAGTTTTTACTTGTAAATAATCTGCTATGTGATTGGTAATCTTAGAATAGTAGATGTATCTTATTGTGATTGATTGATTTTTAAATGATATAAAAAAACTTGGATCCATTTTCTTCAAAGGATCAAGCTATTGATATCAATAATACTAATCATTTAATTTCCAAATAATATTGTTATTCTATAGTTGTGAAAGCTTCTTTTTGCAATAATGTCTACTTTAATTTTAAAAATTAAATTAACTTCTAATCATCACTCATGGAAAACTCACAATTTTTTCCATTTCAATTCAAATATCTCTTGGATGTTGTGACGAATCTGAAGTCAAAGCCAAATTCGTCCATATCCAAGGAGGTTCAAGAAAAGTAGAAGATTCAAAATGAGGAATCTCTTGGCCTCATAGTAATTTTAATTTCTCCAGAACTATATGTTCATATTGGGAACTATGTGAAAGCCTATGAAACATGGGAGATCTTCAAAACTATCTATGATAATTCAAATGAGTCTAGGGTGATACAAATTCAAGATCAACTTGAAGATTTGAGGTATACTAGTTTCAAAACTATGGATTATTTTTTGTTAAAATTTGATGCTTTAAATAGTCAATTGCATGGTTTATGAGTAAATATTGAATCTCTTAGACTAATTCATATTGTTATTAAAAAATGTCTTCTTAGACAATTTCAACAATTTATTACAAATATACATGCTCAATTAGCTATTCCTTCATTAGCTAGTCAAATTACTTATGATATTTTAAAAAAATTATTAAGGCAAGAGGAAATAAAATCAATTCAATTTGGTAATCTCAAAAATAGTGGACATCTTTTATGTCTAAAAATCATAAGCAAAATTTTAAGCCTTGTAATAAACAATATTAAATCCTAAATCTTATCAAAATAATACTAATGATCCTAGAAACAATAATTGTTCTAAGAGGCCTCATTGTACTAATTGTGATAAAGATGGTCATTGGTCTAACACTTGTTTTAAGAAAAAAATGATAAAAATCCCATGAGGCAAAATAATCAACAAAATAAACCTCATAATAATAGGTTTAACAATAATGCAAATCAATCTAGAAGAGTTTTTACTTGTAGTTATAATGCTTCAAAACCTCTTGAATGGGTTGTTGATTCAGGGGCTTCTCAACATGTTACTTCTCATAAAGAGGTATTTGAATCCATGCAACTTGACATGTCTAATGTTCCACTTCAACTTGCTAATAATCATAGTTGTAAAGTAGAAGCAATTGGAGATTTGAATGTTCCCAATGGTAAATTACATGATATTTTATATGTTCCTGAATTAAAGACTAATTTTCTTTTAGTTGCTAAGCTTTGTCAAGATTACAAAATATAATTTTACAAAGATATGTGCTATGTGATTGATCCAAAACAAAATCATAAAGTTATTGCTAATAGTAAATTATACAATGATAATTTATTTATTCAAATTTTATGAGTTTTCTTAGTATAAGTATTCTTTACTATCTACCATTGATTTCAAAGTTTGGCATGAAAGAAATGGTCGTATCCACTCTAAAAATAAAACCTTGATGCAAAAACTTAATATGGTAGAAGGATTTTCTAACATTGTTCCATCTAAAATAAATAATTCATAGGAAAATAGATCAAAAAGAGGTTTTACTTGTAGTTATAATGCTTTAAATACCTCTATCCAAGGATCAAGGTATGCACTTACTTTTGTAGATGATTATTCCAGAAGAACTTAGATCTATTTTCTTTGAAGGATCAAGTTATTGATATCTTTTCTGGTATGTGATTAATATTACATTATATTTTATATGTTCTTGAATTAAAGACTAATTTTCTTTTATTTGCTAAGCTTTGCAAAGATTACAAATATAATTTTACAAAGATATGTGCTATGTGATTGATACAAAACAAAATCATAATGGTATTGCTAATGCTAAATTAGACAATGATAATTTGTTTAATGTTAAAGAGGCGTTTTAGAAGAATTACTATTTCTAGGATCATTAGTATTATTGTGATAAGATTTAGGATTTAATATTGTTTATTATGAGGCTTAAATTTTGCTTTTGATTTTGACATTAAAGCATGCTCACTATTTTTAATAGTACCAAATTGAATTAATTTTACTTCCTCTTGCTTTAATATACCTTAGTAATCATAATTGTAAAGTAGAAGCAATTGAAGGTGTGAACATTTTTGAATAACGAAAAATAGGTTTTGAAGGGACCAAAAACCTTGAACATAAAAGGAAGTGGTAGTTAAGATAAGACAATTGACTACCCACCCAAAAAAACCACAAAAAACACCAGCTAATTAATCAACCATCAACCAACCATCCAAAGTACCATCAACCAAAAAACTAAAAATAGAAAGACAAGCCAGACGACCCTTAAAGTAGTTCTTTAAGCATTTTTGTAGCCCCCAAATCCTTGGCTGCCAACCTGTCATGCATTTCCATAATTTCTTCCACATGACAAGCAACATCCTTCTTACCTTTCTTAGTTTTGCTTCGAGTACGAACACTCGGACCAGCAGCCAAATTAGTTGAATGCACATCCATTCCAGCTTCCTCCCCATGATCTAAGATCCCCTGGTCACCAAACAAACCCTTCCCAATCAACTCCATGGCCTTTTGATTAAGGAAAATTATCCCCTCGGCCAACGCCTCTAGCTTCTCCCTGCTTAGGTTTATAAGCATATCCATATCCCTTCGAAGTTGCCTGTTCTGTCTCTCTAACACCGTGACTCTCAACCCATAGTCATTCTTCAGAGTAGCAATTTCATCCACCATATAGCCAACACTTGAATTCAAAGATCGAGAAAGAGAAAAAATGGAATCCTGCTCTTTCAGACTTCGCAGAGTAGATATGTTGCACCTGGAAATGGTATCATGCTTGTTATTGTGATCCTGAATCTCTTGAACAAGCAACATAAGTAGATTGAAAGAAATATCTGCCCCTTCCTTAACAAGGCCCGACACCTGAGAAAAATCCATTGCACCCTAGAACAAACCCCTACGCTTATGCGAACCACTTGGAGGTTCCTCCACATGAACATCCTCAGAGCTAAGCTTGACCTTCCCCTGATTCTTAGAAGCAAATCCCTGAGTAGAGTCTTCAAGGTTTACAACCGAATTCTTTTTACCGACCACAAGGGACCCACCACTACCTAAAACCTCACCCTAAATATTTCCTTCCACCTCCTCAATATTAACATTCACTTCCTTGGCACGACCCTTACACTTCTTACCAGTAGAGCCCTCAACAACACCCTCAGAAATCTTCAACTTATGTTTCACTTGAGGAGTGGATTTCAAGGAAGACATGATAACATCACCCGTAGACGGAGTATAATCTAGATCAGTATCAAAGCCATCAAACCAACCCTTTGACTCATCCTCAGCCTTCGTACTAGCAGACTCCTGAATTTCATCAATTTTGCATTTCCCATTTTCTTTCCCCATTTTTTTAGAAACAGGGGACCGAGGAGTTCTAACAATGTAGTTAACCTTGATAAACTCAATAATAAGAAGCACTAATCCTTCATGAAGAAAGGGATTCCTAGGGTTTTTTCTATGATTCAAGATGCTTTCTTCCATAGACAACAACAAATAGAAGGGAAAAGAAACCAGCTTACCATGGTGAAAGTGGTTGAGCAGAACAGAGTGATGACCAAAGAGCATCGTAAATCTTCCATCTAGAGTAAAGTAGCGCATTAACGCCACAGTAACCGCCCGCCATATTGGTTTGATCTTAGTTCGGTCATAGCCACCACAGTCCAAGTGAACCATTTTAGCCCTTTCCCTATCACGAAGAAAATTCTACCTAGCAGATTGCAAAATATTCTTGTCCTGGTAAAATTTCCTACCTTCCATTGACAAGCCAATCAACTCCGCGATAAGGTATTCATCAATGGTAATATCCCTACCCTATAGACTCACCATATGACCATGCTAGGCATCCACAAACTCCTTAGAGACCGAGGATTTAAAACCCTTTAGTTTCTCCAAGTAAGCAGTAACTCCCCCTCTCTACAAAATTTCCCAAACTCTGGGGTTAGCCCTGGTATCATCGCAAGAGAGTGGCTCCATTTGACACCTATCCCCATCCATCATCAAGAAACTTACAGAACACCCCCAGGTTAAGGCAAAGACAATAACCGTAGAGCTACCCATAAAGCATGTGAAGTAATCTAGAATAGTCTAGGAGATAATGCGAAGGACTATAAAACAATTTTGTTGAAAGAAGCCACAAATTCCAATGATCATAATTTGTGTGATAAGTCCCATCATACAACTAAAATCATGATTCCCACACAAACCCGAGAACAAGGAGGTGGGAAATGAAGAAAAATTAATGTCGGTCATTAATAATAAGCATGCTTAAATCAATTGGAAGGACTTCATCCTCCCCCCACGTTTTAGCTAAAGACACACCATAATTTTCCAACCAAACAACCACAAAATTCGCTTCCCTATAGGCATGGGAAATATAAATTTCCTCAAATTCCCCACAAAAGGAAATAACATCCACAATAACATTATTAATGGACCAAGAAGGGGGAGCTCCTTGCTTAAGGAAATTGATAATATTCAACGAATGTTCCTAATGGTAAATTACATGATATTTTATATACATTCTTGAATTAAAGACTAATTTGCTTTCAATTGCTAAGCTTTTTCAATATTATAAAATATAATTTTACAAAGATTGCTATGCAATTGATCCAAAGAAAAATCATAGTTATTGCTAATGCTAAATTAGACAATGATAATTTGTTCAAATTTTATGAGTTTTCTCAGTCTAAGTATTCTTTACTATCTAATTAAAGACTAATTTGCTTTCAATTGCTAAGCTTTTTCAAGATTATAAAATATAATTTTACAAAGATTGCTATGCGATTGATCCAAACAAAAATCATAGTTATTGCTAATGCTAAATTAGACAATGATAATTTGTTCAAATTTTATGAGTTTTCTCAGTCTAAGTATTCTTTACTATCTACCATTGATTTCAATGTTTGGCATGAAAGACTTGGTCATATCCATTCTAACAATACAACCTTGATGTAAAAAATTAATATAGTAGAAGGATTTCCTAGCATTGTTCCATCTAAAATTGTATGCATTGGATGCATGAGTAGTAAGATGCATAGGGAGCCCTTTCCACAAGGTCAAGCATGGAGGACACATCATAAGTTGCACCTAGTTCATAGTGACCTTTTGGGACCCATGAAGAATAACTCCATCCAAGGATCAAGGTATGCACTTACATTTGTTGATGATTATTTTAGAAGAACTTTGATCTATTATCCAAGTTGCATGGATTCAAATACCTCTTTATGAGAAATAGCATGTTGAAAAGAACCTGAATCAATGACCCATTCAAGAGGTTTTGAAGAATTATAACTACAAGTAAAAACTCTTCTAGATTTATTTGCATTGTTGTTAAACCTATTATTATGAGGTTTATTTTGTTGATTATTTTGTCTCATGGGATTTTTATCATTTTGTTTCTTAAGCATTGTTCCATGGAAACATTCACTAGAAAACCTAGGTCATAGTGACCTTTTGGGACCCATGGAGAATAACTCTATCCAAGGATCAAGGTATGCACTTACTTTTGTTGATGATTATTCTAGAAGAACTTGGATCTATTTTCTTCAAAGGATCAAGTTCTTGATATCTTTTCTAAATTTCATAAATTTGTTGAAAGGTAATCTGATTTTAAACTCAAAATTCTTAGAACTAATAATGGTAAATAATATGTGAATAATGTTTTCAATGGTTATTTAAAGTCATTTGGTATTAAACATGAGCTAACCGTTCCCTATGCACCTCAAAAAAATGGTTTAGCAAAAAGGAAGCATAGAACAATTTTTGGAATGGCTAGATGTATGTTACATACAAATAATATGTCTTGTAAATTTTGGGTTGAAGCATTTTTTATGCTACTTATATCATTAATATGACTCCTAACAAATCTTTAAAGGATATAGCTCCTGAAGAGGCTTGATCTGGTAGAACACCTAATCTTAAGCATTTAAGAATCTTTAGATCAATTCTTTATGTTCATAAACCTAAAGAAAAAATGAAAAATATTAGATTCTAAATCTTCTTATCATATTTTTGTTGGGTATGATGAACATTCTAAAGCTTATAGAGTTTATAATCCTATTACTAGGAAAGTTAAAGTTACTAGAGATGTATGCATTGTTGAAAATGGTGTTCATGGTTGTTCTAAGGTGCATAACAATGAATCTTCTCAAAATAAAGCTATTGTTATTGAGGATAATCCTCATTCTATAATCCCTCCTAATGCATCTCTTAGTAAAATTTATAGTGAAGATGATCATGTTGAACATTCTCATGTTGATTCTTCTTCAAGGGTTGATACTCCTACATCTAAAAGAAATCCTAAATGGTTTAAAAAATTATGCAAAAAAGTGAGGATATTTTAAATATGATAAATCAATCTAAGGCTAGAAAGGAAAATTATTGTAATTATGTTTTGATGTCTAAAGTTATGAATACAAGTAATCCTCAAATTTATGAACAAGATAAAAATCAACGTCATTGGGAAAAGTCCATGCAAGAATAATATGATACATTAATTGCAAATAAAGCTTGGGATTTAGTTCATTTGTTTCATTTATAATTCCTTTCATGCATGATTGCTTGTTGCTTATGTGTGTTATCATTTTTTCATCTATAGTGGTCTTTGCACAATATTCCCACAAGGGAATCATGGTCTTCCATATAATTTGGCCTTTTGATTATGTACTTGACACATTGTCACCTTGATTATTTCAAGTATAATATCAACTCAAAGTTGCTTATACCACTACAACATGGTTCTCATACATCCTCCTTCTCCACATAACTCTCCATCCTCCCTATATGCTTTCATCCATCTTCACACATGTCATTTTATCCTTCTTTATATTAACCTCCCATTCATTTCAAGAGAACACTTGTGTTCTTCGAATCCACATGTTCTCTTGGGGGGGCATCCAAACTCTCTCCTCATTATCCTTCTTCTTCCTTCCAATGATTAGGGCATGATGCCACTAGTTTCATCCCTTTGTACCTACCATATTTTATTCTTCTTTGATACATGACCACTCCTTATATTTGTGATGTCATATCAAAGAGGAACAAAGTGTAGACACCTAAAATTTGTCCATACTTGAATACACTTTGTTTTACCTTTTTTCTAGTCATTAATTAAATAAATAATTATTATTTAATTTATTAATTTACCATTAATATTTACCCCCCACCTTGATTAAATATATTTATATTTATTTAATGTCAACCTTATTCCCAAAATCCTCAACAAAATCAATTAATTAATACATAATTAACTACCTGTTTTAGGCTAATTAATCCTTGATCATATGCACATGCGATAAGGATCTCATTTTCAATAAATATTAATTTTGAATTCCCCCGCCTGCTTGGGAATGTGCAACGTGACAGATCTTGCCTCCCAAAATAATTTTTTAACTAATCCCCCAAATATTATTCATCCACTATTTCCTATGTCCAATCCCCACCATTGATCTCCTAGCCACCTTTTCCAATTAACCCCCTTTTGATTTGTACAATACCCATTGTTTGAGATCTCTCATCAATTATGAGCCCTTCATTCCTTATACCTAGATCTTACACCTCGTGGGACACTTGTCATGTGACTATAACTTTGACCCATACCCTAATCCTCAATAATGGATATCTTTATAATAATTTAAGTGGTATATTCAAAACCCTCCAAAAATAACAATAATGGTAGAGTTATAAATCCTTACACTAGTATAGATATCTCAATAATATAGTTACTCTTTGTATTTGACTATGGCAACAAAGCTAAAACTCTTTGCAAAACCTATTTTTCCCATATAATCAAAACAATGCTAAAACTCATTGCACCAATATAGATATATCAATGACATCGTTAAAACTCTCAATGAGTGAAAATGATGATAGATTTAGAACCTTTCGCACAAGTAGCATATTCATACTCATCAAGAATACACTCATATAATTATTTCACCTCAAAAACTACTATTTAGCGTCATTTTCCAAACCAAGTGTCAATTTTGAACAAAATACTAAGAGAGTATCAAAATCCAATATCATGTGCCAATAATAGTGAAAATATAAGGTGTCATAATCAACAACCAATAATGAGTTACAAAATAAAGAGCTGGAGATAGATCCAAAATCTAACTAATGCAACATGATTTAAAATGTGAGATATATCTGCATTATGAACCAACCGCATGGTTCTAATTTATGAGGACACATTAGGGGATTAAATTCCATGGATAAGCATAACTTTATAATGGATATACCATCACTCTCTCTCTCTCTTTGATATAGAGAAGGGAGGAAAATTGATTTAAATCACAATTCAACTTGTTTCAAACCAATCTTTAGCTTCTAAAACCCTAACTAGGGTGATTCTCTTCATAGCTTCACTATTTGCCTTGTAGGTTTGCGGACCTAATTTCTTGGACCTTCCTCACAAATCCAAACTCAAACCCGCTAACCATTTATATTTTTAGACACCCTTTAATCTCTTACAAAACGTATCTAACATGAACCTTAGGTCACTTTGGACCAACACTCTCAATTTAAGGCTTCTACATTGTTCCAATAGGCCAATTAAGGCACATTTACAAAGCAACACCTATCCAGTCACCTTACCAATTGCAAAACTCTGCTTAGACCTTCTCCAAAGGTCTCAAATATCCCAAATCAACAAAATTTATTAGGTGAAACACTTTCCAAGTTGCCTTAAAATCAAACCCTCACTTTGACTAGTTAGAGGAGGGGTTTATTGAAAATCAATGTTCCCACACCAATCTCACTTTACAAAGCATCAAACACACTACCCTATGTCTACACATATTCAAAAAATCACCTCCCAACTTACAACAATGCTAATTCACCAAGTTCCATCATTTAACCCCCATTTTCAAGCAAAAATTCACACAAACTCTTTTAGGGCAGCAACCAAAAGTCTCCAAAACACCTTCCCTGCTCTAACAAACTCTTCTAACATCTAAAACCTACCATATTGGACCCATTACACCAAGCCACAAAAGATACAGTCAGTGGAATGGGTCTTATTGTATTTTGAAGAGCTTCAAACCCTCAAACAAGGTTACAAACTTGCATGTGGTAAAAAGCCAATAAAAATCCTAAAACTCAATGAAATTTAGTCAAATCAAAACTAGAATATTTCTAATTCATTCCATCATTAAATTCAATCACTTTTAGAAAAAAATAATCTTGTATGGATGAATGGAATAACTTGTAGCAGCAAATTATACAAGAAAGTACAAAAAAGAATGGAGTTTTGTATTGCTTTTTTCAACAAAAAATCTTCAACAACCTTTCTCTTCGACCCCAAACATTATATTTAACCTCCCACAACCAAAAATTAACCAACAAATCGACTAACCATCATTTGAATTCCAACTGACCATTGGTATTCCCTCTTTAAGCATTTTTTTGCATTGTTTCAATATTGCACTTTTTGACAACTTTTCTAAACAACATCAACTTTAACAAAATGACTCAAAAACCAACTAAAATGACTTATTACATAGAAAGTGGTCTTATCATGACCTTATTGATGAAAAAATTTGAACACACCTAAATCCTAATAAAGACCAAAATTGATCAACCTTTCAAGAGATGAATTTGGTGCCCCTACACCACTCTCTCTTATTCTATCTCATAATTACACTAGTATACCTTGAAATTAGAGCAAGAGCCAAAAATAGGAGAAACATGTCAAAATAATACCAAGAAGAATGTAGAAGGATAGAGAGGTTTTAACAATATGTCCTTCTACAATGTTGTGGGCTTTTAGTGGACATTCTAACATTTCTTTCCAATACTATTATTAAATTCTTGTGTCCAATCTCACCCAAAGGTACTACAAGGTCTATCACTTCTTTGACTTCATCCTTTTCTTTTCATTCCACTCCTTTTGTGGGATCTTGTTGTCGATCCAAAAAATTATTCCACCTTCGGTCCTCCCATCCTTTCCCACATTGATTTCCTACAAGGTTCTATCAAGCCCCTTATCTTCTCAATCTCCTTCATTTTCCTCTTTGTGAGATCGTGATAGGGATCCAAATAGTTATCCATCCTTTTGATCCCTTGTCCACTTCTACAAGTTTCCCCATGTACTTTATGGAATTCTTGTGCACATCATGACATTCAAACCTCCATCCCAATATCCAGTTACATCATCCAACTTCACATCAACATTTATAAAACATCCAATTTCCTTTTTCTTTCCAAATCTTCCTTGTGTCAAGTTCAACCTAACTTTTGGATATCCTTCCCTTAATTTTGCATATCTTATCCTAATGTCTAATCCTACATATTTTTCTATAGCGCTCCCTTGATTCACTCTCTCACTTCTGTAGAGTTTCTTTGGATTTCATGAATTATATTATTCCATTTCGTTCCAACCTCTGATATATACCCAAAATCTGACATCTCCCTTTCTCAACTCAAGCTCCTTATCAAAATTTTACATTTCTTCCAAATCACTTCACATACTCCCCTACAACTACTAGATTGGTATTTCACACTTAGAAACCATTATTCGTCCCAAGGGTATAAATCTGAGCTCACAATAAATGGTGGATGATGAAGAAAACCATAAATTCAATAGTTGGAATTTCAAATGCAAGTGTTCTCTATACTGTCTCTAGACCACCATTTCAATGAATTTCATAGATTTCAAAAAATTTCTATATGTGACATTAATGAGATCTAGTCCTCAATTTAATTCCTATAAAGATTCAACAACCAAACCAAATACTATAAATATCAATTCATTTTACATTCAAATGTTCATCCATTTCTCTATTTCCACATTTCTATAATATTGAAAATCTTCTAGGGTTTCAAATATTGTACATGCAATGGTCATTTGAGGGACTCAATCTGCAATTCACAAAAAGGTAGCTTTGAGTATCATGTGTTTGTAACTAAATTCTTCCTTAGCCATTTTTGGATCTTCAAGAAAAATTCTAAACAACAAAGTGTGAAGAGTTCTTTTGAGCTTAGGGTTTTCTCTTACCACATTTGTGAATATACTAAGAATTTGATAAGTGTTGCAACAATATATTTCAGTGTAGATTATTATTTGTAATGTCCATTTCCTTTTTGCATATAGATTTTTAGAGTTCAAGGAGAGGAACGATTAAATATGCCCAATTATTTTTTATTTTAATTTTTGGAAAATTATTGTCAAGGGAAAAACTCCCATTCTATTAACTTAAAAATATGGAAAAAATATAGATTTTTCCTTGATATTAGGCAAGAGAGAATAAGAGGGTCCTCAACCCTTCAATTACAACTTGAGTTCTTCCTATCTATGCAACAGAGAAGAGAGTGTCATCGTGGGATATGTAGAATGCATGTGGAGATATTGTTCCTACCAAATCCTTTCCTTACGAGGTTTATTGTCTGCTACATTTCCTCATTCCTCCTTCCAATCTCAATGCATATGGAATCACCATCAAGCCCCATTTTTAGGTCATGGGTCATCATTACCATAGCACCAATGGTGTTTGCTTGAAATTTCTCTTTCATAAAGGTTGTTATAGCTTTTTTAGCCAATTCATAGTTTCCAAAGTTTCAACAATGTCGTAAAGGAATCACTCCAATAGTTCTACATTATGAATGTGGGCCCTGTGCAATATGGTAACTGGTGTTGATCACAATCGCTATCGCCTCTTCTTTGACAACAAACTGAAGCTTGAAGATTTCTCTCATTTGTTCTTGAATATTTTCCTCAAGCACATATTTCAAAGGCAATTGCTTCATCCATGATATAGGGAAATAATCTTAGAATATCCTTCAAATATTGTAGCCAAAGATTTTCTATCAGTTCAAATGGAAGCCATCTTCTTTCCTGCCCCTAGTTTTGTATTTCCCATTGTGTTGTTTTGACACGTAATCCACCAACCCATCTAGGTTTCAGATCAAGCCGTAGAAGATGTGACCACCAATGGAGGGTCCTTGATTTCCTAGCCATCGAAACACCCCTGACAAGCATCCCATGTCGCTATAGCACAGAAATATGATTCAAATTGCTTTCAATCTTGGAAACATGTGTTTGATCTTGTGTCATAATACAACTATCCAGTTCCTTGGGAGAAGCATTTGACTTTGTGTTCCCTTCAAATCCAAGCTCATCACCTATGCCATTCCAGGCCATTCATTCAATTATCTAGATATTTTCATAGTTTTTACTTGATCAATTTCCAAATAGGAAAGGAAATTAGTAGCCCTATTTGGTTTCCTAAAAATGTGTTTATATTGAGTAATCATTGATTTCAGCCAAGCATCTTAACAAATTCAAAAGTTTATTTACCAATTTCCAATTAGGGGTGGTCTTTACAATGACCACTATAACTAAAATTAGGGAATCCCCTTCAATATCGATCGATTTCACACCTCTTGATACACATGTTTTTGGACCTTTCAATGCCTGAAATTCAACATTGTTGTTCGTTTCGTTTCCTAGTTTAACAACACCAACCCAATATAACAATCCTTGGTCATTTTGGATAATGAAGCCCACAATGGAGGCACCCAAGTTTTCACATGAAGCTCCATCCAAATTTAATTTAAACGACCACTTGAGGGGAGTTTCCACTTAGCCAATGACCTTCCTAAGTCACAATAATTTAGGTCTGGTCTGTGACAAGGCAATTTCAATAGTGGCCAAGAGGAAAGGATGTTGTTATCCTAATTTGAGAATTTCCACTTATTTTTCATGTTGTTCCACACATTCTAGGTCTCACAAATTTCTACCTTGATATGGCATATAATTGATTCTATGTTTGAGGCTTTTCCTTTAAAGATTTTTGAGTTTCTCTCCTTCCATATATGCCAAATAATAAGTGCAAGGGTAGAAATCCATAGCCCACCCCACATGGAATTTGTATGCACTCTAGACCAACATTGGAATAATGCTTCAATGGCGGTAGGAAGGGGGGTTATATCCCCTAAGTTTTCTTACTATTGTTGTCCAACATTGATTTGCAACTTACATACTAGTAGAAGATAATATGTGGTTTCTTCACTTTCTTCACACATAGGGCATCTATGTAGACCCACAATTTTGATTCTTTGTTGATGATCATCAATTATATTTTATAATAGAAGGAAACCCAAGCAAAGGAGCCGACCTTCAATAGAAAGTATTTTTCCCCAACACAGGTCTGATGACCATGTTGCATAATTTTCCTCTTAGCACTATATTTCGTATACCAATTTAGTGGAATATGCCCCAATTTTGCAACACACCAAATAAGTGCATCTTTCCCATTAGTGATGGAAACATATCAATATTTCAACTCAGTCCTCACCACCTCTTGACCATTTTCTGGTAGAAACTCAAAGTCTTTCCATAGGTAGTTAGTGTGGCCATTGATACATTTTTGGATATAGTCCTTTACTTTTGTTTTGTATCTTGTTTCTAAAATTTGTATTATTTTAGGAATTCCATTTTTAAATACCTTGACCATTGGTTTGTGCCTATTCCTTGAATCATACCAAAAATAAGCCAACACGCCCAGTTTTATCTTCCAAGTGAGATGATTGGTGATGATTTGTCATAACCTCATCATGAAGTTCCATGTTTTTGATAATTGGGGGGGTTGACAATGGTCACAAAATGATTGTTGTCCTCACAACTAAGGTATTTATTTCTTAATACTTAACACCATAATGTGTTTGGGTCCTTGATCATGCACCATGTTAATTTAGCTCCTAAATCCATATTTTGTTTATGGTATCTCATACGGCAACCCCCCTAACCTTTGCTCTTTTTCACCATGTCCCATATTATTAGTGGTATTATCTTTATCTCATTTGACCCTCCCATAAGAAACATTTTAAAATTTTGTTCAGTTAATAATCCATATTTCCAATAGTAGAAACATGTGAGAGCATGTATATTGATATTGCCACAATAACAAATTTTATCATTGTTAGTCTCCTGGAAAGTGTAAGCCTTTTATCCCACCAAGAATATGATCTCTTGTTGTACTTATAAATGGTGTTCATCCAATGCCTTGTTCTTATAACACCTTTATATAATGGGATTCCAAGATAAGTGCTTGGTAATGTGGCAAGTAGTATATATGCTTGATTTTTCTTTATTGATAATTTGGCCCAACGCCCCATTGTATTCTTCCAAAGTGGCAGTGATTCTCTATTTCTTGCAACATTGCAACACCATACAAAAGTGTATCATTAGTGAACAACTGGTGTGAAAGAAGCAAGATATTATTTTCTACTATTATTCCTTTTCATTGTCCTATGGTAACCCGATGGGTGATGCCTTGGCTAAGTGCATCAACCATAATTACAAATAGAAATGGGGATATTGGGTCCCCCTATCTTAATCCTTTTGTTCCTTCAAAGAACCTTCATGGGGAGCCATTGATGATGATGGAATACCTTGGTGTTCAAATACATGCATACACCCACCTTAGCCACTTCTTGTAGAAGCCAAATTTCTCCAAATTTCTCCATTATTTTCATGAGAAAACACCATCTAACTATGTCATATGCTTTGCTTACATCCAATTTTTAAGATCGTTGTTTTTAGGTTATCTCTCTTAATAGTATGGATTGCCTCTTGTGCTATGATTATTTCGTCTATAATATTTCTACCCAGTACAAAACCAATTTTCTCCAATGATAGGTTATCTCTCTTAATAGTATGGATTGCCTCTTGTGATATGATTATTTCGTCTATAATATTTCTACCAAGTACAAAACCAATTTGCTCCAATGATATGACCTTTAAAAGGAGCAACTTAAGTCTATTAACCATTACTTTTGTGATTACTTTATAGATCATGTTGCAGAGAGAGATAAGTTGATAATCGACAAAGGATCAACATATCTCCTTTTTTGGAATGAGTGTAATGTTTGTATTGTTTGTCTTTAGGGATGTTTTGCTACACCTCAAATTTTGATTTGCAAATTACTTTAAAATTTTATGTTAAAAAAATATTTTTGACATTAGTGGATGATTATATGTCATTTGATATTTTGATGAAATTATAATGTAATGCAATGTGTTTCAATTTTAATGATTACTATTACTCAATCTTGATTATGATGTCGAGACTAATAACATAATATTTTATTGGTTTTCTAAGTTGGATGCAGGATTAGATTCTTATCCTCCCAGAGGAGAGGGAGAGTATCATTAGAGAGAGGAGTACATGGGAAAATAAATGGATTAATGCCAAATGAGTCAAAAACACACATTCACATAATTTTAAGTATCTAGTTTGGGTAAGTAACCCAAGTCTCGTCGTTTGCATTTTGACTAAGGTTGGTCGATTGGTAAGGTTAAGTTAAATCTTGTCGAGTATCTGGCCTAGTCCTTCACATTTAAAAGGTATTATGTAGTATTATCATAGTTTTCTCCATTTACAGATTTATTTTATTATAAATTCTAATTGAATATTACCTAAATACTTAAAAAAAAAATCAATACATGTATATATACGATATATGAATAGATATGCAATTGAATATATATATGTCCTATACATATGATATTATTGATTGGTATAAATACCAACGACCTATGAAAGAGTCATTACTATTTGAAGACAGTTATACGTGCCCAGAAAGGCATGTAATGCTAAGTAAATAAGTCTAACTATTTCCATTACCTACGTGAGGCTAAAGCCTCCAACATAGGCAATATTCTTGCTTGAATAAAGTGCAATAAATGCCTAGGTAGAGGCAAAGTGGCGATTGACCATTAAAATTCAGTTAAAAGTTATTTTGGAGCGGAAGTTGAGGAAGAGGATAGAGGGCTTTAGGGTATGGTCCCATGGAGAGGGGCTTCCTTAAAAATCTCAGCATATGCTGCTTAGCTTTTTTAGGAACATTTTAAAGTTCTTGGTCCCGTGGATTTAATCTTGCAATTCTACTTAAAATTTTAAGCTCCAAAATTTAAGGAATAAACTGGAGTGCTTTGATAAAAAATAAAAAATAACTGAAAATTCTCTCATTTTTATTTTCTAATAAGAATTTAAAATTTTAGATGAGAGACAAGTGGCATAAAAAACTCCTAAGCTGTAGGGGCAATTTCTAGCCCCACCCCAATTTCACCCACTGAAATATTCATTCCTAAAAGGTAGGAGCTCCTATTTTTCAGGAAAAGATTCCAATTAATCCCATAGCACAATTTTTTTTTTCCCATGGGACCTCCTGCTCCATGAAAATAGAAGCCCAAGCCCCCCCATGGGACCATACAATTAGAGTGGGAGATTAGAATTATTATAATTCATTCTCATTATTATGTTTGGGATAACAGGAAGGAGGAAGGAGGAGCATGGGTCTGTGAGAAGGAGAGAGTAACATTGCAGAGAACAAACGCCATATATAGTGGCAGTTTCTCATAATTTGGAAGCATGAATATTTCTTAAGGTTGTTAATAATGAAAGGCATCAAATCTATTAGTAAATAGTAGAAAAATTTTAATGCCAAAGGTGTATCCAATTTGAAAGAGAGCAACCTAACTTTTAAAATCATCGGTTGAGCTCTCCCCACATGACCTGGCCTACGATTGAATTCATCCGATCCATTGAATTTTCACCAACTTTTTTTCCATTGCAAAACGCTCCATCATCTCAATCGTCCATGTCTTCAAAACACAATGAACACAAATCTTTGATATATCCATTCCATTCGTTGTTGTTTCGCGGCTCCATTTCGGCAATCAAGCAAGTTACAGACTCCATTATCCCATGGTTCTGCTTGCCCCTGTGCTATTACTACTGCTTCTGGCTTTGCCACTGCTAAGGAGTCTGGTGATAATTCCAAATAGCCTTTTACATGTTCTTCCAAAATAAGCAGGGCACCAAAAGTGCACAATTTTTCAGAAAAGGTTATTACTTAATCCTTCTGCAACAATTTTTGAAGATGACCATAATGTTTATTGTCAAGCAGGTTAATTGAAACTGGACTTGACCATATTTCTTTGTGCTCAAATCAAATACAAATGCACATAATCAATGAAAATATTCCCTACAAAACCTCATTCCCAACTCTAATAAGGTCTATTATGCTTTTCTCATTGTTGTGCAGATGTTATAAATTCATTATTTATTTTCGAAAACTAAACACTATTTTATTAAAGCATTTTTTTCCTAGTGTTAACAGTTCATCAAAGTAAAGCATGATATTTTGCAGTCCACATCTTTCAATGGGTGCTTTTGTAGCTTACTGATCAGCCAAACTCCTCAACCTTTTTGAGCATCCTCCCTAGTTGTGTTGAAATGGGAGCTTTGAAACAAGCTATGCACATCCATAACGGGATAAGGATAGAGGAATTTTGTCAGATGTTGCAGTTGCACTATGAAAAATGTGGAACCATATACAAGACACACAAATTGTTTGACAGGATGTCTCAAAGAAAATTATTCTCGTGAAATTCCCTTGATTGCAAGATATTCACAAATGGATTAGTTGAAAAGGCTTTACAAACTTTCAAGCAATTGCAATTGGTAGGTGTAAAGCCAAACTCTACAACCTTTACCAGCATCCTTGTAGTCTATGTCGAATGGGAGCTTTGGAACAAGGTATGTACATGCAACAAAGCATAAAGTATAGCAGAATTTTTTCAGAAGATGTAGTTGCAACTACGCTGGTAGACATGTATGCAAAATGTGGAAGCATAGACAAGGCACATGAAGTTTTTGACAATGTGCCTAAAAGTGATGTGGTTTCGTGAATTGAAATGATTGTGGGATATCCACAAAATGGATTTGTTGAGAAGGATTTAGAAACTTCCAAGCAAATGCATTTGTCGGGTTTAAAGCTAATTTCCACAACCTTTGCTAGCATCCTCTCCGCTCGTGCCAAAATGGGAGCTTTGAAACAATATGGACATCCATCAAAGCATAAAGGATAGAGGAACTTTGTCAAATAGGTGAAAATGCAAATAATTTAATGCAGCCTATGTGTTATACATCATGATTAGATCATACCTGGATGTGGCCTTAACCTAGCTTAGTTAAGCACCAAGACTCTGCATTTCATGGTGAAGTCATGGAGAAATCTTTCTCGGAGGTCATCACAAAGTTGCAGTTCAGTTTTGAGCAGGCGAGTACCCAAATCGATGACAACAACCCCTCATCTTCCGTTGACTTACAATCTATTGATGTTAACGACAATGGGAGTGTTGAGTTGGAGGCAACGACGATTCCTAGAGATTTGGTCTCGCTACCCAGTTAATTTTTTTTGTTTTCAATGATTTAATTTTGTACCCATTTTGATTTTGGCCCGAAAAATCCTTTTTATAGTTTTTGAAGTTTCTATCAAATGCTTAGAGATTGTGGTTTTGTGCAGGGCCTCTGCTTGTAACAGTAGTTAGAACAGAGGCTTTTCCCTTTTCAAAACCCACCAAGATTTTATTTACAGTGCATTGATTTTTTGTACTTGATTTCTTGGATTCGTAATTTGCTCAAATATATCTTTGAAATCTATTTTCCTCCTTGAATGTGAGTATTGTTTTCACGTGTATTATTCATCTTCAATATGGATTAAGTCCTAGCGAAATCTAAGTTTCTTTCTTATAGTTTTTATTATATTATTTATCAAATTCATGTTCCTGTTAATAAATTTTTTTAATCAATTGTAGTGATTGATTTTTGCATTCTTATTTGGTTCACTTGAGTTGTCTGTTGCCATAAATAAATTGTTGAAATCTATCCCTCTCCTTGATTCTGAGTATTGTCTATCCTTGTTTAATTTTTTGTATGAAATAAGTCTTCCTGATCTAAGATTCCTTTTAATAGCATCAGTTACATCCCAACCCAACAAATAGCATCACATTTCTCTTGCTTTTGATTATATAGTGATTGCATTTGCATTTTGGCTGTATGTTTTTGGTGATTTCTTTCTGCCAGAAATAAATTTGTGAAATTTACCTTTAACCTTGATTAGAAGTATTGTTCTTACTTTTTAAATAGTGTTTACTAAATAGCTGTGTAGTTGATTCGTATTGTTTTCCAACTTCTTTAGATTTTTTTGCTTGATATTTTGAGTCATGGCAAAAACTTTGACTATGAATTTGATGGTAAGAACTTCCAATTTAAGAATGGTCAAATTAAGAAATTTTTGAGGACTAAAGACTTGCTTGCTTTTGTCCGTACTAGAAGATTCTATCTGAGGCAAACACTTTTAATTGGCTTGGTTTGTTTTTGCATTCTTATTTGGTTCACTGGAGCCGTTTGTTGCCATAAATAAATTGTTGAAATCTATCCATCTCCTTGACTCTGAGTATTGTTTGTACTTGTTTAATTTTTTGTATGAAATAAGTCTTCCTAATCTAAGATTCCTTTTAATAGCATTAGTTACATCCCAACCCAACAAATAGCATCACATTTCTCTTGCTTTTGATTATATATTGATTGCATTTGCATTTTGGATGTATGTTTTTGGTGATTTCTTTCTGCCAAAAATAAATTTGTGAAATTTACCTTTAACCTTGATTGGCAGTATTGTTCTTACTTTTTAAATAGTTTTTACTAAACAGTTGTGTGTTTGATTCATATTATTTTCCAACTTCTTTGGCATTTTTTGCTTGATATTTTGAGTCATGCCAAAAACTTTGACTATGAATTTGATGGTAAGAACTTCCAATTTAAGAATGGTCAAATTAAGAAATTTTTGAGGACTAGAGACTTGCTTTCTTTTGTCTGAACTAGCAAATTCTATCTGAGGCAAACACTTTTAATTGGCATGGTTTGTTTCTATTCTTCTTTCTTGTGTGTGACTATGAATTTGATGGTAAGAACTACCAATTCAAGAATGGCCAAATTAAGAATGATTTGAGGACTAGAGACTCGCTTTCTTTTGTGTGAACTAGCATATTCTATCTGAGGCAAGCACTTTTAAATAGCTTGATCTATTTCTATTCTGCTATTTTGTGTGTGACTATGAATTTGAGGACTAGAGACCTACTTGCCTTTGTCTGAACTAACAAATTCTATCTGAGGCAACACTATTTTTTATTAGATAAGCAAGAAAGGGCCATGATCCCATGATTACAACAATAGACAAAAAGGAAATAGAAAAAGGTGGGAAACAACACCACCAACAAACCAAAAAGCAACAATAGTATTAGCTTGCAGGCCAACATTTAGCATAGTAACCATAGTCCAACCAGTACTAATAAAAAACAATAAGTTTCTACTAGCATACTTAGATCTTCATAAACCATTAATTAAGTCAATAGTGTCCCAGGTGGTATTCCACCATATCATAGCTATTATAAAATAGCAGTCTTAGATATTAAAAGAAAAGGACAAAAAACTCATCATAGTCTTCAAAGCAGCAACAAAAAGCCATTAATTGGATTTTTTTAGCAGGTCCCCATACTTGCCCATGAGAGTAATGTATTCTCTCCAGTCAGGTCCCTCGGTCTCATCCAGCATCTTCAAGACATCAGGTTTCCCCTGTTTCCTCATCTTCCTGGTAATTTTGGATTCTCCAGAAGCAGCTCCCAACATTGCCCTCCTCATTAGTCTGTTAGTTACCTTCATGAGCGTAACTAAAGCCTTCTCCATATCTTCAAACTAAACCTACAGAAATGTTAGTCTACTCTTTAAAATTCATTGCTTGACTCCTCTATTTTATTCTCCATACCCAAATCCCCAACTTCCTACATATTTTCAACCTCATTCTTCTGATCCTCAAATTGATCAATTTGTTCATCCTCTTCCTCTTCCTTATCCTCCTCTGATCCTTCTTCCCCCATCTAATAATCTGAGTCCTCAAAGTCCAAATCCTTTGAATCTTTCTTCCTCTTGGGCTTCAAACTCTTCATACTCCAGGTCCTCCTCATCACACACAGTCATTTTTTGTTTGCCTTTTTTCTCTTTCAAAGCTGCTTTCGCTAGGCGGGCCGACCTTCTCCCACCACTCCCTCCACTCCCTTTCCCTTGCAAAGTCTCCTTCACCTTCTCATTTTGAGTCCCTTCCTCAGTAATATTAGTGACATCCCTAGGGTTTAAGTCTCTTTTGGGTTTCTTCACCTTGGGAAGTTCCAGTAGCAAAGCTGAGTGTTTTCTTTTCTTCAACATAGCTCTGATGAGCTCAAACTCAAAAATTCTTTTTTCCTCACTCTTCTATGACATAGGAGTTGAGGGGTTGGACACATTGGCCACATGGGGCTGGTTTTTTGTGGGAATAAGCACCCTCCTAGTAGCAACAACAGGAGGTGGGCAGGGGTTAGGTTCTTCAGTCAGGATTTCAACAGCAACAGGGTTTTCATCCATAGGTTGTTCCTCATTATCCTCTTCAAAATGATCAGGATTCTCATTTCTACCAGCCAAAGGGTTGCCATGAGGATTCAATGCCAGAGCATACTTATACAAAGTTATCATCAAACCTTGGTGGAGGGGAGGATTGGTTCCCTTCTCAATATTTAGTTGCAGGGAGGACAATAGATAAAAAGGAAAATTGACTCTCTCACCATGTCGAATGTGGTTTAGCAGGGGGAAATGGTACGCATGTACTGACATATACCTTCCCTCAAGAGTAAAGTACCACATTACAAATAGGCTAACTAAAGAAAAGGGAGGAGGGAGTTCCAATCTTGCATACACGTTATGAAATTTTTTGAGGTTCTCTCCTTCATACAAGAATTTGTCAACAAACTTCTGGTAGTCTGCCTTGATTTTCTTAGCAACTTTAATCCCTTGATTTTGTAGACCCGTTGTTTCAACTATGAGTCTTGTCGTTACCTCAAACTTCACCACACCAATGGTAACACTACCCTTCCTCCAATAGTTGGTAAAATTTATCGTTAGGTTATCGTTGTATCCCTTCAAAGATTGGAAGAACGAAACCATACCAACATTTTCAAACATTCTCCATAAATCCACATTTTGTTTCAGGGATTGACAATTAGGAGGCTCAATTCGATTCCTTGGTCCTCCCATTTCACTTCTCTACAAATTCTTTAGCTACAATGAACTTTTCTTCATAATCTCCCAGTCCTTTCTTTCTAGAATGCAGCAAACACTCTTTCGCCAAATTACATAAAGAGCTGGTAAAGAATGGTGAATCGAGAAGTTTATTTTTGTGAAAGCCAGCGACACATTTGCCAGTACAAGAATCCCATAATTTTTCTTACAAGTATTAAAATCCCAATTAATTTTCATACCTTTCTCCACTTTAGAAATGTGGGAATAGTTGACACAAGGAAAATTGGCACGAATAGAAATTACATCCCTTAACAACTTGATTAACTTCATGTGATTTTTGGACACCTCCATGATAGAAGAATAATTAATATTACTTCTATCGAGATCATCTAATACAATCCCATACTCCCTATGTCATCATTACACAAAAATCCAATAAGCACCACTTGTACTCATATTTCCCGCATAACATCAACCTTTCATTTTTGCATATTGTACTCATTTAAAAAAAAATCATTTAGGATTAAGTCTCTTAAAGACTGACATATTACCATTAGTCCATCGGGTCCATCCCCTACAGCTCAGCGCCACGTTGGCGGCACAGTCGGTAGCTTTGTTTCCCTCTCTATATGCAAGTTACACCTTGCAATAAAAGACTTCTTGATGACTTGGCATTTATCAATCATATTTTTTAATTCCCATGGTGGCACAGCCTCTTCGTTTAGAATGTCCACTATAAGCTTAGAGTCCCCTTCTATTATGACATTTTTATAACTCAACTCCTTAAGAGTATTAAAGCCCCCCAGAGCTGCCATAGCTTCAACTTTATTATTTGAACAGACACCCATATTCACGCCAAAGCTCACTATACACTCTCCTTTATGGTTTTTTAACAAACCCCCTGCTCCAGTTTGTCCTGGGTTGCCTTTTGAGCACCCATCAAAGTTACACTTTATCCAATTCTTCTGCAGAGGGCTCCACACAATAGCCATTTTGGTTAGCATCTTTGACCAATTGAGTTTAGTTATATCATTCCTTATTCCCCAATCCTGCTTAATCCTCATTTCTTTGTAGTTAGGCCAGGTTTTGGAGAAGCTATATCTTCTAGCCTCAATGTTTTCCTTAATATGAGTTTTTATGATCAGACTTACCTCCCAGCTGCTTCTCTCCACTTCCCTAAATATTCTATTATTCCTTTATGTCCATAAACCCCAGGTGACAAATGGAGGAACTTGGTTCCAGAGATCAACAATAACATTATGTGAAAAAGGGAATTTTGACCAGCTTTTTATAAATAACTTCATTGAATTAGGAAACACCCAATCTGAAGATAATAACAACAAGAAGCAGGACCACACTTCCCTCGCAAATTGGCAGTGAAAGAAAATGTGAATAATTGACTCCTCTTCCTATTTATAGAGCGAGCATCTATTAACCAGTTGGAAACCCCTCCTAACCAGGTTGTCAGTAGTGAGAATTTTACCATGAGCCACAATCCACCAAAAACAGTTAATTTTGGGAACCAAGTTCTTTAGCCACACCCTATCCCATAAATGGTCTGAAACAGCATCCTGAGGCTTCACCAGTTCTTCATAATCCTTTTTGACTGAGAAATAGCTTGAAGAGCTACCTTTCCAAAGCCACTCATCTTCCCCTTCTCTATCAAACCACTTTGCCTCCCTAATCAAATTATGTAATCTTATGAGGATTGGATCCCAATTCACCTGTCTCTGGCCTCTCAGATTGTCCCTCCTTAATAACAATTTGAACTCCTTCCATTTTGGTTCCTCCATCTCCTATTTAATAAATTCAAAAACCTTTTTACCACAGATCCTGTTTAGGCTAAGTTTAAGAGGATTAAGATCTTCTAAAGAGGACAGAGTAGAAGTCTCTATCCAAGGGTCCTTCCAAAAGTCAGTATTATTCCCATTCCCAATTCTCTTTCTAACCCCCAATTTCAACACATTCCTTAATTTAACAAGATGATTCCATAATGTTGAACCACTAGACAGATTAGATAATGAGAGAAAATAGTCAAGATTCTTGTTCCTCAAGTATTTAGCTTGGAAAAATTTTACCCAATCTTTAGAGCCTTCTAGAAGATTCCAACCAATTTTATCCATTAGGGATTTGTTAAGCATGGATATTCTTCTTAATCCTAGACCCCCTCTCCTTTTAGGAGTACACACTTTTTCCCAACTAACCAGGGACAGTCTATTTTTTCTTCAGTTCTTGACCATAAAATTTTTCTCTAAATCTGTTCTATCTTTTCCCCAATAGAGGTAGGTATTTTCAAAAGGGATAGATAGTATATTGGAATATTCTGAACGGAGGCTTTAAGGAGTTGAATCTTTCCATCCAAGCTAAGAAGCTTCCCCTTCCATCCAACACGTTTGTTTTGGATCCTTTCAATCAGCTGATTCCAGTAATTATTTTCCAACTTCTTAGAGATCAAAGGTAGGTCCAGATAGGCATCAGGTAAAATGGCTTCCTAACATCCCAAGATTTTTATCACTCTATCCTTAATCTGCTAGTCAGTATTGAAGAAGTAAATTTTGTTTTTTTCATAATTGATACACTGGCCAAAAACAGCAGCATAGTCATTGAGAACCTGTTTCCAGAGACCTACTTCCCCCGCCGAGGCTTCCCTGAACATTAAAGTATCATCAACAAACTATTGATGGGAATCTGGCATGAGAGATGAGGCAGCTTTAACACCTTTGAGAGCTTTTGAGTCTGCCAATTTTCAAATATTCCTACCAAGAACTTTAGCAACAATGATAAAGAAGTATGGAGAGAGGGGGTCACCTTGCCTAATCCCACAACCACAAGAGAAAAAACCTTGGGGGACTCCATTAACCAGAACAAAACACATGGGGGAGGTAACACAAGCAGAGATCATTTTTAGGAATCTTCCTTCTATCCCAAACTTCCTAAGAACAACAAAAAGGAAAGGCCAAAAGACTCTATCATAGGCCTTAGAAATTTCAATTTTGAAGGCCATCCCAGGCTTCTTAGAGTGATCCATTTAGTGAATAATTTCATGGGTTGAAATAATAGCATCAAGAATATTTCTTCCCTAGACAAAACCTTTCTGATTTGAGGCTAACATTTTACCAAGCACCGATTTAAGTCTAAACACCAATATTTTTGAGAAAATTTTATAGATCGTATTGCAAAGACTAATAGGTCTATAATCTTTCATGGCTAAGGAATCAAGATTTTTGGGGATAAGGGCTATAAAATTAGCATTCAATTGGTTTAGCAACCTGTCCGACCTAAAGAAATCCCTAACAATATTGAAAAGATCTTTTTTAACTATATCCCAAAAGGTCTGGAAAAAATAGGAGGGAACCCATCAGGGCCAGGAGCTTTAAAGGCTCCAAAGGAAAACATACTTCTTCCATAGAAACAACACTAGTCATCATCTTTAAATTGATATCAGAAATTTCTTTACGGATCACTTCAATAAAGTCAACATTTACCTGATGAACATTGCCAAGAGCCATATGGTGGGTAGAGAAGAAGTTAACAACTTCCCACACAATATCTTTTTCATTGGTCACAATAGAGCCATCCTCTTTCACAAGCGATCTAATTTTGTTTCTGCTTCTGTGTTTCAAAGTGGATTGGTGGAATAATTTAGTGTTCCTATCCCCTTTCGTTAGTCATTAGACCTATTGGCCTCCTCTAATGGTTTAATAACTAAGCCCTTAGAGTTGTGACTTATAGATTGGGCATCTACACTAAGTAGCTATTTCACTCATCATGAAGGTGCATTTAATTGTCAACCCAGGGATGTAAACTTGAAATGAGTCAGCACTATATGTGCACTAGGACTTCATTGCAATCATCCATAAACTAGGAAAGAAACAATGTTGGAAATAAAGTGCTGGAAGGACCTCAACTTAAACACTAAACACAAATTAACATCTACACCAAACATTAACAACTGGACTGAAGATGAATGACAGAAATGTAAATTCCAACAAACAGATAGGAAACTACTTTGTCTACCTTGGCTACAAGAACAGTCACAAAATAAAATTTCAATGGCTATAGGAACAGGTAGTTGCTGAAACTGAAACTAACTACTAAATAGAAAATAAATTTTAAACTAATAGGTCGATTTCTCACCAAGTGGCCCCCCTTGGGTGAGTCTCCCTTACACAACTCAAATGCAACAACTCAAAATGTCATATTATTTCTTGAAAGCATAAGTAAAACATCTCAACAATCGAACTGTAAAATTGGAAAATGCAAGTACAAACTCAAAATGTCCAACCTTATCAAAAGGAGCATCAGACCATTATTTATAGGGAGAAAACTACTGACTACCCCTAACTACCTAGGCATTCAAATCCATCAAAATAGGAGGATGCTGCTTATTGAAAGCATAGAAAAAGATGGAGGAAGTTATGCATGTGCTAAATTGGTCAAAGCAGACTCACTTCAATGGGAATCTAGCACAACGCACTCCCTAAATTTGCTCAACAACAAATACCATCATTAAAAAAGGGTGGTTACATTCTTTCATTTGAATTAGGAATTTCCCTCTGTGAAAGTTTTCCCGCTTTGACTTCTTTAATGATTAGCTTCATGACTTCTCGGTAATCAACCAACTAGCAAGAATTTCTCCCACATAGCAGGCTTTGTTGACATCAACATTTTAGTGGAAACCTGCAAAATAGCATTAGCACGCACAAACAAATGTATATCTATAATTACCTTAGTAACATTCATTCAACCACTAGTAACTTCAACATAGATAATTCTCATAGCATGATAATGTCATTGAAGTCAAAAAGATAAAGCTTATGTCCAAAGTTTATGGTTTTAAGGAAAATATCAACAGCCAAGTGTCAAAGTCTAGGATAGCAACAACAAATATGTAATGGATCCTATCAAAATTGAGCCATTAATTGAGATCATCATTCCCCCCCAACCTAACGTTTTGCTGGTCCTCCAGCAGAAGGAGTACTAAAATTTTGCCTAGTTAATGCCCTGAAGTCAGCTTCTACCAGCTGTCCCACATCATTATCTGCGGTGGCTGAATCAGGATCCCAATAGAATCCTTGTTTGCTCTCTAATTTGTTCCATCTTTCCCTTTCTGTAGCTATGTCATACTGTTAAAACTTGTAATCTGGCACATGCTACAATAATGTAGGTGGCTGAAATGTTAAGGGAAGCCAACACTACTACTTCCTTCTACCAATTTGTATGTACCTATCAACCCTTTTGCATGTTGCAGCATAGTTCTATAAAGACTGAGGTTCAGCCTTTTTCAACTCTTCTGGAAAACTGTTCCACCTCTATGCTAAATATCCCATTACTGATTTTCATGTGGTTTCAGCTACCCTCTCATATTCTTTGTAGGTTTCTTCTCTAACAGGCATAATCTTAGCTTTGTAGTTGGGACGGTAAAGAATTTTGTGTCATGTCATGAAAATATCCTTAGGGTTACTAGATTTAGCCCTGATAAGCAAAGGAGTATGAAGTTCTCTATCCCTATAAGTCCTATACTGTTGCCCCCAACTAATCTCATTTTGAATCCATAACATAAATGCCCTCAAATGGAGGTCTCCAATATATAGTAAGGGATTCCAATCATGATCATCAAAAAAAACATAATTGTGCAAGTATAACTCACATAACAAATTTTTAACATCAGGAGGAGCAAGCTGATAAGCCTGGAAAAATTCTTGTGGTGTGTCAAAAGTAAGACTCAAACCTGAAATGATCCTTAATAGTTTGAAAGAAAGATTTTGCTCCTTCAAGTGTAGGGGATACACTCTAGGAGTTCTACATGCTAGCATTTTGGGTATTAAATCTACTATATTATCTACCCTTTCCTTCAAAGCAACAATTTTGACATTCTTTTCTTCAATCTCCACATCTTTCTTTTTAATCACATTTTGCAACCTGTGCTTTTCCTTTTTCCATTCTTCTTCCCTTCTTTGCATCTCACTCCACAATTTTAGAGCTATATCATTCCATGAAAAATCAGGGGGTTTATGTATTCCTACCAAAGTCTTCTTTAGCACTGATTCTTGTTGTTCATATAACACCGGCTGTAGTGATTCAGGTTGTTCATCCTGCTCTAGCTGCAAAAACTCTGGAATCTCATCTTGTTCTTGCTGCAAGGGTTCTTGATTCTCACATGGTTCTTGGTCCTCCTCATGCTCTTTTATGGGTCGAGTTTATGGTTCAATTTTGATAGATTTTATTATCCATTTGTTGTTGTCATAGACCTTGATACTTGGATGTTGACATTTTCATGTTATTTCCTCAAAACCATAGACATTGGGCATAAGCTTATTTTTGTAACCTTTAAATGACATTGACATGCTATATGAACTATCTATGTTAATTTTACATGTGGATTAATGAATGTTACTTTAAGATAGTTACAAATATGCAATTTTTGTGCATACTAATATTGTTATGCATATATAGTTAGAGTCTACAAAATCAAGGAAGATTTTGCCAGTTGGTCATCTATCATAAAGGTCAACAAGGTGATCATTCAAAGGTCAATGGAGGGAAGACTCTCAATGGTGGGAGATTCCTAGTTCAAATGGAAGAATTGTAACTACCTTGTAAATGGTCTTAATAGTTTGTTGAGCGAATATAGGAGCTATTGTTATGCTAGATCTGCATTAAGGCAAACTGGCTTGACCAGATTTCATGCATGCATAACCTCCTCTCCACTTTTTATGCTTTCCCTAAAGTGGCATCCTCCTAATCTGTTGGAGTTGAATTCCTTGCTAGGTAGTTGTTAGTAGTTTTTATTCCTATAAATAAGAGTCGAATTATCCTTCTCAGAAGGTTGATTAATCTGATGTTGTATTCACATTCTTAGTTTTTCAGTAATATAGTGATGCTGCTCGATTGTACTCATACTTTCCAATGAATAAAATAAAGTTATAAGTTTGTGCATCTGAGTTAACATTTGTCTTAAGGGATACTCATCCAAGGGGGCCCACTTGGTGAGCATTCCATCCTTTAGTTTAATTAGTACTTTCTATTCAGCAATTAGTTAAGATTCTGGCAACTATCTATTCCTGCAGCCACTAGAATTCCATTCTATGACTGTTCCTGCAGCCAAAGCAGACAGAGTAGTTTCCTGTCTATTTGCTCATATTTTCATTTCTATCATGTACTTCAGCTTAGTATAGTTATTGGTTGATGCTCAACACGTATGTTATTTCTTTCCAAGCAATTTACTTTTAGTATTATGTCTTTCTTAGTTGTAGAATGAATATGGCTACTTTGGATTCCTAGTGCACATACTGTGCTGACCCATTTCAAGTCTACGTCCCTGGGTTGACAAGTTAAATGCACCTTCGTAATGATTAAGATAGCTATTCAGATTAGATTTCCAATCTCTAAATCATAGATGTAAGGGCTTAGTTTTTAAATCATTGTAGGAGGCCAACACTCTTGATTCTCAACTTGTTATGTTATGGCAGCAAGTTCTACCAATTTGATATTTGCTTGTTCCTCAAAAATATCTTTTTCCTCAACTTTCACCTACCCCGTTGGGGCTTCCGTCTCCTCCCTAGATGTTTTCCTAATCCTAGGGCTTCTCTTTGGAGGTGCACTAGTGGCTGGCCCAGCTGGTTTTGATCTCTTAAGAGGCTTTTTGTCTTTTCCTTTGACTGCAGGTGGAACAGTATTATCAACCTTTCATTTTCTAGGGCTTGGTGTTGGTTTTTCTGCCACTTGTTTCTTAGCTTTTCCCTTTCTCATTTATGCTTCTTTCCTCTATGCCTCTTCTCTCCTAAGGGTGGCCCTAGTTCTAATTGGGGATTTGGCAGGGACATTATCGTTAGAATCTAAGGATGAACTTTCCTCTCCTAAATGTTCTGACTCTAAAGACCCAATTTAACCAGCTTGCTCAACTGCAGGAGGGTTTGAACTAGGGTTTGCACCAGAGGTTGATGCTCTAGGAGTAGCTTCGATAGCCCTCACTTTTCTACTAACCCTATGGGGTTGAGGCTGACCTCTAACATGTTTTGGTCTAAATTGATCAATGTTTAAAAACTCCTCCCACATCATATCAGATACTTCATGCAAAGACTTTTCCACTAGTAATTTTATTAAACAATGGTGAGAGACAAAATTATCCCTACCTTCCTGTGTTTTGGTTGCCATGATGGCAAGAAGATTATATAGCACATTGGGCACGTTCATTCTTCATCCATGTCTTATATGGTTCAGGAGCTTGAAGTGTATGGAATGTAGGCATGACTGACGACCCTCACAAGTGATGTACTTAACAATGTGGACAACTACTTGTCTCCATGGCTCTAGGAGAGAAGTTCTTTTCATACCTTGTTTTTCCACCACCAATGGAGGATCATTGGGTTCAGTAAATTCAGCCTTGGCTAACCTTGCATCTTTTGTAGCAAGATATGGCTCACCATCAGCAGGTAAGCCTGTTACCTCCGCAATTCTCTCCTCAGTTACAATCACCTCCAATCATTTTACCATTGCCTTCCCCTTGGAGAATGTCTATGCAAATTCCTACGCAATGACTTCATTGTAACTTTCGAGCTTCAAGAAATAGTCTAGCCATCCACAATTTCTAAATTCTGCCAAAGAAGGTGTGTCCTACATTACCACATTATGAATTGTGGGTTCATTCCGGATTAGTTGTCCTCCCATCATTCAATTTCCCACAATCAACAAACACTCTGCTAAATTTCCTTTTCTATAATCTCTTTCTGAAAAACCCAACTTCTTCCTACAGTTCTTCTCCTTGTCGTATTGAATGGCAATGTCTTGTAGCTTACTAAATTACTTTTGTTGGGTGTCATTTGAAATTATGACTAGGCAATAAAGGTTCATTAATGAGGGGTATTATCAAAAGAAATGGTAGCGGTTCAATGACATCTCAAACATGCAATTCATCACATCATTTTATCATTCAAATTGGCTCAGTTTAAATTTGCCGATATGGATGACACGTGGACTTGTGAGTTGACACTTTCCCCCCAACCTAATTTACAACATGTGTCCACATAGGCTGGTGGATGATTATGATTGGACATGGTGAAGTACAAGTTAATGCTATGAAAAATATCTACATTTAATTACAACAATTAAATAAATGCATTGAAGATAATAAATCTATAACAAATTGTTCCGCACATACTTGAAATCTTGGAGTATCTGTGCAAATAATTCGGAGAAAGTATTAATTACCTTTAAAAAGTATGATTGATAAATTAATATATTGATGATGGAATGGAATTAAGTGAAGTGATTGCAGAATATTGGAAGAGAGAGAAGGTGGAGATGGATGGGCGAATGGGCAGATTAATGAAGAAGTGGACTCCCACAAAAGTGGAGGTCTTTATTATGAAGTGATTGCATGTGTATGTAGATCAGTCAGGAGGGACACTAGGTCTACTTCCTTCGACTACAGGAAGTTCAGGGGTTGGATGCTGGTTAAATTTTTGCAAGAATTTTTCCTTGGACGTTGGCTTGTGATACAACCTTAGATGGTGACCGTTGACCAAAAGTTTGAATCTGATAGGGTCAATGGTGGTGAGTTGTACAACTCCATTGGAAAAGACTTCTGCAACTTCTTACGGTCCCAACCATCTAGTCTACAATTTACCCGCATTGTCTTGATACCTGGAGTCATAAAGGAGTGCCCAGTCAGTAGGCTGAAACTACTTGTCCTTTATGTACTTATCATGCCATTTTATCCTTTGATTATGCACTAGCTCAGTGTGATGCAAGGTTGTTTTCCTCATTGGTGCAGGAGCACCTAGGAAAGGACTATTGTTGAAATTTTGTTGAAGTTCTTAATTTTGTTGTGCTATCATAAGGTCATGTGGACCATTGTTTTAGGTGCTTAGGGTTGTTTTTGAACTTTGGGAAAGAAGGTGATAAGTGTTCATTAGCTTTACAACATCATTGTGTTAAGTTGTCAAGAGTTGGCAAGGTGTTTGAAAACACATTGGGTTTTATAAATTGCATTTTTAGGTCATCTAGAAGCTCGACCCAAGCATCTAAATTGTTTTGGATGCCTATTTAAGGCATGAATCGACCCTGAGGTAGGGTTAGAGGCATTAATGTTGAGTGACATTTTTGAAAATTGGAAAAAATAGCGTACAAAGACAGTTTTTTTGTATCTTTGTGTTAAAAATTGAACTTCAATGGCATAACTCTGTTGTCATCTTATTTGTAGTATGTAGTATTTACTTTGTACAAGCTTGGAGTGCCATCTTTCTGTCTTTGTATATCTTTTTCTTCTTTTATCTGTACATAGTTTGTCCACTGTCATTTTCAGGCCTGTAGCAGGCAGTTTTTAAAGAATGGAGTCCTAGGGCACCTTCCCACCGTACAAATTGTATGGCCTTTTGGGAAATGTTCCTAGACTCTGTGCTTGTAAATATGGTAGGTGTTAGGTTTTTTTTGGTTGCAGGAGCTAGGAGAAAAGCCTTGCCCTAGGCGAGCCAGTGAAGAGCCCGGCTAGGAAAGGCTACAGGACAACATGGATAACTTGCAGGGGAGTAAATATTTTTGAGAAATTATTTTTGGAGAATTTAGGGGAAGGTCTTGGCCATGTATGGTGATCAGGAGGAGTGTTTACCAATTCATTTAGTAGGAGAATTATTTGACAGTTTGAAACAGCAGTGAGGAAGCTTGTAAACCCTAGTTTCTTGCCCATTTTGGTGTCTGGACAGCGTATGGCCTGAGCAGGTTTGAAACCATAAGAATCTTGGAGGTGAGGGCATGTGAAACACAGTTCCTAAGCAAAGAACCAGGTTATTTGGTGGGTTTAGAAAGAAAAAGCATTTTACCCCTATTCAGAGACCTAATTGGGGGCTCAAGGCTACTAGCCTTTCAAACCCTAGGAGAGCATTTTGTGAAAGCGATGGTAAGATAGAAACTTGTGGTTTCCTAAGAACCCTAGACAAGCCATTTTGAAGTCTTTGTAACCTTTTCAAACCCCTGCAAGAACCTAGAAGAAGGTTGAGGTTATTTGGCCTTTAGGGCAGATTAAGGGCCAAAGGAGAGTGAAGCATTGAACCAAGGATTGGTTTGGTTGTTCAAAATTTGTCAAGATAGTGAGGTTGGCTAGGAGAACCAGGGGAACTTAGACAAGGTAGAGTTCCTATAGGTTAAGGTGGAACAACAATTACACCAAGGAGGTCTATGACAAGGCCTAGTGCATGAATCTGTGATTGATTCCTCCAGCCTCCCTATCAAGTTGGTATCAGAGCAAGCAAAAGATTTGGGAAAGAGTGATATATGTCAGAGGTTGAGTCAAGTGATTATTTCACCATGGTGACAAATGCACAATTGGCCAAGATGGTTGAAGGTCAGGAGGAAGAAAATAGGCAATTGAAAGAAAGAATAGAGTAGCTTGAGCAAGCATTGAACAATGTGAAGTTGGAAGGAAGGGTACCAAAGGAAGAAGAGGTTGTAGAGGAAGATAAGACCCCTGAACTTGACCCTGTTTTGCAGGAGGAGCCTTTCTTAAAGGCATTGAAAGCCTTGAGTGGAAAAGCACTTGAAGGTATACCACTTTTTAGTGGAAAAATGGAACCTGATTTAGTCATGGACTGGATAGAAGGCATGGAGAATCACTTTGAGTGTGATGGAGTCACTGAAGCTCAGAAGGTGAAGGTTGCTAAGTCAAGATTGAGAGGATCAGCCTTGACATGGTGGAAGTTCATTCAGACAGAAAGGGAGAAAGAAGGCAAACAACCCATATCAACTTGGAAAGGAATGGTTGCTAAGGTGAAGGAAGCCTACATGCCAGATGACTATGAGATTCAGTTGCACAAGAAGAGGCAAAGTCTAAGGCAGAAAGACCAAGATGTAAACACCTATACTGAAGAGTTCCAAAAGCTTTGTATGAGGTCTAATGTGACAGAGGATGAGAGTCTCAAGGTGGCTAGGTACCTTAATGGCTTGAAGTGGAACATTCAGGAGGAGATGGCTTTACTAAGTCCCAAGACAGTCCACCAATGCTATCAGTTGGCCATAAAGATTGAAGAGAGGAACAAGAGGAAGCAAGATCAGTCTTCTAAGGGTAGAGGCAAAGGCAGAGATCAAAGAGATCAAAGAGGACAGCGTGGTGGTTACCAAGGAAGAGGCAGTGACCAAAGAAATCAAGGAGAGTCAAAGCTCACCGAGCATGGAGGTGAAGCATCCTCAAGAGGAGGATTTAACAGAGGAAGAGGAGCTCAAGGAGGTTCAAACAGAGGAAGAGGAGCAGGCAAGAGCAATTCTTATTTTGCCAACATGAAGTGTTATCATTGTAGTCAACTAGGTCACCCTGCTTATAGGTGCCCAGAGAAAGCATCCTCTTCTAGCAATGAAAAGAGAGTGGCCTATGCACAAGAGGACACTATGAGTCCTAAGACATCTGAAATCAGTCACAAAATCTGAGGTAGGAGGAAATCTGATGTTTAATAGAGTTCTGATCAGGCAGCCAGTCAAAGAGGAACCTAAGCAAAGAAGAGCTCTTTTTAGAGTAAGGTGCAAGATACTTGGAAAAGTGTGAAAAGTCATTATAGATTCAGGTTCAACAGACAATATAATCTCAGAGGAGGCAGTAACTAAGCTGAAATTGGAGAAGTCACCTCATACTAACCCCTACAAGGTCACATGGCTGAACAAAGGGCAGAGTGTTTTGGTTAATGAGCCAGTAATAGTGGAATTTTCAATTGGAGGGTATAAAGATAAGCTGGTTTGTGATGTATTACCCATGGATGCATGCCATCTACTACTGGGAAAACCATGGCAATATGACAGAAGTGCCATTTATGATGGGAAAGAGAACACCATCTCATTCAAGAAGGATGGAAGAACCTTCAAACTGTAGTCATTGATAGAGGAAGATGGAGGACAGTCAAAGGTACCTAACATCATGTTGAGCAGTGGTAAGGAGTTCCTTAAGGACCTAAACCAAGGGAATGAAGGTTATGTGATCATGATGCAGTCCAAAGAGGAAGAAAAGGCTGAAAAGACACTCTTACCAAAAGCAGTCCAAAGGTTGCTTGATAAGTACAAGAGCATAGTTAGTGATGGTACACCTGCAACTTTACCACCAAAGAGAGCAATAAGTCATCAAATTGACTTCATACCTAGAGCCTCATTGCCTAACAAAGCAGCATATAAACTTACACCTGAGCAGAACCTAGAGGTAGCTAGGCAAGTGCAAGAATTATTGGATCAAGGACTAATTCAAAAGAGCATCAGCCCATGTGCAGTGCCAGTGGTTTTAGCAACAAAGAAGGGAGGTAAGTGGAGACTTTGTACTGATTCTAGAGCAATAAATAGAATCACAATTAGGTATAGGTTTCCAATTCCTAGAATAGAAGACTTGATGGATTGCCTTGGAGGAGCACAGTATTTCACTAAGTTGGATCTCAAGAGTGGGTACCATTAGATCAGGATTAAGGATGGTGATGAGTGGAAGACAACTTTTAAGACAAACGATGGGTTATATGAGTGGAAAGTGATGCCATTTGGCCTCTCAAATGCCCCTAGCACGTTCATGAGACTCATGAATGAAGTGCTTAAGGATTTCACAGGGATCTTTGTGGTAGTATACCTTGATGACATATTGATTTTTAGTAAGACAGCAGAAGAACACTTGAAGCATGTGGAGATGGTTCTTAAAAGGTTGCAAGAGGAGAAGTTGGCAATCAATCTTGAGAAGTGTGAGTTTTTTAAGGAGGAACTTGTGTACTTTGGTTTTGTAGTATCCCAAGGAACGTTGAAGATGGATCCAAGCAAGGTGGAAGCCATCCTACTAGCCCACACCAACCACAACAACAGAGGTAAGAAGTTTTCATGGTTTAGCTCAGTTCTATAGAAAATTCATAAGGAATTTTAGTGGCATATGTGCACCAGTCCTAGATACTATCAAAGGTGGTCTGAAAACAAAGTTTAAGTGGACTCTAGAGGTTGATAAAGGGTTTGAAAAACTGAAACAAGAAGTGGCAACTCAACCAATTCTATTATTGCCTAGTTTTGACAAGTTGTTCACAGTTGAGTGTGATGCAAGTGGAGTAGCAGTAGGAGGAGTACTTAGTCAAGAAGGTAGGCCTGTAGCCTTCTTTAGTGAAAAGCTCAATGAAGCCAAGCAAAAGTACTCTACCTATGATCTAGAATTATATGCTTTAGTGCAGTCCCTTAGGAAGTGGAGGCATTATTTATTACCCAAAGAGTTTGTGGTTTTTACTGATAACCAGGCACTTAGTTATATCAACACCCAAGAGAAGTTAAGTAATAGGCATTTGAAATGGATGGAATACATCCAAGCCTTCATATTCACTATCAAGCACAAGAAGGGACAAATGAACAAGGTGGCAGATGCATTAAGCAGGAGATTGCTGATAGTACAGGAGATACAACTCAAGAGCATTGGAATAGAGTGTTTCAAAGACCTCTATGGTGAAGATGAAGATTTCTCATAAGCTTATAAGGTATGTTCTGATTTTGAGAATCACTTTCATAGCCAATATTCTGAGTATACATTGCAAAATGGACTATTATTTAAGGGTAATCAGTTA
Organism: Sequoia sempervirens; assembly: GCA_007258455.2. Lineage (NCBI taxonomy): Eukaryota > Viridiplantae > Streptophyta > Pinopsida > Cupressales > Cupressaceae > Sequoia > Sequoia sempervirens. The sequence goes on along the minus strand of VDFB02000017.1, from coordinate 445,652,094 downwards.
TGTGTTCCAAGAGGGTCAATGAGGGAAAATCTGATTCAAGAAAAGCATAATGGCAGTCTTAGTGGACATTTTGGCATCAATAAGACCTTAGAGTTGGTACAAAGATTCTATTACTGGCCTAAGTTGGCAAGAGATGTCAGAAAATATGTGGAACAATGTGTTATATGCATGAAAGCTAAAGGAGGAGCTAGCAATGCGGGTTTATATCAACCCCTGCCCATTCCTAACAGACCATGGGAGTGTGTGAGCATAGATTTTGTGGTAGGTCTTCCCAAGACAAAGACTGGTTTTGATAGTGTTTATGTGGTGGTGGATAGATTTAGCAAGATGAGTCACTTCATTCCTTGCAAAACTACTCATGATGCCAGCTACATAGCTCATCTTTTCTTCAAGGAAGTTGTTAGGATCCATGGCTTGCCTCGAAGCATTATTTCTGACAGAGATGTGAAGTTCATGAGTCACTTATGGAAGACTCTATGGAGAAGATTGGGAACAAACCTGTCTTTTGGATCAGCTTACCATCCTCAGACCGATGGTCAAACAGAGGTGGTTAACAGAGTGTTGGGTAATCTTCTAAGGTGTCTAACCAAGGAGTATGGACAGACATGGGATATGGTTATCTCCCAAGCTGAATATGCTTACAATGACAGTGTCAATAAAACTACAGGAAAGAATCCTTTTGAGGTTGTGTATGGGATGTACCCAAGAGGCATTTGTGAGCTCAAAGACTTTGGATCTATGGAGAATAGGAGTGGACATGCATAAGAATTCACTCAGACCATGAAAGAGATTCACGAGTAGGTTAAGAAAACAGTCACAGCAGCAACCCAAAAGTTGAAGGAGAAAGTTGATTTATCAAGGAAGGATGTATAATTTGTAGTTGGGGACTATGTTATGGTCCACCTCATAAAATCCAGATTGCAGAAGGGAATGGAAACCAAGTTACAGATGAAAAGAGTGGGTCCATGCAAGGTATTGGCCAAATATGGCAAGAATGCATACAAGGTGGAGTTACCATCAGATTTGGGCATCTCTCTAGTGTTCAATGTAGCTGACTTGATCAAGTACATGGGATTAGTCAAGGAAGTGGATCAGAACAGTCAGGAAGTTCTCAAGGACATCAGCAATGTACCCTTCCCTCATCAAGACAAGCTACAAGCAGAGAAGATCTTGGAGTCAAGAGTGAAGAAGGCTACAAGGAACAAGGGGTACATGGAGCATCTTGTCAAATGGAAGGATAAGCATGAATCTGAGGCTACCTGAGTAGAAGAAGCAGACTTCAAGAAGCAAGGAATTGATATGTCTCTGATCCCTCCTTCCAATCCTTAGTTTTTTGTGCTGAGAGGGGGAGAATGGTGCAGGAGCACCTGGGAAAGGACTATTGTTGAAATTTTGTTGAAGTTCTTAATTTTGTTGTGCTATCATAAGGTCATGTGGACCATTGTTTTAGGTGCTTAGGGTTGTTTTTGAACTTTTGGAAAGAAGGTGATAAGTGTTCATTAGCTTTACAACATCATTGTGTTAAGTTGTCAAGAGTTGGCAAGGTGTTTGAAAACACATTGGGTTTTATAAATTGCATTTTTAGGTCATCTAGAAGCTCGACCCAAGCATCTAAACTATTTTGGATGCCTATTTAAGGCATGAATCGACCCTGAGGTAGGGTTAGAGGCATTAATGTTGAGTGACATTTTTGAAAATTGGAAAAAACAACGTACAAAGATAGTTTTTCTGTATCTTTGTGTTAAAAACTGAACTTCAATGGCGTAACTCTGTTGTCATCTTGTTTGTAGTATGTATTATTTACTTTGTACAAGCTTGGAGTGCCATATTTTTTTCTTTGTATATCTTTTTCTTCTTTTATCTGTACATAGTTTGTCCACTGTCATTTTCAGGCTTGTAGCAGGCAGTTTTTAAAGAATGGAGTCCTAGGGCACCTTCCCACCGTACAAATTGTACGGCCTTTTGGGAAATGTGCCTAGACTCTGTGCTTGTAAATATGGTAGGTGTTAGTTTTTTTTGGTTGTAGGAGCTAGGAGAAAAGCCTTGCCCTAGGCGAGCCAATGAAGAGCCCGGCTAGGAAAGGCTACAGGACAGCATGGATAACTTGCAGGGGAGTAAAGCTTTTTGAGAAATTATTTTTGGAGAATTTAGGGGAAGGTCTTGGCCATGTATGGTGATCAGGAGGAGTTTTTACCAATTCATTTAGTAGGATAATTCTTTGACAGTCTGAAACAGCAGTGAGGAAGCTTGTAAACCCTAGTTTCTTGCCCATTTTGGTGTCTGGACAACGTATGGCCTGAGTAGGTTTGAAACCATAAGAATCTTTGAGGTGAGGGCATGTGAAACACAGTTCCTAAGCAAAGAACCAGGTTATTTGGTGGGTTTAGAAAGAAAAAGCATTTTACCCCTGTTCAGAGACCTAATTGGGGGCTCAAGGCTACTAGCCTTTCAAACCCTAGGAGAGCATTTTGTGAAAGCGATGGTAAGATAGAAACTTGTGGTTGCCTAAGAACCCTAGACAAGCCATTTTGAAGTCTTTGTAACCTTTTCAAACCCCTGCAAGAACCTAGAAGAAGGTTGAGGTTATTTGGCCTTTAGGGCAGATTAAGGACCAAAGGAGAGTGAAGCATTGAACCAAGGATTGGTTTGGTTGTTCAAAATTTGTCAAGATAGTGAGGTTGGCCAGGAGAACCAGGGGAACTTAGACAAGGTAGAGTTCCTATAGGTTAAGGTGGAACAAAAATTACACCAAGGAGGTCTATGACAAGGCCTAGTGCAGGAATCTATGATTGATTCCTCCAGCCTCCCTATCACTCATGTCATCCAAATTATTCAGTTGCATGATTCTATCTTTTTGTGCCTCAGAGATATCTATCCCTAAGTCTAGTGCAATCCTAAGAGTCTTATGCTCAAATTCAATGGGTGTCATAGTTGTCTTCCCATATAGTAATTTAAAAGGAGCGAAGCCTGTGGTTGTTTTCTAGGTGGCCAGATAGGCTCAAACAACTTCTAGTAGCTTGCTTGCCCAATCCTTCCTATGGATAGCCACTATTTTGGTTAGAATGGCTTCAATTTCCCTATTAGTCACCTCAACTTGGCCATTGGCTTGAGGATGATAAGGGTTTGACTTCCTATGCCTCACATTATATTCATTAACCAGTGTTGTAACAAGGGTTGATGTAAATTGAGCCCCTTGATCAATCACTATCTCCCTTGGAACTCCATAACGAGTGAAAATTTCCTCATAAAGAAACTTTACAACCTTATTATCTCTTGTATGCTTCATTGCTTTAACTTCAACCCACTTGGTCACATAATCAGTGCAAACCAAGATATAGGATTTACCATTTGATGGAGGATCAATGGATCCTACAAAATCCAATCCCCATTTATCAAATGGAGTGATTACTACCCGGGGATAAAGTGGCATCTCATCAGATTTGGTTGGTCATCCCATCCTCTAGCATCTATTACACTTCCTTTTATATTTCCCTACATCCTTGTGGAGGGTGGGCCAGTCATATCTTATGTTTAGAATATGCATTGTTGTCCTCTTGGCTGCAAAATTCCCTCCATAGGATTTATTGTGATATGCATGCAATATATCATATGTATCATCTTCCCTCACACATCTCCTCATGGCATGGTCTGGTCCAGTGTAGAACAAACACCCCGCAATCCATGAGAAAGGAAAAGTTTTCTCAATGAGCACCCTCCTCTCTTTTAGAGAGAAATGAGGAGGAACTCTCCTTGTGACCAGATAATTAACTATGTCAGCGTACCAGGGTGTATGCACACTGATGGAAAACCAATGTTCATCAAGGAAAGAGTCATCAATGACTTGAGTATCCTCTGATGTAGTCAGTCTAGAAAGAAAGTCTGCTACAACATTTGCCTTCCCTGGTTTATCAACAATGGTTATGTCAAACTCTTGCATCAACAACAACCATCTTGCTATCCTACTTGAGATCAGGGGCTTATTCATGAGGTACCTAATGGTTGCATGGTCTGTGTGCACAAAGATTTGATAGCCTATTATGTAGTGCCTGAATTTGTTAAGGGCATAGATCACTGCCAACATTTCCTTTTTTGTCACTGTATAATTAAATTCAGCTCCTTGTAGGTTTTTTTTGACAAAATAAATAGCATTCTCAACTGCTCCTTCTTTCTATCCCAAGATAGCTCCTATAGCATAGTATGATGCATCTGTATGAATGTGAAAAGGAAGCTCCCAATTGGGGCCTTTGAGTACAGGAGCATGGGTTAAAGCTGCTTTCAAATCAGAGAATGCCTTGTCATAGCCCTCTATCCATTGGAACTCAACATCTTTAGTTAGGAGATTGTACAATGATGCTGCCATTTTGCTGAAATCTTTGATGAAACACCTAGAGTAGCCTGCATGTCCCAAGAAAATTCTGACATCTTTTTGCTTTGCAGGTATAGGTAGATTGGTGATTATCTCAATCTTGGCAGGATCTACTTGAATTCCATTGTGAGAGATGTAGTGGCCAAGGACTACACCTTCCTACATCATCATGAAGCATTTATCACTGTTTTAAGACAAATTATGGTCTTCACATCTCTGTAAAACTCTCTTGAGATTTCGTAATGCTTCATTAAAATCAACACCATAGGTAGTAAAATCATCCATATAAATCTCCATGCAATCATGTGAGATATATGAAAATATGCTAATGTTTTCCCTCTGAAAAGTTGCAGGTGCATTGCATAAGCCAAATGGAAGTACCAAGTAGGCATAATTCCCCCATGGATAGGTAAAGGTGGTCTTCTCTTGATTTGAGGTGCAATTTGTATCTAGTTATAGCCGTTGAATCCATCTAGAAAAGAGAAATACTACTTTCCTGCAAGGGAATTCAAAACTTGGTCAATGAAGGGAAGGGGAAAATGATATTTTTTAGTGGCAGAGTTGAGCTCCCTGTAGTCGACACAAACTCTCCATTTTCCTCCCTTCTTGGGCACAATCACCAATGGAGACACCCACTGGCTATCAGAGATGGGGTAAATAAATCCTGCATCTAATTTTTTTGTAGTTCCCCTTTTACAATTTCCCTCAATGCAGGGTTAATTCTTCTTTGTGGCTGCCTCACTAGTGTGAAATCATCTCTAATATATATCCTATGAGAGCAGAGGTTGGGGTCCAATCCCTTCATATCATGGTAGTCCCATGCGAATGCATGCTGGTGGGTCCTCAATAGGTTTGTCAAAGCCCACTATTGCTCTTGACTCAATTTGCTATTAATATTTTGGTATTTTCCTTATGACACTTGCACTTGGGTGGTTAACTCTATCATAGTTGTTTCACTAATGCTTGACACCTTTAGTTCATGTGGTAGCAATGTATGAAACAAATCGATTGTTGCAGGAGGTTCAGTTGTAGGAAGAGTGGGCATAAGTGTCTTCATTGGACCAGTAGAACCAGATGCATTAGAGGATAATGCTTCTTGCACCTCACAATGGTTTTGAATTATGTTAGACAATACTTCATCTTCTTCTTGAAGCTGCATGAAAGAACTCCTACCTAACATCATAAACTGTGCCACAAAATTGACTCCATTGGCCTCTTCACCAACATGTGGCCATATGGGGTTATCCATATCATGGGATGGTTGAGCAGGAGGGTAGAGAACAAGCTTTTTGGTGTTCTTCCCATCAGAAATGATCATGTCTCCTGACTGACATCCAATATAGGCATTTGTTGTTGCTAACCATGGCCTTCCTAGAATAATGGGATACCTTCCTAGTGTAGCTTTAGGAGAAAGAATCATGAAATCTATTGGGTACTCCCAAGAGTCTAGAGTTACCACAAGATCCTCTATTATACCATTAGGTTTAACAGTGGAACTATCAACAAGTTGTAGGACAGTAGGAGTAGGTCTCATGCTTTCAATATTTAGTTGTTGTAGGATATCCTTAATCATCACATTTATTGTTGCTCCTAAATGAATCAGAGCATTCTTTATTTGGATTCCATTTATGACAACTCCCACCACAGGACTACCTGGGTCATTGTATTTGAGAACAGTCACTTTCCCAAGCATGATGCCAGCCAGCTGTCCCACCACATGAACCGGAGTGGGGTCTTTCTTTTTCTTGCCTGGCTTCTTGAGGCATGCTTCCTTAATTGCTTTGCCATTTATGGGAACATCTTTTATGGCTGAAATAGAGGTATCTTGACACATATATGTTTCAAATGATCTAAAATTTCAAAGGTTGTTTCCTCCTCTTCCTTTTGTTTAACAATTTCCAACCTCTAAGGAAATGGTGGTTCTTTTTCACTCTACTGGATTGGAACTTGTTCAAGATTTTTAGGTACACTTGGTTGAATGGGGACATTCATAGGCTCATCTTCTTCCACAGGAAGCTCAGTGATGATAGGTGTGGAAGGAGTTGGAAAATTAGTTCCTGAACGCAAGTGGATGTCACTTACACTCACATCATATGTAGGAAATTGATTTAAATCAGCAAAGTATACTGGTTGTTGTTGTGGTTTGTTATTTGAGTTAGGTGTGGGTTGAGCTGGTAGCTTAGTAGGTCTAGGTGTGTTTGAACTTGAGCTAGTAGGAGGAGGCATTATAGTAGGTTGTTGGGGCTATGAAGGTGGTTACATGTAACTGGTTGTCTGATTTGGCCATTGTTGTCCTCCCCTCCATTGGGATGTTTGTTGCCAATTTCCTAGAGGTGGCTGCCAATTCTTTGAAACTGTTGCCAATTCCCCTAAGGTTGTTGCCACTGGGGTGGAGAGTTTTGGTGATTGGGCCAAGTATTTGGAGGGTTATTTCAAGGCTGTGGTGGATATCCTCCATAATTGGATGGATATGGAGGTTTCCATTGGTTACGAGATGCATAAGAATTAAAATAAGGCCCAACAAAGGATAATGGATCTAGTGGCATACCTTGTCTTGGAGCCCATGGTCTCCATTGTGCAATGTAGTGGACTTGATCATCTTCACCCTGGATTGGCTTGAACTCAAGTGGAATCTCCTTGCTGTCAATATTAGCTACCATCTTGCATCTACAGTTCTTCTTTTGTTTGCAATGAGGGCAATATTCTGCCAACATTGTCTCTGCCTCATGTTTCTTCTTTGCTTGAAGTGTATCTAGATGAGTAGCCAGATTGTTTATGATGTCTTGCTTGAAGTCTGCCAGTAAGTGAGTAATCTCCATTCTTAAAACTCCACTGATAGATGATTTACCCATGGAGGATTGGTAAGCTCTCCCTTTCTTTGAAGTTTCCCTAGAATAGTTTTGACATATCTTCTTAATATCTTCCCAAGGAGCTTGGGTGATATCTCCTCCTCCCATCAGGTCTAAAGCCTCAATGCAACTTTCATTAATCCCTCTCAAGAAGAGTAGCTTTTGGGACTCTTCATTGAATGTATGCTGTGGAGATTTTTGCAGGAAAAACAAAAACGTTGAAATGTAATCCTCCAGACTCTCATCTTCCTTCTGCTGCATCCTAAAGATGTCATCTCCTCTCATGTCACTACCCCTACAATATTCCTTGTACTTCTCAAGGAAATTTGTCTTTGTGTCATACCAAGTCTCCACAATATTTCTTCCTAGGCTCATAAACCATCTTAATGCAACCTCTTTCAAGGTGGTAGGAAACAACTTAAGCCTATGAGCATCAGTGGTATAGTCATAGCTTCCGCAGAGGATATAAAACTCAAACAAGAAAGTATTAGGGTCTTCTATGACAAGTCCATAGCACTTAGGAAGGACTGAAGTAGGGATATTTTTGAGGTTGGAAACTTTATTCCGATGAGCAATGGGGAATGGAAAAGTTGGCTGGTTAGGTTTGTTTCTATTTGCATCACCCATGCCTGTTTGATGGAGTTCCAAAGAAAATGGGTTCTCAATCAGATTTTGATCTTTAGAGGAAGTTTCAGAACTAGTCAAATTGGGAAATGCATCAGCAAAAGGGTGTGGCTCTTCTTCTTCTTCGTCTCTTGGTAGATTTGGAAGCTCTTGTAGCCGAAATGGATCAGGGTCATTTGGAAGGAATCTCCCATAAGCATCTCTTCTCCTTCCTCTATGCATGCGGTATCAACTTAGTATAAGCCAACTCACACAAATAATTGGTGAAATAATAGCAAGTCATTACTTTCCTAAATGAGGGGTACACTAAGAACAAATTTCAAAGATACTACAACAAGAAAGAAACTATCGATGACTCCAAAGAACTCCCTAGTTTGACACCATCCCCGACAACGGCGCCAAAAATGTTGGCCTCCTCTAATGGTTTAATAACTAAGCCCTTAGAGCTGTGACTTAGAGATTGGACATCTACACTAAGTAGCTATTTCACTCATCATGAAGGTGCATTTAATTGTCAATCTAGGGATGTAAACTTGAAATGGGTTAGCACTGTATGTGAACTAGGACTTCATTGCAATCATCCATAAACTAGGAAAGAAACAATGCTAGAAATAAAGTGTTGGAAGGAAATCAACTTAAACACTAAACATAAATTAACATTTCCACCAAACATTAACAACTAGACTGAAGATGAATGACATAAATGTAAATTCCAACAAACAGACATGAAACTACTTCGTCTGCCTTGGCTGCAGGAACAGTCACAAAATGGAATTTCAGTGGCTGCAGTAATAGACAATTGCTGAAACTAAAACTAACTACTGAACAAAAAATAACTTTTAAACTAATAGATGGAATTCTCACCAAGTGGCCCCCCTTGGGTGAGTCTCCCTTACACAACTCAAATGCAACAACTCAGAATGTCATATTATTTCTTGAAAGCATAAGTACAACATCTCAACAATCGAACTGTAAAACTGGAAAATGCAAGTACAAACTCAGAATGTCCAACCTTATCAAAAGGAGCATCTGACCATTATTTAGAGGGAGAAAACTAATGACTAACCCTAACTTCCTAGGCATTCAACTCCATCAAAATAGGAGTATTCTGCTTATTGAAAGCATAGCAAAAGATGGAGGAAGTTATGCATGCGCTAAATTGGTCAAAGCAGATTCGCTTCAACAGGAATCTAGTACAACACATTCCCTAAATTTTCTCAACAACAAATACCATCATTAAAAAAAGGTGGTTACATTCTTTCATTTGAATTAGGAATTTCCCTCCATGAGAATTTTCCTGCTTTAACTTTTTAATGATTAGCTTAATGACTTCTCAGTAACTGACCAACTGGCAAGAATTTCTCCAACGTAGCAGGCTTTGTTGACATCAACATTCTAGTGGAAACCTACAAAATAACATTAGCACGCACAAAAAAATTTATATCTATAATTACCTCAGTAACATTCATTCAACCACTAGTAACTTCAACATAGATAATTCTCATAACATGATAATGTCATGTCACAAAGATAAAGCTTATGTCCAAAGTCTATGGTTTTAAGGAAAATATCAACAACCAAGTGTCAAATTCTAGGATAGAAACAACAAATATGTAATGGATCCTATCAAAATTGAGCCATTAATTGAGCTCATCAGCACCCTTGACTTTTTTTCCAGTATATTTCCTCCTTTTTGTTTATCTTATACCATTGGGATCTGAGGTCTCTTTCCTTAGCACATATCTCTTTGTCCACCTTACCAACCTCCATAATATTCTGAACCTCTTTTATACTTTTTCCTAGGGTGTTCTTTATCTCAAAGATGTTGCCAAAAGTCACCTTATTCCACCCTTTCACTCTTTTCTTTGTTCTACTTAGCTTTTCTGCCAAGCAATACATTGGTGTACCAATTATAGGTTCCTCCCACCAAGTTTTAACCAGAGCAACAAAATTTGGGTGGAGACTCCACATTGCTTCGAATGTAAAAGGGAAAGGTCTCCTATTATGGTCCACATTTATTTTAAGCACCAAGGCATTATGATCAGAACCAGACCTAGGAAGAGCTAAAAGAGAAAGGAATTGAGAGATATTCCAATTAGCAGAGATCATAAACCTATCTAATTTGACTTGGATTAGATGGTTACCATTCCTTCTGTTGGATGAAGTATACTTAGTTCCTTGGAGGGGATATTAATAAGACCTGTCGAATTTAAGAACTCAGCCAACTCCATCATATTGTCTGAATAATCATCCCACTCTCCTAAATTCTCTAAAGGAAGGAGAGGAGAATTGAAATACCCTCCAAGCATCTAGTGGTCATCCTTCTTGAAAGAAATAGCATCGCTTAATTCTTCCCAAAGTAGAACTCTATCCCTACTCAAATTCAGAGCATAAATGCTTATAAGATTCCATTTCTCCTGGGAAACAATTTCTTCAAGGGTAATCATCAAACTATTCTTACAAGCTGAACACAAAGTGCCTTTATTTTAGAAGGATTCCAAAGGGTAGAAATACCACCTAAAGCTCCTTCCGCCTCACTAACAAAATAATTTGCGCTAGTCCAGATACTCAAAATAGCTTTATCAAAAGTCTCTTTCTTCATCTTTATTTCCTATAGGAGGAGAAAATCCACTTTATTGTCAAGAATACAAGATTTCACCAAAAACCGTTTATACAGGCTATTAAGGCCCCTTATATTCTAGGAGAGGTAATTCATAGGTAAAGAAAGATACATCACCACCTCCACCCCAAAGAATCAGTTAAAGCTACGTCTTCTTAGACTTCAACCCTATGATCGAGTCCAAGGTTCTTTGTTTTCCAGCTGCCACACCCCTCACCGTATCTTTGGTTTTGGAATCCTTTTGGGAAGGTCTTCCCACCTTATTTCCCCCTCCCACATCCAATTTCTTTTTCTTTTTGGATTTTGTTGGAGCTTGGGACCATCCCTCTTCATCTTTATCACTAGACCCTTGAGGGAAGCCCAGGAGAGCCAAAGAGTCACTCAAGTTTCTTGCTCCAATTTGGGATAAGGAGTGCATGTCCTCCAGAGACAGGTTTGTCTTGACCAAAACATACTCACCTTCTTCAAGTTCATCTCCCACACCTTGATTTTGAACCTTCTCTTAGGGAGCCAGCACATTTTTCTCCATCAGGCATTCCCTGCATGAAGCATTCTCCATGTTTACATTTTCCCCCCCTACAGATCCACCTTTGTTGGAAATCTCAGGGTTGGAAGGATGGAAGCAGGGGAAACCACATCAAGATTCAGGCAGATTGAATCATTTGCTTCAACAAAAGGATTATAAACAAACATCATGTCTAGGTCCAAATTATCCTTTAGAAGGGGAATTATCCTTCAGAAGGGGAACAAACACCTCCTGAACTAGAATAGTAGAAGGTTGCGCACCAGAAGCCATTTCATTAGCAGAGTGATCCTCCTCTAAATTGTTTTCCTTAGCCTTTGAACCCTCACTAGATTTGTTCCCACAAGAATTTATGAGATGACCAAACTTCTTGCATAGCTGGAAAAACAGGTGGGCATTTTCATATTCAAGGGGTTGAGTCCAGTTACCAAACTTAGACTTAAGAAGGATCAAGGAAGGAAAGACTGTATTCATAGCCACATTTACACAAATACGAGCATACACCAGTCTTGATCTCTCCTGATTAATCTTATCTATAGCTAGAAGACTCCCAAAGGAGTTGGCTACCTTTTAAGATTCCATTCTCCCAAAATTCCAATGGGAGGCCCAGAAGGAAAACCTAGGTTGGAGCCGAGGCACCCAAGTCAGCTGACAGATCAAAACTCGGTTTCCATTTTTAGAGGGAGATGAAGTTTTTGAATCTCGAGTCAAAAGCCCAGGGACCACTAGTTAAAACCTTCAGCATGTCTTCATAAACCACAAAGGAAAAAATAAAAATACCTCTGGGCATAGCATTTATGGTGACGCTGCCTTTAAGATTCCAAGTGGAAGTAGCCCATTGACGAACCGGTTCAATATTTGGCCTATACGCCAAAAAATTTCCAACAAGAACCAGTTTGAGGTTGTCCATCGCCTTCAACATCAAAACCTTGGGGACATCTACTTCCCAGCCAGTCACCGAGCAGGAAGCAAATTCTAATAGACTTTTACTCAAAGCTAGCGAGTTAGACCCCACCAGTTTGTCCACGTAGGAAGTCATTGCTTTCTTAAAGAAGAAAGAGTTAATCCCAAAAGATGATGAAATGGGCAACTTTCCAGAGATTCCCTCTGTCTTTTCCCCAAGGTAAAGGATTGAAGTACAGGGAGGGGACGTCATATTAGGAATAGCTAGACTGGTTGTTGCCACCATAGGAGCAACACCAGACAAGAGGACATAATTCTTAGAATGGGGAGCCTTCTCGAGCCCCCCTCCCCGACCAACCCATGAAGCAGTAAAATCACAATAGTGGCCGGAAATTCAAAAAAAAAGCCTGAGCGAGAAACTTTCATAGCAGAGCACACCCAAAGCTTACACACTATTAATAGCTTGATCTTTTTCTATTATTCTTTTTTTCCATGTGACTATGAATTTGATGGCAAGAACTACCAATTTAGGAATAGCCAAATTAAGAATGGTTTGAGGACTAGAGACTTGCTTTATTTTGTCCAAACTAGCATATTCTATATAAGGCAAACACTTTTAAATAGCTTGATTTGTTTCTATCCAACTTCCTAGATTACTAGATTCCATGTTTTTGATTTTTTCCTCTTATTTAAGGAAGACAATTTAGTTACAGGAATACTAAGATCTCATGATAGTAAAACACATAAAATATTGGAGTATATTTTACCAACTCCTTTGAATAATTTAAAAAAAGAAGAAGAAGAAGCAATCACCAGTTTTCTTCTTTCAGTTGACCAACCTTCGGTGCTTTGAGAGTTTCTAGGAGATATAACCTGTAAGCCCCTAAGATAATCCAGCCTACCCCCTATTCTAGGAACTCACCTATTGAGTTCATCATATTTTATATTGGTATTTTTATGGTAATTGATGTATCAAAGATGATATGCCAAGCAAGTCTCTAGTCCTCAAAAATTTCTTAATTTGACCATTATTAAATTGGAAGTTCTTACCATCAAACTCAAAGTCAAATTTTTTGCCATGACTCAAAATATCAAGCAAAAAATGCCAAAGAAGTTGGAAAACAATATGAATCAACCACACTATTGTTTAGTAAACACTATTTAAAAAGTAAGAACAATACTGCCAATCAAGGTTAAAGGTAAATTTAACAAATTTATTTTTGGCAGAAAGAAATCACCAAAAACATACAACCAAAATGCAAATGCAATCACTATATAATCAAAAGCAAGAGAAATGTGATGTTATTTGTTGGATTGGGATGTAACTGATGCTATTAAAAGGAATCATAGATCAAGAAGACTTATTTCATACAAAAAATTAAACAAGGATAGACAATACTCAGAATCAATGAGAGGGATAGATTTCAACAATTTATTTATGGCAACAAATGTCTCCAGTGAACCAAATAAGAATGCAAAAATCAATCACTACAATTGATTTAAATTATGTACTAACAAGAACATGAATTTGATAAATAATATAATGAAAACTATAAGAAAGAAACTTAGATTACGCTTGGACTTAATCCATATTGAAGATGAATAATACACATGAAAATAATACTCACATTCAAGGAGGAAAATAGATTTGAATTTTTTTCCACTACAAGGTGCTACATCGTCTCAATCGTCCATGTCTTCAAAACATAATGAATGCAAATCTTTGATTTATCCATTCCATTTGATGTTGTTTCACGGCTTCGTTTCGACAATCAGGCAAGTTACAAACTCCATTACCTGATGGTTCTACTTTCCCCTATGTTGTTGCTACTACTTCTAGCTTTGCCACTGCTGAGGATTCTAGTGATAATTCCAAATAGCCTTTTACATGTTCTTCAAAAATAAGCAAGGCAATCGAAGTCCACAATTTGTCAGAAAACGTTATTACTTCCTTCTGCAACAATTTTTGAAGGTGACCATAATGTTTATTGTCAAGCAGGTTAACTGAAACTGGACTTGACCTTATTTCATTGTGCTCAAATCAAAGACAAAGGCACATAATCAATGAAAAGATTCCCTACAAAACTTCATTCCCAACTCTAATAAGGTCTATTCTTTTCTCATTGTTGTGCAGATGTTATAAATTCATTATTTATTTTCGAAAATTAAACACTATTTTATTAAAGCACTTTTTTCCTAGTGTTAACAGTTCATCAAAGTAAGGCATGATATTTTGTAGTCCGCTTCTTTCAATGGGTGCTTTTGTAGCTTACTGATCAGGAAGACTCCTCAACCTTTTTGAGCAACCTCCCTAGTTGTGTTGAAATGGGAGCTTTGGAATAGGCTATGCACACCTATAACGGGATAAGGATAGAGGAATTTTATCAGAAGATGTAGTTGCAACTACGCTAGTAGACATGTATGCAAAATTTGGAAGCATAGACAAGGCACGTGAAGTTTTTGATAATGTGCCTAAAAGTGATGTGGTTTCGTGAACTGAAATGATTGTGGGATATCCACAAAATGGATTTGTTGAGAAGTATTTAGAAACTTCCAAGCAAATGCATTTGTCAGGTTTAAAGCCAATTTTTGCAACCTTTGCTAGCATCTTCTCTGCCCATGCCAAAATGGGAGCTTTGGAACAATATGGACATCCATCAAAGCATAAAGGATATAGGAACTTTGTTAGATAGGTGAAATTGCAAATTTAATGCAGCCTATGTGTTATACATCATGGTTAGATCATACCCGAATGTGGCCTTAACCTAGCTCATTTAAGCACCAAGACTCTACATTTCGTGGTGAAGTTGTGGAGAAATCTGTCTTGGAGTTCATCACAAAGTTGCAATTTAGTTTTGTGTAGGCGACTACCCAAATCGATGACGATAGCCCCTCATCTTTTGTTGACTTACAAACTACTGATGTTAATGACAATGGGAGTGTTGATTCAGAGGCAACGACTGTTCCTAGAGATTTGGTCTCTGTACCCAGTTAATTTTTTTTTGTTTTCAATGATTTAATTTTGTACCCATTTTGATTTTTGCCCAAAAAATCCTTTTTATAGTTTTCAAAGTTTTTGTCAAACTCTTAGAGATTGTGGTTTTGTGCAGGGCCTCTACATGTAACAGTAGTCAGAACAGAGGCTTTTCCATTTTCAAAACCCACCAAGATTTTATTTACAGTGCATTGATTTTTTGGATTCATAATTTGCTCAAATATATCTTTGAAATCTATTTTCCTCCTTGAATGTGAGTATTTTTTCACGTGTATTATTCATCTTCAATATGGATTAATTCCTAGCGTAATCTAAGTTTATTTCTTATAGTTTTTATTATATTATTTATCAAATTCATGTTCCTATTAGTACAAAATTTGAATCAATTGTAGTGAATTTTTTTTGCATTCTTATTTGGTTCATTGGAGCCATCTGTTGCCATAAATAAATTGTTGAAGTCTATCCCTCTCCTTGATTCTTAGTATTGTTTGTCCTTGTTTAATTTTCTGTATTAAATAAGTCTTCCTGATCTAAGATTCCTTTTAATAGAATCAGTTACATCCCAACCCAACAAATAGCATCACATTTCTCTTGCTTTTGATTATATAGTGATTGCATTTGCATTAAATTGGCTGTATGTTTTTGGTGATTTCTTTTTGCCAGAAATAAATTTGTGAAATTTACCTTTAACCTTGATTAGCAGTATTGTTCTTACTTTTTAAATAGTGTTCACTAAATAGTTGTGTGGTTGATTCATATTTTTTTCCAACTTTTTTGGCATTTTTTACTTGATATTTTGAGTCACGGCAAAAACTTTGACTATGAATTTGATAGTAAGAACTTCCAATTTAAGAATGGTCAAATTAAGAAATTTTTGATGACTAGAGACTTGCTTGCTTTTGTGTAAACTAGCAGATTCTATCTAAGGAAAACACTTTTAATTGGCTTGGTATGTTTCTATTCTTCTTTCTTGTGTGTGACTATGAATTTGATGGTAAGAACTACCAATTCAGGAATGGCCAAATTAAGAATGATTTGATGACTAGAGACTCGCTTTCTATTGTCTGAACTAGCAGATTCTATCTGAGGCAAGCACTTTTAAATAGCTTGATCTATTTCTATTCTGCTATTTTTTGCGTGACTTTGAATTTGAGGACTAGAGACCTACTTCCCTTTATCTGAACTAGCAGATTCTATTTGAGGCAACAATGTTAATAGCTTGATCTGTTTCTATTTTGATTTTTTGCATGTGACTATGAATTTGATGGCAAGAACTACCAATTTAGGAATAGAAAAATTAAGAATGATTTGAGGATTAGAGTCTTGCTTTATTTTTTCCAAACTAGCATATTCTATCTAAGGAAAACACTTTTAAATAGCTTGATCTATTTCTATCCAACTTCCTAGATTACTAGATTCCATGTTTTTTTATTTCTTCCTCTTATTTAATGAAGATAATTCAGTTTCAGGAATACTAAGATCTGATGACAATGAAACACTTAAAATATTGGAGTATATTTTACCAACTCCTTTGAATAATTATAAAAAAAGAAGCAATCACCAATTATTTTTTTGCAGTTGACCAACCTTTGGTGCTTTGATAGTTTTTGGGAGATATAACCTATAAGCCCCTAAGATAATCCAACCTACCCCCTATTCTAGGAACTCACCTATTGAGTTCATCAGATTTTATATTGGGATTTTTATGGTAATTGATGTATCAAAGATGATAGCCCTTATATTTCAGACAAGATCCAGATGTCATTAACAAGGCACATGAACTGTTTGACAGAATACCTAAAAAAGATGTCATTTCATTGATTGCAAGTCCAGTTTTAGTTAACCTTCTTGAAAATAAACATTATGTTTACCTTCAAATATTGTTGCAGAAGGAAGTAATAACCTTTTTTGACAAATTGTGGACTTCGATTGCCCTGCTTATTTTGGAATAACATGTAAAAGGTTGTTTGGAATTATGACCAGAATCCTTAGTAGTGGCAAAGCTAGAAGCAGTAGCAACAACACAGGGGAAAGCAAAACCATGGGATAATGGAGTTTGTAACTTTCCTTATTGTCGAAACGGAGTCGCAAAACAACAACAAATGGAATGGATAAATCAAATATTTGTGTTCATTGTGTTTTGAAGACATGGACGATTGAGACAATGTAGTGTCTTGTAGTGGAAAAAAAGTCAAATATATTTTCCTCCTTGAATGTGAGTGTTGTTTTCACATGTATCATTCATCTTCAATATGGATTAAGTCCCAACACAATCTAAGTTTCTTTCTTATAGTTTTCATTATATTATTTATCAAATTCATGTTCCTATTAGTACA
Organism: Sequoia sempervirens; assembly: GCA_007258455.2. Taxonomy (NCBI): domain Eukaryota; kingdom Viridiplantae; phylum Streptophyta; class Pinopsida; order Cupressales; family Cupressaceae; genus Sequoia; species Sequoia sempervirens. Next base: position 445,634,878 of record VDFB02000017.1, on the reverse strand, counting down.
TAATTTGAATCCATTGTAGTGATTGATTTTTGCGTTCTTATTTGGTTTGCTGGAACCATCTGTTGCCATAAATAAATTGTTGCAATCTATCCCTCTCCTTGATTATGAGTATTGTATGTCCTTGTTTAATTTTCTGTATGAAATAGTGCTTCCTAATCTAAGATTCCTTTTAATAGCATCAATTACATCTCAACCCAACAATTATATAGTGATTGCATTTGCATTTTTGTTGTATGTTTTTGGTGATTCCTTTCTGCCAAAATTAAATTTGTGAAATTTTTCTTTATCCTTGATTGGCAGTATTGTTCTTACTTTTTAAATAGTGTTTACTAAATAGCTGTGTGGTTGATTCATATTGTTTTCCAACTTCTTTGGCATTTTTTGCCTGATATTTCGAGTGATAGCAAAAACTTTGACTATGACTTTGATGGTAAGAACTTCCAATTTAAGAATGGTCAAATCAAGAAATTTTTGAGGACTAGAGACTTGCTTTCTTTTATCTAAACTAGCAGATTCTATCTGAGGCAAACACTTTTAATTGGCTTGGTCTGTTTCTATTCTTCTTTCTTGTGTGTGACTATGAATTTGATGGTCAGAATTACCAATTCAGGAATGGCCAAATTAAGTGTTGGTGATTTTTTAATAACCAAACTCAATCTCATCCCTCACCTATGAATCTACCAAAATTCAATTATTAGTAAGGGTGAGGATTGGTCAACACATAAGTTAGGGTGTTTAGGCTTCACTTCTTCACTTCGGGCTCTGTAAAACCCAAGAGGGTAATCCTAAATATCGTGTTTATAGATATTGGTGCATCTAGATATCAAACACATAATAAACAAATGATTCTCCTTAAATGTTTAATAGACACAATACCCTGAAGATTTGGCTAACCTCCATGGCAGTGACTAATATAAACAAGAGAAAATGTAATTCATTAAGATTCACACACACCCAGAAAAAGATTGGCAAGTAAGTTGATTTTAATTTTTTTATCAGCTGTTGAATTGGTCACCACAAATGGAGTATAATGACTTTGCTAAACCAGTGCCATATTCTTGGAATGGATTCAAACCAAATATCCACATGATTAGATAACAATTTTATATTTGACAATACTTGAAGCCTTGAAAATATTGCATTACAATATTTCCACTTATCATCTCCACAATTTACTTCTTACTAGCATCCTCATACATGACTTATTTCAAACCCACCATTATATTCAAGCATTTACATACATTCATTGAATTAATGAGCAAGAATAGAGCAGTGCATCCATTGGAAACCAACAGAGACAAATAAGATAACCATTGATTATATTATTCAGTCTGTATAACCTGTACATAGGAGAGTAACATGTAGAAACTTTATACTATTCTGCTATACGTATTGTCATTGTCATTATCAAAAAACCATATACAAGTAATTATTTGTAGGACAGAGGTAGGTGAAAAGCAAAACTCCAAAAAATCGTTAGTCAGAGAAGACCCACCAGTCTTCAAAAATCGTCGTCATCACAGCATCAAAAACATGCAAGTTCACACCAAACCGAGAAATGTCACCATCAACACCGAAGGCACAAATAAATAGAGACCCACATCACAACGAGGTAGCACAAAGGACCAAAAACCGAGCACCAGCTCAAAAAGGGAACAAGATGCTACTTTGTCTTGTCAACAACAAAGTAAGTACGCCCGCTCGATGTCCTTATTGAAAGTGGAGTAGACATCACCACCTCATCCTTAGAATCAATCAAATCAGTCATGTCCATGACATACTAGCGGTAACTTGAATCATTTTTAGCACCACTGTCAGAAGAATCATCCGAGACTTCAATGGGAGAATGATGACGTCCCATATAATCCCAATGATACTTATTCTTTCTCGTGGCTTCCCTCTCAAGTCTATCAATTTTCTTCTCCTTACCTTGACCAATTCCTTTGAGATAATTTGGCTTCTCAGATGATAAGCACGCTTGAGAACACCCAGTGTAGACTTCTTAACAACTCTTGTTTTCTTCTTTGGAGTCATAGGGATTTCAGACATATCTTGCTCACTCTAGGGAGAATCACCCTGAGACTCAAGAGGGTTGAGTCTCCTGGACCTTCAGACCGGGCTGACAGACACACTTACCTTACCCATTTCTTGACTAAACAACTTATTAAATTTCCTTAGGACAAAGACACCACCCAACTTAGAAACAACAAGCTCGAATTTTGTGTTGGGATTATGGATGCACAGTCCTTGAAGCTGCAGTCTTCGATGTAGGACCTTTAAGCCAGGAAAGATAATCAACCACCCAGAAAGTGTTGCAACTAGGCATGCACAATGGAGATTCAATATTGATATGATATTTGATTGATATCTTGATATATTGATATATTACAAATGTACAAGATGCCTTGAATATATAGGCATGAGCTAAACCCTAATATGCATGAGATGTTGCCATGTGTCTTGATCTAACAACATGTGACAACATGTGAACCCTAATGGTGATGATCATTAAATGATGAGATAAGTTCTAGAAGGAATCTTATCTCCTACAAATAAGGAAGGGAATATTATCCCATTTATTAAATGATTGATCTAATAATGCAACCTAGGACTTAACTAATTAAATGAAAACCTAAGTTAACTTATGCTAGTGTAATAATTAATTAATTACACCAACACCCCCCCATAAGTGCAACTTAGGGAGGAAAATGCAATGATTATGCAAATATGATTGATGATGATGGGTCTCGGCTACAAGGCCATGTTAGGTACCCATGTACATGATAGATGCAAAAAATCTCCCACAACTGGAGAAAAGGGGAAAACCCAATGGGAACAAAACCCCTCTCCAAAAAGGAGATGAAAATGCAGAAATGTGAGATAAGATGGGAAGGATGGAGGAGTCCCAAATACCCCCCAAGTACGCCATCTGTCACATGGATACAATGCAATCAATGCCCCCCCCATAGGAGGGAAAGAGAGAGACTATGTAGCCCCCCCAAAAGATGTGATCACCTGCAAAGAAGGGAAGTGTTTGAAGACATAACAAGATCCAATGTCGACAAACAACTTGTCTCCCTTTCGGAAGAAACAAAACCAATTGCAAGTGGAGAGATGCTTCCCATTCCGGATAGGAATTGAAGGAAGGAAGGATGAAGGTGGGTGATGGTGTCTCTGAACACTGCTCAAATGTCTCCTTGCCTGATGAAGATACCACAATCAATGAAGAGAGTGACAAACCAGGATGATGCAGAAACTGATGCTGAACAATATCCAAAGACAAAGATAGAATGGATATGATGGATGTGATGGAGACTTGATAGCCCCCCCTGAATGAAGTGTCCTCAAAACCACTGAAAGAAGTCTGAAGCAACGAAGGTGTCCAAACCACAAATCTCCTGCTAGGAAGAAGCAAATCCAATGGTGGATGCTGAAGAAACCTCAAATCCTGAATGGAATGGAAATGAAGAAGTCTCATATATGAAATATCTGAAGAGAAACCAAGCACCTCCAAGATAGTCTCTAGATTACCAATCAAGGTTGAGACAAAGGAATGTGGATACTCAAGAAAACTCTCCAAGGTGTGATCTGAATAGAGGAGTGATATCCCCTCAAGAATGTCCCCCAAACTTGTAGAAGTGGCCAAGGCAGTGATACCTGAAACAAGGCCATCATGTGATATCAAGTCTGGAAAACTGAATGTGTCTTGATTGATGATGATAGTGGAAGCTTGAATCAATGATTCTGGACAAGGAATCACTGAATGTGAAGGGATACCAACTGTCTCTGATGAAGAAAAAGCACGGAAAGGAACCTTGTCAACCTCTTCGGAAAGATCAAGGTAATCAACTTCCTGCATAACAATAGCATCATGGGGAACTTGATCTGAAGCAAGACATTCTGAATCATGACCATCAGGGAATGGTGGAGTATCTGAATCTCCATAGATCTCCCAAAGCTTAGTCCAAAGAATGTGAGGACAATCACAATGATCAATAACATTCAAAACATCAGAATCAACTTGCATAGAAATGATCTCCAAGACAGTATATTTGCTGCAACTCCAAGAAAACTCAAGAATACCTTCACTTGGATGAGGAACAATACCAAATAGATTTGGCAACAAATCAAGTGATTGAAGATGGTGGCAGATCCCATCTCGCCATTGGGAATAGTTACCCTTGTGCAACATAACCAAAGAAGGAGAGAAATATGCAAGCCCCATAATGAAATTACTCCACAAAAAATACAAAGACGCTGACCTTCAACAGCAAATAAAGACTTCCAAATATGATTTAGAACTGAAGTGATGCAACCCGGATCAAAAAATCGTTTCCCAAGCTTCAGAATAACCAGGTTATTGATCAAATGCACCAAACTGAAAAGATCACATGCAAGAGTACCTGGAGCTGAAACTGATCAAGGGGCTAGACTGATAAAAAAAATCTTTGAATCACCTTCCTGATGCCGTTGGAATCATTGAAATCCGATGAACGGTTGTGAAGATATGCAGCTTTGAGTCCAGATTAGGGTTTTGTCTTCAGTTGGATGTAAAAATTTCTGCAAGCAAAATTTTGCAGAATGGATCTCACCACTGGAAAGTACGCGAAATTCCCTCTCCAACGGTATATCGTTTGCAAAAATTCGATACCCTGGGTGAAATTTATGATCAAATGAAAAAAATGCCTATTGGAGGCACTTGCAGGCTAAACTAGTGCAAAAAATTAGCACCTCGGGCGCTAAGTCTCGGTCACTGATATGACCGTAGCAAATATAGTGGAAAAAAAATGTGCGCCACCCAAAGTGGTGGCGGGGTGGCAGGAAGCGGTGGCACCGCTGGTGGGAGACACCGCCGGATGATCGGACCGTCGGTGATGCAAGGCCGGTCGGTGGGAACGAACTCAGGCGAGCGGTCGGTGATGGAGGACCGGCTACGGGGAGTTGAGCGGCCGGGAGAGATGTAGTCGGCGGGAGATCCCAGTCACCGGCGGAAGAGAACGGGCCGGGTGCCAATGCCGATGGGACGGGCCGGCGGAAACTTCCGGTGATGGTACAAGGTAGACAGTCGGTGGGGTCGGCCCCTCCAAATGGGCCAACAATGGTACCGTGGGCTGTCAAAGATTGAATGCCTCTGTACCCTGTGACTGCGGCCGACGACGACCAATGCTGCAGATACTAAATAAGGAAGGGAATATTATCCCATTTATTAAATGATTGATCTAATAATGCAACCTAGGACTTAACTAATTAAATGCAAGACCTAAGTTAACTTATGCTAGTGTAATAATTAATTAATTACACCAACATTTTGCAACTACTTCAAAAAACTTCACACACTTACTCCCAGACTCTTAATTCTCTCAAACAATCAAATGGTGTGAATAACAAGTAGGCGACATTCATTAAATAGAGCAACTGGAGAGTGTATGTATTAATTTTCCAAGAAAGCTTGTGTGAGATCGCAGGTAATCAATTACCTTGATTTTGAACCTCAATTGTCGATCATAGCTTGAAATAAATCAATGGATAATCAATCAAGATGATTAATTATGACAAAGTTAAACGCATGCACTTGATGCTTCTCCATAATTAGAAAACTCAAGTGAGATAAAAATTCACTTAGTTTGCACATTAATCACATGCTTAGCGTTTAACCAAACCTGTCGTGTCACATTTACCCACTCGCCCGTGGGAATTAATTTACTTGCAATTCATCACAATAAGACATCAAGGAGAAATCATGATTTAACTTCAGAATATCAGCCTATATTCTGCCTTATTTCAATTTCACCTTCCCACGTGTACCAACACCTGACAGATTTGACGGCCATAAAAATATTTCCCAAATTTCATGTGTGCCGAAGAATTAGTTCTAATTTAGCATCGTTTTTATCTTAGAACAATCTCAACCAATACTTTAGCAACACCTTATCTCAATCTAAATCCATCTGAGCCTTTGAAATGTTCCCCATGGCATTTTCCCGCTTGCCCATTGAAATACATGGGACACAAGTGGGCCCTTCACGAGATGGCGAGGAGTGGTTAGGATAGACCCACGTCACCCATCATCGACTATCGATCTCTATTCTCCATGAACGCATTGCATCCTATAGTCTGGTGGGTCCCTCCATGGAGTGATAGATGTCGTCTTACCACTAGCCCGTGTGATTATTTTAATGAAGAAAGAAAACAAACGGGCGCATGAGGAACAATCCTGATGAAAACACGTGTTGCAGTGTCCATCGTTGATCTTTCTCAAAGCTACACACACTGGCCTTTTGGAAGTACTAGTCCCACTGCTAGACATGACACGCGGCCATCGCTCGCTAGCCCATGTGTTTAAAATAATATGAAATAAAAAAAATGGGCACGCGGGGAGTGGCCCAAATGTAGCCACGTTACTTAATGACAATCGTTAATCTTCTTCTAATGGCGTCAGCTATGTTTACCAAGGAGAATGAGCCCGCTAATACACAAGACATGTGGCTAACACCCAACAGCCCGTGTGAATAAAATAATAAGGAATACAAATGCTTGGGTGCACAGGGAATAGTGGTGATCAACCCTTGATGATCGAAAGGCCAGCGTAAAAACCTAATTCTGCACATGCCGCAAAAGTTAATTTAAAAAGGGGACCACTACTAGGCCAACGACAACTTGACCCTTAGGAACAAAGGCTTAAGAATTAAGTTCTTAAGTATGAAAATCAAGCTCGACCATAGGAAAATTTGAACACTGAAAAGGCTTTACGTGACCGAAAAACCTAAACCCAAGGGGCCGGTGAAAATAACGATTTCAATGGCATAAGAGACAACTTGAATGACCGGATACTAGGAGCAACAAGTCAATGTAAAATTAGAATGACCAAGGGTTTTTGGACTCATAGGTCAATTGTGAGGGGTTTTGGCAATACAAACCCTAAAACAGTGATGAGGAACATAACCCTAAGCCAAAATCAAGGGTCCAAAAGTATGCAAACTCTTTTATACTATGTAGAAACTTTATACTATTCTGCTATACGTATTATCATTGTCATTATCAAAAAACCATATACATATTGACTGACTTTATCCCTAAAACATATTAATAGAAAGTTCAGTATCCATTTTTGTCTCTGTGTATAACCCCTTCAAAGAAAACTACAAATTGACCTCCTCTATAATCAACCTTGAAATCCCTTTCATAAGACAAGGGAGCAACAAGCACTGGGCTGAATTACACCTACATTTCACTTTCATTTTCAAAATGAATTTCACTATAATGTGATAATATTCCCCAATTAGTTACAAGTCATCATTTGTAGGACAGAGGTAGGCGAAAAGAAAAACTCCAAAAAACCGTTAGTCAGAGAAGACCCACCAGTCTTCAAAAAGCGTCGCCATCATAGCATCAAAAACATGCAAGTTCACACCAAACCAGGAAATGTCACCATCAACACCGAAGGCACAAATAAATAGAGACCCACATCACAATGAGGTAGCACAAAGGACTATAAACTGAGCACTAGCTCAGAAAGGGAACATGATGCTACTTTACCTTGTTAGCAGCAAAGTAAGTACGCCCGCTTGATGTCCTTATTGAAAGTGGAGTACCCATCACCACCTCATCCTCATAATCAATCAAATCAGTCATGACCATGAGATACTAGTGGTAACCTGAATCAATTTTAGCACCACTGTTAGAAGAATCATCTGAGACTTTAATAGGAGAATGATGACATCCCATTTAAGCCTAGTGATATTCTTTCTCGTAGCTTCCCTCTCAGGCCTATCAATTTTCTACTTCTTACCCTTGACCAATTCCTTTGAGATAATTCAGCTTCTCAGATGATAAGCACACTAGAGAACACCATGTGTAGACTTCTTGACAACTCTTGTTTTCTTCTTTGGAGTCACAGGGATTTCAGACATATCTTGCTTACTCTGGGGAGAATCACCTTGAGACTCAAGAGGGTTGAGTCTCTTGGACCTTCAGACTGGGCTGACAAACACACTTACCTTACCCATTTCTTGACTGAACAACTTATTAAATTTTCTTAGGACAAAGACATCACCCAACTTAGAAACAACAAGCTCGAATTCTGCAACTACTTCAGAAAACTTCACACACTTACTCCTAGAATCTTAACTCTCTCAAACAATCAAATGGTGAGAATAACAAGTAGGTGACCTTCATTAAATAGAGCAACTGGAGAGTGTATACATTAATTTTCCAAGAAAGCTTGTGTGAGATCGCAGGCAATCAATTACCTTGATTTTGAGCCTCAATCTTCGATCATAGCTTGAAATAAATCAATGGATAATCAATCAGTATGATTAATTATTACAAAGTTAAACACATGCACTTGATGCTTCTCCATAATCAGAAAACTCAAGTGAGATAAACATTCACTTCGTTTGCACATTAATCACATGCTTAGCATTTAACCAAACCTGTCATGTCACATTTACCTGCTCGCCTGTGGAAATTAATTTACTTGCAATTCATCATAGTAAGACAGTGTGGAGCGATCATGATTTAACTTCAAAATATCAGCCCGTACTCTGCCTTATTTCAATTTCACCTTCCCACGTGTACCAACACCTAACAGATTTGACGACCATAAAAATATTTCTCAAATTTCATATGTGTGCCCAAGAATCAGTTCTAATTTAGCATTGTTTTTATCTTAAAACAATCTTGACCAATATTTTAGCAGCACCTTATCTCCATCTGAATCCATCTAAGCCTTTCAAATGTTCCACGTGGCATTTTCCCGCTAAAAAACATAGGACACAAGTGGGCCCTTCATGGGATGGAGGGAGTGGTCAGGATCGACCCACGTCACTCGTCATTGACCATCGATCTCTATTCTCTAGAAACACACACCATCCTACAATCTAGTGGGTGCCTCCATGGAGTGATAGATGTTGTCTTGCCCGCTAGCCCATGTGATTATTTTAATGAAGAAAGAAAACAAACAGGTGTGTGGGGAACAGTCCTAATGAAAACACATGTTGCAGTTTCCATCATTAATCTTTCTCAAAGCTACACACATTGGCCTTTGGAAGTATTGGTCCCACTACCAGACATGACACGTGGCCATCACTCACTAGCCTGTGTGTTTAAAATAATATGAAATAAAACAAACAGGCACGTGAGGAGTTGTCCAGATGTAGCTACGTTACTTAATGACAACCGTTAATCTTCTTCTAATGGCGCCAACTATCTTTACCAAGGAGAACGGGCCTTCCAGTACACAAGACACGCGGCTAATGCCTGACAGCGAGTGCGAATAAAATAATAAGGAATACAAATGCTCAAGCGCACTAGGAATAGTGGTGATAAGCCCTTGATGATCGAACAACCAACGTAAAAACCTAATTTTGCACATGCCACAAAAGTTAATTTAAAAAGGGGACCACTACTAGGCCAACGAGAACTTGATCCTTAGGAATGAAGGCAAGTAAGACTTAAGTTTTTAAGTATGAAAATCAAGCCCGACCATAGGAAATTTTGAACACTGAAAAGGCTTTAGGTGACCGACAAACCTAAACCCAAGGGGCCGGTGAAAATAACGATTTCAATGGCATAAGAGACAATTTGAATGACTGGATACTGGGAGCAACAAGTCAATGCAAAATTAGAACGACCAAGGGTTTTTGGAATCATAGGTCAATTGTAGGGGTTTTGGCAATACAAACCCTAAAACAGTGATGAGGAACATAACCCTAAGCCAAAAACAAGGGTCCAAGCCAAGTATGCAAACTCTTTTTCTTTTAAGATGGAATCCAAAGAATTTTTGAGGGGTTTCATCATTAAGAATGATTTGAGGACTAGAGACTCACTTTCTTTTGTCTGAACTAGCAGATTCTATTATAGTAGTTCAGTTTTGTGCAAGCGACTACCCAAATCGATGACGACAACCCCTCATCTTCCATTGAATTACAATCTATTGATGTTAACAACAATGGGAGTGTTGATTTGGAGGCAACAACGGTTCCTACAGATTTGGTCTCTCTACCCAGTTATTTTTTTTTTTGTTTTCAATGATTTAATTTTGTACCCATTTTGATTTTGGCCCGAAAAATCCTTTTTATAGCTTTTGATGTTTTTGTCAAACTCTTAGAGATTGTGGTTTTGTGTAGGGCCTCTTCCTGTAACAATAGTCAGAACAGAGGCTTTCCCTTTTCAAAACCCACCAAAAATTTATTTATAGTGCATTATTTTTTTGTACTTGATTTCTTGGATTTGTAATTTGCTCAAATATATCTTTGAAATCTATTTTCCTCCTTGAATGTGAGTATTGTTTTCACATGTATTATTCATCTTCAATATGGATTAAGTCCCAGTGTAATCTAAGTTTATTTCTTATAGTTTTCATTATATTATTAATCAAATTCATGTTCCTGTTAGTACAAAATTTGAATCAATTGTAGTGATTGATTTTTGTATTCTTATTTGGTTCACTTGAGCCATTTGTTTAATTTTTTGTATGAAATAAGTCTTCCTAATCTAAGATTCCTTTTAATAGCATCAGTTACATCCCAACCCAACAAATAGCATCACATTTCTCTTGCTTTTGTTTATATAGTGATTACATTTACATTTTGCCTGTATGTTTTTGGTGATTTCTTTCTACAAGAAATAATTTTTAAATAGTGTTTACTAAATAGCTGTGTGGTTGATTCATATTTTTTTCCAACTTCTTTGGCTTTTTTTGCTTGATATTTTGAGTCATGGCAAAAAAATTTGACTATGAATTTGATGGTAATAACTTCCAATTTAAGAATGGTCAAATTAAGAAATTTTTGAGGACTGGAGACTTGCTTGCTTTTGTCTGATCTAGCAGATTATATCTAAGGCAAACACTTTTAATTGGCTTGGTTTGTTTTGTATTCTTCTTTCTTGTGTGTGACTATGAATTTGATGGTAAGAACTACCAATTTAGGAATGGCCAAATTAAGAATGATTTTAGGACTAGAGACTCGCTTTCTTTTGTTTGAACTAGCAGATTCTATCTAAGGCAAGCACTTTTAAATAGCTTGATCTATTTATATTCTGTTATTTTGTGCGTGACTATAAATTTGAGGACTAGAGACCTACTTGCCTTTGTCTGAACTAGCAGATTCTATCTGAGGCAACACTGTTAATAGCTTGATTTGTTTCTATTATACTTTTTTGCATGTGACTATGAATTTGATGGCAAAAACTACCAATTTAGGAATACCCAAATTAAGAATGATTTGAGGACTAGAGACTTGCTTTATTTTGTCCAAACTAGCATATTCTATCTACGGAAAACACTTTTAAATAGCTTGATCTATCTCTATCCAACTTCCTAGATTACTAGATTCCATGTTTTTGATTTTTTCCTCTTATTTAATGAAGATAATACAGTTATGATCTGATGACAGTGAAACACTTAAAATATTGGAGTATATTTTACCAACTCCTTTGAATAATTTAAAAAAAAGAAGAAGCAACCACCAGTTTGCTTCGTTCAGTTGACCAACCTTGGATGCTTTGAGAGTTTCTAGGAGATATAACCTGTAAGCCCCTAAGATAATCCAGCCTAACCCCTATTCTTGGAACTCGCCTATTGAGTTCATCATATTTTATATTGGGATTTTTATGGTAATTGATGTATCAAAGATGATAGCCCTTATATTTCAGACAAGATCCAGATGTCATTAACAAGGCACGTGAACTGTTTGACAAAATACTTGAAAAAGATGTCATTTCATTGACTACAATGATTTGCAAGATACATAAAAAATGGATTTGTTGAAAAGGATTTAGAAACTTTCGAGCAAATGCAACTGGCAGGTGTAAAGCCAAATTCCAATTGGTTTTTAAAGTATCAATATTTTCTTTTTTGTATTTGAAAATAATGGAATGCTATTTCACCTTTGCTGTAAAACATTGTTGCAATTTGGCACTTATCAAAACCTATTGTCCTCCAAGGTCTTTACTTGGTTTTCTATTTTGGCAAATTGATAAGGCGTCCATGCTCGATGAAGCGATTGCCTATCTTAAAAATCTTCAGTTGCAAGTGTAGGTAGGTCCATCACATAGTGCTAAATGATGGTAGACTTACATTGTGGCATACAATAATATTAGTTCTTTAACAGTTTAAGTTCTAAGCAGTTTCCATGAAACAATTACTTGGTCGCATTTCCATGCCCATTCTTCATGCCATCAGTACTTGCACATTTCTTAGTTGATATGAACTATTGCTAACATTTTTTATTTTTTTTGCTCGTTAATAACACAATAAGTTGAAATATTCTTTGATGCACCAACATTTTTTTATTTTGATGGAAAAAATCAGCCATCATTGAACAGTCAATATAGTCATGATTGTCAAGGCATCACAGCTAATCTTATAACGACTGTAGTCAATGATGTCGATTGATTCATTCCTTCCAGAACTTCAAACTTTTGGCTATTCTTGTTTCACTAGGGTGTAATTTTACAGTTATATTTGGTACATTGTAAAGGCTTAAAATAATTCGCTGCAGAGTTTTTATCATAGATTTTCAAGTAGAATTTTACTTGCTTGTTAAAATAGAGGGAAATTCAATCACAATCATGGAACAGTGAAGGACATGTTTGGTAGCTATCTGGTGATGAAAGAGTTGGGAGATGGTACTTATGTGAATGTATGGAAACTTTTGAATCAACAAACTAATAAAATAGTATGAATGGTTTCCCTTCATTTAAATAAATTATAAGTGTTTTACCCCTTGTAGCAAGTCTATACATCAAGTAATGTGTAGCCATTAATGAATTTTTTTTTCCATGGGAAGTTGTGACTTGCAGGTTTAGGTCCACCAATTTTATAATATTGTGATACTATATGCATTGGATTTCATACGTTATTTATAGGTTAGCATAGAGTGAAATCTATGATGGTCATTGGTTGATTTTATGTGTGCTATTTTTTCCAAAATGATCCCAAAGCTCCTTTTCACTTTCCATCCAATAATTCTAATTATAGCTTAAGTCTAATTTTTGGAGTTATCCCTTTTCTAAACTTTGAAGTGTTTGTTTTCCATCATTTATCCAGTTATTATTTTTACTACTTGTGTGCCTTTACTAGACTCCAATACAGTTGCATGGATGATAAAAGGTTTGATTAAGAGAAGGGCAATGTGGATTTTGATCAAGATTATCTCTTAGACATAGGGTTGTGAAACCGGAACAGTGACAAAATGCAATGCCTGTTTAGCATGGAAGCTTCCTTTTTGGTCACACTTTATCTGATAATGGAGATAAGTTGGAAGCAGGAAGGAAATTATTCTCCATTGGAACTATTTTATGATTGTTATTTATTCTTTAATAAGTGGATTTTGATTTCCTTTTACTAAAATTGCTCTGGTTAATTTGCTCCATGTTTTTATCCATTAAGTTTGAGATCTTGTTTGCATTGAGATTGTTTTTGGTGTAATTTTCATTTACTATATCTATTATTCTCCAAGGTTTAGGTTTCTTGCAGAAGGGAAACGTTCGTCACACTATGTTGGTATCATATAAGCAATGCCTTTATTGATGCTTTTTATTTTTATGTATGATTGATTATCACAGTTTGGAAATTTGAGATATTGTTTACAGAAGACAAAATGGGGAACTTCTGCAAAGTAGTTATTTTTTCAAAATTCTTCTGGATAAGATTGCAATTTACATTCTCCATTATTTGGGTCTCCTTACTGGATTCAGCATCAGGGAAAGTCTTTAAATTGTAGTAAGACCCAAAACTTTAGAACTTAAAGAAAGTATGCATCTAGTTCATAATTTTTTGTAAGTTGAGACACTATGAACAAACCAGTCTTAAGTCAAGCAGTTATTGTCTGTGGGTCATTTATGGGAATTGTAATTGTGCATGGTTGAATTATTTCTTGTTGCGAGAATGGTAATTCACCTCAGTTCAAGCATTTTATTTTTTCCATCATAGTGGATGGTTGATGGTTTATGGTTGCACTTCGGATCCTTCAAAGTTTAAATGGAAAATTTTGTACTGTGTTTGATTACTTTTATCCTAAGTACAGTATTAAATTGGATATTTTTACCTCATGTTTGCTGGTAGGTTGCTATTAAGAAAATGAAGAATTTTTTTTTTCCCTGGGAAGAGTGTTTAAGTCTTCAGGAGGTGAAGGTATGTGATATAATTGTAGACACCATGAGGATGTTCAATATTGTTATCTATTCAATAATTGATAGTTTTTTTTAACAAATTACAATAATAATATATTTAATATGCATGGGGTTCTTTTGATAGTGCCTCATGAAATTGTGTCACTCAAATATTATCAAGCTGAAGGAGGTTATTCGGGAAAATTTTGAACTCTATTTTGTGTTTGAATACATGTTACTGTATATTTCTCCTTCTACACATATTCTTTTTATTGCCAATGTTAATGTTTTAAAAATTGCAAGGTTTTTAATATTAAACTATTAACTATTCCATTCTTTTTTCTATTTGTCTTATAACCTAAATAGAAATGTGATTTTATATTTTACAATGATAGTCAAAGTTGGTTATATTTTCTATAGGCAGGATAGTCAAACATGCATTTCCTTCTTCAAATAAAATTGTTAATAGAAGTCAGATCCAATTGCTTTATTTGACACAGTCTGAAACTTTCTATGATATAAATTGAATTTTGCAAGATGTACAGGGGAAGTATGAGTGCCTTGTGCTTTTGTGATGAAACATATACATATTGTGTTCATATTTGGATGGATTAAATACTCGTTGTGGTAATCAAATTTGAAGAAGACAAAGCTAACTTCTTACATCAATGGTTTAAGTTGCACAATAGGGGATGGGAGATGATTCAAATAACTTGGACCCTTCAATTTTCATAGTTTTCTTTCACCATGTGCATTTATTGATTTTTCATTTAACGCTTTTAATGTGTCCCTTATTTTTGACAGCATGTGAGATATTTGAGGGATGTCACTTCCAATATTGAAGGGATCGTGTCCAATACTCAACATAATTAATAAGGAAGGGCACACAGAATATCCCTTTCGAAGACAAGACAAGTGATTTGACTATTCACACCAAAATGGGCTTCGCCCATTATTTAAAAAAGGATTTCATGGTTTGCTCCACGACAACTCAAAACTACAACAGTGGAATGCCAATAGTTTAGCTTTCTCAATAAAGGGAGAGTGGAACTTTGTGCAACCACGTAACACAGTTTCATCTTCTCTCTTTAATTTGTTTATAATGAAGACTACAAGTGATTAATTACTTAAAATACAATAAAATATTTAAAAAGTTGAGCACATGGTTAAGTGGCTAAATGGGACCATGTTTTAATTGTGATGTAACATTTATGTTTATTGTTTAACTCAATTTTTTATACAGTAGATTATAATATTATGATAAAATCAAAGAAGGTAACGTTATGTTCACTTAGTGAAGTGCTCACTTTTTATTATAGATAGTGATTATCTTTCTCCCTAAAAAAATGGTTGATTTGAAGCTACATCACTTCTACATTGAGACCAATAAATGGCTTGCCAATTGACTTCATGTACTGCACAAATGTATGCAAAAAAAAGCAAAATTTTCTCTAATTGACCTTCCATGCCTCTTCGCCATACCCATTGCACACCAAGGTGCAATTGCTAGTGATTATTATCATTCATAGCTACAAAAAAGGTAGAAGGCAATGCACGGGTTAGTAAAAGTATAGAGAGTTTGATTGCATGAAAGTACAGAGTTTTAAAAGTATTCCAAGCATGTGTTATTTACTTTATTTTCATTTATAGTTTGGTTAATTTGAATTGTGGGAGTTAAGCAAGTATGGGTAAAAGAAATATTTATATATAAAAAATGTATACCTATGCATAAATTTACTTAATTTCTTAGTTAGAGTTGCATATGATAGCAGTGTAGAAAAAAGTTTCACTGCTATGAAAAGAGGAATAAATTATTTTAATTTACTCAGGAAAATAAATTGGTAGTTATATATATAGTGGTATATATACATACATACATATATGTATGTATGTACATACCACTATACATACATATATGTATGTATATACCACTATATATGTATATATATATATAGGTAGTTAGATATAAATACGTACATAGTGGTATATATATATATATAGGCAGCTAGATATAAATATACGTACATAGTGGTGTATATATATATAAAGAGTGTGCTAAGCTTATTTTGTGTTATATATTTATAAAATTATAAGATAAGCTTGAAGTTTATTTTGTTGTGTTGACTGAAAGAAAATAAATTTATAATCTGAATTATTGAAAGATTATAAATACCGTAAAAACGTGCTTATTCAAAGAAATTGGTAATATATATTAGACTTTTACCAGCATTAGTAAATGTATTCTTGTACAAAGAACCAAGAGAAAAACATAGAGAAGTCATAATTAGTTAAAGAAGAAGTTATTTTCTTGTTGGTGAATAATATTTTTATTTTACTCATATTTCAAGTTGATAAGAATTCGTTAGAAAGATAAGGTGTCTCGAGTTAGTGTTATTGTTTAAAAATATTTTAACAAGTATTGTACATGAAAATAGAAGATTATTTCACTCTTAGATTTAAATATAAAAACTTATGAACAAGTGGTAGTGGCCAAGTTCTGAGATGTTGTGAGTACGCAACACGGGTGTTCATTGTTAGGAAAATCTTTCCATGAACTTAGTCATTTACTAACTATAGTAAGTTATACACTTTTGATTTTTTTAATCTTTATGAAAAGTTAGACAAAATTTGAGTGAGTCAACCATGTGATAAACCATAGGTAAAAGATCATTTCCAAGTTGAGTTAGAGGTGTGTGAACTTACGACTACATTTCCTTTCATGGAAGTGTTTATTTTATTTCAAATCTTTGGCCAAAGTAATGCAAAAGTCTATGCTTGCATTAGTTAGTTCAATGTGTTCCAGATTGCATATCCAGTCAAATTGGTCACACTTAGTTAGAGTTGTCTAAAGTTGTATGGTTGATTGGTTATGTAGGACACAACACTAGGACTCAAATGGCATTTTATTTGTTGGTTCCTTTGTCTATACTCTTGTGAAGGGTAGGGCCACTTCTAGTTGGAAGGTGTGTAACTGTTGGTCTATGGTTGGAGGTAAAGCACTTGGGTGATGCTCTCCCTCTTACAAATGACAACACTGAGGCTTGTGAGACAAAAGCATATTTTTAGATATGGGAAACTTTATATCACTTATTGTATATTGTAAACTTAAATACTTGAAATGTGTTTCACGTATGAATTGTAAATGAAAATTTTATCTTATTTCTCAAGTTGCAATTAATATATTTCAAATTAAAAAGTTGTATTATTCATTTATATATTGATTATGTTCAACAAATGTTATATAAAAGTTAAAAAAATTACTACCCTATTTTTAAGCATGTGTATATTTATTTCTATGGTAATTCTTAAACTATGTAGAAAGTTGAGTATGTTATATTTTCCCAGATTTTCTTGATTCCTCTACCACCTCACAAATGTCCTTCTTCATGAATTTCTAGCAGATTTGGTAAAAGAGTGCCAGAAATCCATCAAGACTAGGGGCCTTATCGGGATGTAGTTGAAAGAGTGCTTTTTTGACTTCCTCTTCATTGACAGAGGCTAAGAGATGACTAGTCATCCTCGTCATGTATGAGGGATGGGATATTGCTTAGAAGGTTGTATCGAAGGGGTTTTGATTCACCAAGCCCAATCAATAATTATTTCAAGAAACATGTGCCTTCATTACTTATTTCTTTTGTATTCTTTAAAACATTTCCTTGTGTGTCTTTCAAGTCTTGGATCTTGTTGTATGTTCTTCGTATCTTTGTCAAATTATGGAAGAATTTTGTGTTTATGTCCCCTTCCGCCAACTAGGTTTCCCTAGATTTCATTTGCCAATAACACTCCTCCCTAGCAAGTACTTTGTTGTATTCTTCCATAAGAGATTTTTCTTTTTCATAGCCTTCTAGAAACATGCCATTTTTATTACTTTTTGGTTTAGATTATCTAGCTCCTCTTCAAGTCTCTCTTTTTCTATGAAGCTTTCCTTGAAAACTATTTTGTTCCACTGTTTTAATTTCTCCTTAATGGATTGTAGTTTTTTGGTGAAGATGAAAATTTTCATGCCTTCCAAATTGTTTGGTTTCATCCACCAAGTTTCCAGTAGGTTACAAATTTATTTTTGTCTCAGTCACATCTTTTCAAATCTGAATTGGCAACATGTCTTTTTCACATCATTATCAAGCTCCAATATCATAAGAAAGTGTTTGGATATGGATATAGGGTAGATTTTAGCATCTATATGATGATGTTTAGCTATATCCAATCTAGGGTTAGTAGGAAATGATCCAAGTGCTTGGTAATATTTGTAAACCATTACATTGATTATTCCAGGTATATATCCCATTATTTGGTATAATATCCACCAAACCAAAGTGGTAGATGAAGTCTTTGAAATATCCTTGGGATTGAGACGATCTTTTGGTACCTCCCAATTTTTCAAATAAATGTAAGATCACATTAAAGTCACCACCAATGATAAGTTTTCATGAATCTAACTTATTTAATTATGCTTCTATGATATTCCATAGGGTTTTCTATTTAACAGGCTTTGTCGGACCATAGATATTAACAAGATGAAAATCATAGTTTAAATTTGAACTTCATACCTTTGTCATTTGTCAATTGGTGCCAAATCCAATTAGGTCAATATCAAGTCTTCTATTTCTCCATATTATTCTGAGGCCCCCAAAAGCTCCAATACTCTAAGAGAATATACCCCTCCAACCTTTAAAATGGAGAATAAATGTATCAGCTTCTTTGGTAGATAATTTTGTCTCTTGTAGTATCACACAATCAATCATCAAATAATTTATTTAACACTTTATTATGTGTGTTTTAGGGTAATTAATGCCCCCAACATTCCATTTGAGGATCTTAATTGTTTTCCAAGGGAGGGGACTCCTCCCTTGGAATGCAACAGATAGGGTATTTATTGATTTTTCTTCCTCACACAAGGCTTTTTCTTCTCTTATTTATTTATTTTTTTCTCCCCTTATTTTGGATTTTAATTATTTTTCCATTTGTTCAAGAACCTTGTTGTCATATAACTAATTTTCCTTCAATCAATCAAATCAATTTCATCCATCACATTGTCATCCTCCAACTCAGGTTTGTTTGCCTGTTGCAATTCTTATGTTAGATCATTATGTGAATAAGGGATAATTGCCCATTCTAAGGCCGCCTTCTCAAATTTCTGTCCTTTTGATTCTTCCTTTATGGGGTTAGGTTCATCAATCCTCGTTTCAAACTCATCCACTTTCACATCTACTTGATTGGCAGTCTCTTTCTCTTCTTCTTGATTGATGAATTTTTCTACTTTCATTTCCAATACAGGGGTTTCTTTTTATTGCCATTCCATTCTTAGATTCAGGGGAAGTTTGATGATAATTCACTTCATTATATCTTTGACTCTTATATCTCACACAATAGAATCTAGGTTCTTCAATTTCTATTAACTGCTTCTATTTATCAGCCTCAATAATGAGTTCAATTTGTTTTAGAATCTCTCTTATTGCAACAATACTTATTCTTGTATAGATTAGGGATTCCCCATTTCATAAGTCAACTTCAATGGTGTGCCCCAATTTATCCTCGATTCTAGTTAAACATATCCTGGACCAATATTCAAAGGGTAAATTATAGAGATTCAACTAGATAGGGACATCAACAAGGAAATTTTATAGTGGATTAAAATTCACCACCCACCTTTGTAGATATATATTTTTTCCTTCTCTCTCCCATGTGTTTGTGTCAATAATTTGTTTTTTTCTATTTCTGATTAAAACATAGTCACAAAAAGTTATCGGGTAGGAAATTGAGCATAGAGACATTCGACCAATGTTGTTCAATCCAATTGATTATCTATGCTCTGGAATGTTGTGTTCCTAAAAATTTGGTGATGACCACCTTTCTTTCCAATTCATTAGCATCCTACATGATGATATCGGTTAAGTCGATCTATATTTCCTTGGTTGGTTCTACATTATTCCTTTTTTTGTCCTACTCTGTAAAACCTCTTTACACTGCTTTGTTGTTTGGACACAATTTTTATGATTAAGCATGCTTAATTATTTTATTTTTTTTTTTAAAAAAATTTTTTAGACTGCAAGAATTGGGTAGCCCCCTATAATTTGTAGTGCGTTTGGTAAAAAAAATTCACGTGACTGATGGCGTTGGTGCGACATGCCCTCCAATACCACAAGGTTGAAGGGGAGACTAGACCTCGTGACCTCTTGCCTGCAACATGATGCTTTAGCCAATCGAGCTAGACCCCCCACCCCTAAGAATATATATTTTTGTTATGTCTATATGTTTTTTCTTTCAATAACCATAACTCTATAACACAATACAAAGCATTTTTTTTTGGGAGCATTTGACCCTCCATACACCTTAAAATGAATAGTATATTTAAAAAATAGTGTAGGAGTAGAAAATTAGTTTATGTGCATTTTATGATTCAATATTATACCCAAGGAAAACATTTGAAACAAATCATTGTATTTTTTAATCTTAGAAGATCATGATCTACATAATTTCATCAACTTAATCAAGGTCATGTATATATATACTAGGTCAGTCCTCAATCTAGTGATATCTTTTGGGACCAAACATATATTGGATACTACTACAATTATTTCAATTTATCTGTCTTTAGTTGTGTTTAAATATTGTTAAAGGTTAACTTTAAGAACACCTTCTTGGGTCTAGCTAAGCCCAAAGTGGAGAGATTGTCCACTCTCAATAGTTGGCCTATCATCACTCACTCTTTGTTGATGATTTGGTTTTTCCACCTTATAAATGGCATATCCTCAACCTTGAGGTATATTGATCTCTTTATAAGTGTGAGCAACAATTTTGAGACCCAACATAATGCATATACATCCATAGCATGTAGAATACATATATTGATAAGACACACACACAAGAATGAATGGAAAATTAAAATAGTGACACTCATATCCATGTAGCACACTCACATGATGGAAGAAAATACAAAAGTTAAGGGTGTCATATAATGTAGGGAGTTAACTAAAGGACTACTTAACCTAGAATATTTAAAACTTCATAAATCAATCTCGATTTATCTAGAAAATTAACAACTCATTTCAAACATTTATAATCATTCAAAATCACCATTAAATATTTATATATGAGAAACATAACTAAATATTTTCCAAAATAAAAATCACTCAACCACATCATACAATACCATTTCATGTAGTCTAGGTCATCCAGGAGGATTTAGGCCACTACAACATGTTACAAATCTTGGGTGTTTCTTGATAACCTTTATGGTTTTTCCAATAACATTCTTATCCTAATCAACACCTATGTTTCAAACTATTTGAACCTATTTTTTTGTTGAAATTACATATTTGAGAAAATTAATGATTTGAGCCTAGAAGGGTTTCGTCTAAGGGGGTTTGATGGAAGGAGGTTAGATCAAACCCCTTTAGATAGAACTCCCTGGGATTAAATCAAACCCTCAATGAAGTATACTCCACATTTATCTAAATGATGACAATTTAAAAGAATTTTTTCTTCACCTTTTGTGGATCAATTGAAGTCATTTGAAAATATCGTTTTGTAGGTATGTAGCCCTTAGTACAAAAATTATAATATATATTATGTTTTCTTAAATATTATATATTTTTTAGTTTTATAATAAATGTAGGTCCATTACAAAAAAACAATGACCTATATTCAAGACACTAGGAAAAATATTATTAGAAAAATCTCAAAAAATACAGTGTACTCTACATAGATGCCCTTATTTCAATGGTTTTTTATATATATGCTAAGATAAATTTGTTAAAAAATAATATATATGTTTTTAAAAAATGTATTAATCGAAAAATTAAAAATAAATAATTATTTTTAAAAATTGCCAATAAAATATCTATACACTCAATATTGGAGCTAATGATCTAATTCCAAGAAATCATTACATATTTTTATTTATAGTGAAAATTGTGTGATATGGAATAATGTAAATTAATAAAATACAATAGAATTTTTTAAAAATTATTATTTTTTAAATGATAAGAATAGTTCTCTATTTTTTTCAAATTACATCTTGTATCTATATAGAAAATACCACAACTCATTAGTTTACGTCAACCTTAAATTATTCACCACCTAGGAAAAAAAGTGGGACACACTATTGTGGGATCACCCAACTATAAGTCCTAACCTTCTACAATACCACAAAACTTGACTTGTCTTTGGTGGTTGTGAAATTTGAAGCAAAATATGAAATGTTATGATTTCAATAAATGCCTCATATTCCTCTCTCTTTGTATATTGATTTATATAATTATTCTTTTAAGGATGGTGATTATATGAGGAGATAGATAACACACATTTGTTCTAAAAAAACTTGTATAGATTTGGCATAATACAAATATATTGGTATATTTCTAATCTAGTTGTAAGGTGAGACATATAATAAAATAAGATTACAATGTATATCTCAATATTATGATGTGAGACATAAAGTGATAATTCCCTAAGTAAACTAGTGTGAATAGGACCTAGTAAATAAAGTGGCTAGGTAACATGACCCTTGGGGAGAAACAAAAGCAAGAATTTATGTAGGATGTTTTCCCAATCCTAAAAGGAATATAAGGGAAGAAAACATGAGATCTATGATGTATCTAAACTCTACTCAATTATCACCATGTCAATGCTAAAATTTTCCATAATCATATTAAGGGTTCCTAACCTAACTAATGAAGGTAAAAATATAGAACCTTGTGGAAACAAATGTCAAACATGATCAAAAGACAAAGATGGCTCCTCCAAATGTTACTCAAGGATATTCAACCCAATGCCAAAATATGACAAATGAATAGATGGAGAAGGAATGAGAGGGTCTAAAAGGTCTTTCATGACATCCAAAGAAGATGATAAAACTCCATAAGAGATAACATCAAAGAGTATATGAATATCCTCAACAGTTTCCTCCAAGTCCAAAAGATAATACTCACAAAATAAACCTATGATATTTGTCAAGTACTCATCCCAAGTAGATGTATCTACAATATGATGAATGCCTTGCTACACTAAACCATTAAAAAACCATAGATGGATCAATTTTGGTCTTATAAAAATCAATGGGAGATGGAGGAGATGAATTATCAACACATTTCTTTAGAACCTCAAATGATGAAAAAACACTAAGATTTAAATAAGCAAAGTATACCTCCTTAAATGCGTCTACAAAAGATGTTTGAATGTATAAATTAGCTAAAGAACAATAGGTTCTAAATGTAAGAAGGTGTACACTTGAGATTGATGATCTACCTGTCTAATTGTAGCAATATCTCTATCAATTAAATTGCAAACAACAATAGAATTTTGTGTAAACTCAACTCTCTTCCCTACTCCACCATGTGTAACCTAATGAATGGGTGATCCCACAATACTATGTCTCACTTTTTGCCCAAGATGGACATTTACATCAATATTTTTAATAGAATCTTCATCTTCTGAGACCTATAGCAGCTAAACCATTAAGAATTTTAAGATGATGCAAACTAGTGATTTGTGGCAATTTCTATGTAGATTCTAAATATATTTTTTAATTTTTTTCCAAAATAAATTATGAATCTTTCAACATCTCCTTTAATAACTAGTTTTAAACAAAAAACAACATTTTCAAAAGTAACGTTTGTGTCATAAAACATAACTTTTTTTCTATAAAGGATAAAATTCTAATTTTTGAAATATAGATTCTCAACATCAATACAAAGGGAATGAATAGCTTTTCATAATTTTTGGTTACATATTTTTTAATTAATTTATGAACTCATTGTAACTATAATTTGGATATATGTGTGTGTCGTATAACATAACTTGTTATGCATATGTCAAAATCCAAATTTTTTCAGCGAAGCAATAACATCAATATGGAGGGAACATATATTTTTTGAACTTTTTTTACAATGTTTTACTATTTTCAAACCTCTGTAGAACGAAGAGCTCGATGTTCGGAGAAAAACCTATGTTTAGTAAAAATTGAAAATTAAATACATCATAAAATGAAAAAATATCAAAATTATACTTGTTAGAAAGCTCATTTTGAGGGCTACAATCTTGCAAAATATCTTGTCAAGTCAAGCTCATTTGCAGGTCCAACCCAGGGTTTGAAATTAAAATTTTTGAGGAGATTTTGATGTAGATACATAATCTTTCATTTTTTGCACCTTCGCTAGAAGGTACCTTCGATCAAAGGTCTTAACTGTGATAGAAGGTCCCCATGCCAAAAAATCCATTTTATAGCAAAAAATATATTTTATGTAAACTACCTTCTATCGAAGGTGTTTAGTTGCATACCTTCACTCAAAGGTGTGCAAGTAAATATAGCCTGACCACTCCAAAAATTTCCTCTTTGCAAAAGTGAGACATAGCTCCGTGATTTCACCCGAATAGAAAGGATATTGGTTGGAAATTAATGCACATAAATATATCATTGAATGGTCATCCATGTCAATATACCCTTTCCCACAAACATAAATATTTTTTGTTAGCCATCAATATGTGTGTTGATAATAAAGTCTCAAATGAAGAGAACATACTCTATAATAAATTCATATTATGTGAAGCTCTATAATGAAGTATTTATCTTCATGATTCAAAATCTACAACTACAACAAGTGCTTGCCCATTTTGTCTCTCTGACTTGGAATAAGAAGAAGATGAACCCTCTGACATGATATAAGGAAAAAACTTTTGATTCTTCTTTAAAAGATGCTTTGACTCATCAACACATTTTGAATAACATTGATTTTCATAATTCCCTAATACACTAATATATTACAATATGCACATGCACATTTGGGTTTATCTTTAAATGACTACCATTTGGAAGAGCAATTGTTATGTTTTTATGGAAGTGAATCTGGATTGTGTGTTCTTCTTATGATTTTTCTTTTTATTCTCTTTGACACTAAAAATTATCATCACAATCAAGTTTTGTGATTTTGAAGGCTTCAAGAGCCCATTTGAATAAGATTATCTTTCTCCCTAATGAGTGACATAGAAAAATCCTCAAAGGAAGGAATATTAAAATCACTCCCCAAAGATCTCTTTATACCATAGAAAGTAAACACAAACACTAAACAATCAAGTCCTATCTTAGAGGGAACACTTAATATCAACTATGTACTTAATTTTTTAATCATTTAATTGTGCTCTTAGTGACTTGAAATTAGTGACGAGTCTTACATGTAAAATTTGAATGGATTGAGACTTATTAGTTCATTTTCCTACAAATGTCCACGGATATCATCTACTTTCTAAATAATTTAACAATGTAGTCTACATAACCATAGGTGTACCCAAGTGATCAATGTGAAATAAATTAAGAGAGACACACAAGCACAAATAACTCATGGATTCTTCAAAACCATTCAACATCTTATTCTTTTTAAGTTATTCATTAGTTAGTTCACCATCAAACCCATGAACTGTCCTATATAACCTCTTAGCTCTTAGCAATTTATTCATTTTAGATTTCCATTGAAGATAGTTATAAATTTTTAGAAGTGAAACTAATGATTGCTCTATGATGAAGCAAGATGAAAACAACACAAATTAAGAGGAATGCAAGCACAACCACAAGAATATTCCCCTAAATTCACTCAATCAATGATCCCCCTAGCTATATATGATCTTGACACTTTATACTTAGTGCAAATATATGTGACACTTGTCAAATTGACAAAGTGATCTTGATATTTGTATGTTCTAGATGTCAATTTTAGCCACAAAATTATTTAAACCATAAGTTTTTTTTTAGATTTTAGGAATCAATTGGGTATTTGTCCCCCTATAAATTACAGTGCGCTTGGTAAACTTTTTTCACGTGACCGGTGGCGCTAGCTCGACACGCCCTCTGGTACCACAAGTTTGGGGGGAGACTAGACCTCGTGACCTCTTTCATGCAACAAGATGCTTTAGCCAATCAAGCTAGTCCCCCCGCCACATTCAAACCATAAGTTTTAATAGAATAATATAAATATGATTACACTACTATGAAGTAAATAGAAAACTATGCACTTTCAAAAAAATTGCACCAAAAAATGTTACCATATGAGCCCAAATAGAGTCCTAGAAGTTTCTAAAATGTAAACTACTTAGCAATGCCTAAGGTAATCTATAATTTCTAGAAAATCTAGACATCAAAATAAAAAATGAATTATACCACTACAAAGCTCTTCAAATTTTCCCCAAATAAAATAATGCTTGAAAAAAGGAGCTAATATGATTGAGAATTTAGCCTCCAAAGTTAGAGTGAAAAAATAAAAATGCAAATGGAGAGGGGGTAAGGTTGGGTAATCAAACCTACTAACATCATGCTAACGTCAACAATTGTCAAGGATGAGATACTCTCCTAATTTTCTAGAATATTCCTTAAAACTATAAGACCATAGTTGGTTGTCCTTGAAACCACCTTCTATACTATAAATTGTTGTTTAGAATCATAGAATTGCTTGTATCCGTGAAGGAAACCAATTATGGGTTAGGAAAGGTGGTTTAGTAGGTTATGGGGATAGTTTCAGCAAAAAAGTATTAATACATTCAATTATGTGCAGTGCTACCACAGTATTAGAATACACATCACATGGTGCCCCACTAGTGCTTGTAGGTACCTCATGGTCATTGTAATAATATGTATGACCTACAAAGGTATGACCAACCAATATATATATATATATAATAAAATATTTAACTGTTAGAGAAATTTACCAATTGACCAAAAAATTCTACCTAATAATCAAAGACTATCAACTATTCTTTATGCTATAATTTTGCAACCATACAATTATATGAATAATCACATAATTTGTATGGAGGGGGGAAAATTCTTCTATGAGCTTGGGGAAAAATTGTCTAATTTTGACTATTTGATAGTTGATCCTTCGATTCTTTAGAAGTTTGAACATGATGGAGGATCAATTTTGAACCAAAATTCTATAAAAGATTAGGTACCCATTGAATCTGGTATGCGCCTCCCAACTTCAGACCCTTGTAGATCTAGCCTCCAATATCAGATTTGGATAAAATAAAAGATAAAATTAACTTTATTGGACACCCTAAACTGAATGGTGAGATCATATTTGCTCTAGGAGTCTCCTAAAGCAACCTATAATACAAAGCCATAAAGAAGAACCCCCTAAATCTATTATTTCTATCAATTTTTGTATTCTCTAAGTCATCATTCAATGCAAGAGAAGAGTATATTGAACTTTTCAAGACAATACAATATTAGCAACCTAGATCTAAAAAAAAATACTAATATGAATAAATCCCACAAACAAGTTGATACCATGTAAGAGTTAGTATAGAATGCTCTATACCATGCAAGATGTGGCTATGAAGATAGCCACCCAAGATCTAAGTGCTTTAATGAAAAAAACAAGAGAGATCTAGTATGAGAGGATAATTATATTCCATTAAAGGATGCAAATGCATAATATGAGTACATGAATTATAGTGGATTAAGACTACAATGATAAACCCTTGGTTATGTAGGCCAAGATGAGACATGGTATAATATAATATCATGACATTTGTCTTAATATTATGACTCAAGACATAAAGTGATAATGTTGTAAGAATTCCTTATGTAAATTAGCGTGAATATGACCTAATAAGGAACTTGTTTAGGTAATATAATTTTTTCATGCCAAGAACCTTTAATACTCTGGTGTCCAAATGGGGTAGTTAAGATTTAGATAAAAACTTTATTTTGAAGTATATGTTAGGCTTGCAACCATATATCCAATCATAAATGGATTTCCTATAGATTCCTTCAATGGAAGAATCCTACTAATTTTATTGTAAATGAAGCAAAGGCCAAAATCAAGAGAAAGACAAAAAATCTAAGTCTTAAGAAAAGCCTTAGTATAAGACATTCAAATAGAATCCCAAAATAGCAAATTTATGTCAATGTTATCCATAAAAGAATCACCAATAGAAAAATAACTATAATAAGTAGTCCAAGACTTGCAAGTGGTTTACAATTCACAACCCTTAATGCTCATTCCTCAAAGAACATCACACTTGGAGGACTCTATTTACATAGCTTGAGGTAGTATGTTCTAGCACTACAACATAGGAAAAGGTTAAGAAGATCATGGTATCTAAGTCTATTTCCAAGGTGGATATTGTAAGGAAGTACTACTCTAATCTTGACAGGAGGGTAATGCAAAACTTTTTAAATATTTACAACAATTACAAAACTTATATAGAATTAAACACAAATATCATACATACCACAACACATTGATTTACATGGGGAAAACCCTTTTGGGAGAAAAAACCCCACATTATAAAAGGTTTCCAATATATTATTCAAAAACCACAAAGATTACAATATACTTGTAGAGAAAGCTTCTTATAGGAGTATCACCAACTAGAGATTCAAAGGTAGCACAAAAACTACCATACTCTCAAAATACATCACAATGCACAACTGCAATGCAATGCCCTTATAAAATAGGGTTACATTCTAGGGAAAGACAAGCCAAAAGAATATCTACCATAAGATTTGAGACTTGATTATGGACATTCTAGATTTATAGTAATAAAATATACATAAAATGTGGCTTTTGGGGGCATTTTCCCTAAACCCCCATCAGAGCATGTGTCCGTCAGACCCCCCACGAGGGATGGACCCCTTGGACCCCATAAGGTGAGTATCCCCCTACACCCATCACACTCAAATATATTAACCTCTTATAATTGCAAGGTTGAGACACCATTTTTCTTAGCAGATGCTAGAAACACGTACTTCTAAATTACAAACACCAAGGAAGTAAAAATATTTTTCAACTTTCAAATTTAGATCAATGGTTAGCAAGTGCATTTCATTATTAATAATGAAAATGAAAAGAAATTGGTATCTTTTGAAATAGTTCTACTATTGAAATTACCACTAATGCCTCACCCATAATTATAATCTATTGGATAGTTCAATGCGGGCTCTAAGAAATATATCACTCAATTGTTTCAACTAGAATATAACATCAAACCTTTTAAAGATATAATCATTTGAGACGTTTATCCATTCGCGATACGAGATGTTTTACTTGGGAAATCACATCTTCACCTTGACATGTAGTCTATGAAGAAAATCCAAGAATTTTGTCATAGATTTTGGTGAAGAGATATCAAATATTGAAGGTAGTACATAAGCTTTCACTCATTAGTGTCAGAGTGTAAGAATCTAGTTGGCTCTAGTATAAAGTTTACTAAATGTAAGAACATTTGTGGCACCAAAATATACTATAATTCCTTTAATAACATGGGTGGATACCTTAGAATTAGAATGCAAGTGGGAAGAATACAAGGATATCTTTAGCCACCCAAGGGAGTACCTACACACTATGCAGTACTACACACTATGCAGTAAGGCATTCTATTGATTTGATTCCTAGACTACCTATACATATTGTCTCTTTGTATCATAAATCATTTCTAGATAATGGGGAGATCAAGTGATAGATTCATGTACTCGTGGATAAAGGACACCTCAATCCCACCTCATCACCTTGCAACAACATAATTGTACTTGCATATAAGAAAACACATGGAGGTTGTGCATTAATTATATACCTCTCAAGAGTATCATCGTAAAGAGCTACTAACCTCTTCCAAGGATTGAGGATTTGTTAGACTAGCTTTTGCAGTGAAAATTTCTTCACGAAAATCAATCTTAAGTATGGGCATCATCATATTCTTGTTGAAGCTATAAACATCTAGAAGATAACCTTAAATACAAGAAATTTTTTGTTTGAGTGGTTATTCATGCCCTTTAGCTTAAGCAACACTCAAAAAACATTCGTGTGGATGGATGAATGACATTCTTAGGAAAAAAACCACTAATATGTCGTAGTATACATTAATGGCATTCTAATATTCAACAAAACTTGGTAAGAGTAGATCTACGATGTAGAGAAAGTGTTTCATACTTTGTGAAAACATGTGTGCAAACATGAAGAAATTTCTATTTTCTAAGAGGGATATATAATATCTAGGATATGTTATAGATGCACAGAGATTGCATCTAACCAAGATTCAAGCCATCTAGGAATGATTAAAACTAAATAATCTCATAAATCTCTATAAATACTTGGGATTGAAAATTTTCTATTGGATATTTATACTTGTTTTTTGTTATGTGACTTAGCTATTAAATAAAGTTATGAAGGGTGGTGTCAAAAAAACTTATTTGGCTAATTACAAAATAAAAACATTTAAGGAATTGAAATGCATACTTTATTTTGTGTCAATTTTTTACATTATGTGAATCTTCAATAACCATTTAATATTAATGTGTATGCATCATAATATGCACTTGGATTTCAATATGTTCACCTAGTTGCTTACTAAAATGAATATCTTAACCATATTGGTGAGGAACTACCCAACATATGTTCTTGAGTTTAATGCTATTGTCTAGGTATGCAAGAAGTGGAAACATTGTATCTTGGGTGAGGATCATATGATAAGAATATATCACAAGTTGTTTTAGTGAAAATAAGAGCAACACTAGAAATGGTATTTTTATTTAAGAAACTCCATATGAACATCAAGCATATAAAGTGGAGTGTCAATCTAGTCACAAATAATCCAAGGCATTTTCCAACACAAGCTTTCCAAGTTATGTTCTTGAAACATGTGCATGTGAAATCAATATATACTCAAAATTTTATCCTCTTGACAAGGATTTTGTAAGTTTATTTAGAAAAAATATTTGTGGTAATTGTTCCACATTTCCACATGCAAGATGAAATCCTTTTACCACCTTGGGCACTTGAGAATTTTGCACGAAGGTGAGAGACATTATCTAATATTCTAGGCTCATTTCAATAAGATTGAAAGACACGTTAAGATTCAAAACACCCTTGTTTTATTGCATAAGTACTTCTTTTGGCCACACCTTTAGTTAGATGTTTCCAATACATCATCTTGTATTGTATGTGAAATTACCAAGTTGGTCAACAAGAAATAAGGTTTGTACACATCTCCACTATTTTTAAAGATATTGTAAGAATTTATTTCAAAATAATTCCTCTTAATCAACCTTAACACTAGGCATGGTAATGATTATGTTTTGGTAGTATTGTTAGGTTCTCAAGGATATCAATTCTAAATCCTTGCAATAAAATAACCTTAGCTCTAGAATTAACTCAGTTGTATGTTTATTATGTTTGGATCCAATTTGGAAGCCTATAAACTATCTTCTTAGACATGTAGGGACTTAATGTTTTTGAGTAATTTATAGTTTTTTTTAACCCATGCTAGAAACAAAGCTTAACAAGTCTATTACATTTCATCCCTAGTTTTATGGAGATATAAAAGTGCTAAATAGGATGATTGTACATCCAATGTATAGTTCAAATAATTATTGTACTTGAGGAGAAATTCTACCTTACATTCAACATACTTTCAACTAAGCTCTACACAACTCTACCACATAGTCTTTTTTAGGTATGTTTGAATTTCTAACCTCATGTGCCCATTGACGTAGCTTATCTTATTCTACCATCAACAAAAACTCCTTCAACTCAAAAGTAAGTTGAAATCTTTGTTTGATTGATTAAGTGCATATGGTAATAAGTGCAAACCATTATAAAATAGGTTGAGAAAAGTACAAGCAATACCATGATAAGGACTGAACACCACACACCTAGCAAGTTAGTGATAATGTCTTGCTATACAAAAGACTAATAATACCTTACTACAAGATTCATTCACTTAGATATAAGCCTTGCACCATGATGAAGCAAGTAGGAGATAAAACCTTTTAGCTTAATCTTTCCTTTTATATTTCATTACATCTAGTCTTCAACAAAAAGGCCTCGTGTCATTACTTTTTACCTCTATTGGACACTTCAAATTGTCTAGAAACAATTCAATAGACAATGACAAATTTAGAATGTAACATTCCAATGTAATTATATAGTCATTAACATTAATATCAAATAGAAAAGTTAATAAGAGATCCCTCTCTTCCATATTACCAAATTAAGTCGAGTTCCTTGCCAAGGAAAATGGTTCATAGAAACATAACTTGCTAATATGCATGTGATGAAGACCATTACTCTTTAAACAAGGGCAATTGATCTAGGAAGATGTAGGTCACTAGAAAATTCAATAAATATTTGGGTGTTATTAAATGGCCTTTGAAAATTTGTTAACAAGATTATAATACCAATAAACATGTGTTTCAAACTACAAGTCTTAACTTAACTTTGTGATACCATGTGTTCACTTGTCTTTGGTGGTTGTGAGTATTGAAGAAAAATATAAATTTTCATGAATCTAATAGACACTTAATTTTCCATTATCTTTTATATATTAATATACATACCCACTTTATAAAATAATGGTTAGATGAGGAGATAGATAATGTACATAAATTCTCATAGACATTCTACAAAACTAGCATAATATAATTTTGTTGCTATAGTTGTAATTTAGTTAACTACTACCTTCTTTACTTTCCTTATTGTTCTTTTCTATGCATATATGAATATATAGCATGCACACAAACCACTTTCACATATAAACTTATTTAATCTCTTTTATTGGGTCGCCCATCAAGTTCTACTCTAGGCCCTAAATCACTAAGTAGGGGGTCAACTAAATAATCATCCAACCTAGTAGCCTAAGAACTTCACTTATCAGTTTCTTATGCCATAAAAATGTATTTATAATAAATTAGAAATATCCTTAAATTAGGCTTAGAATCATGGTGAATAAGAGATTAACCTATTACACACTTAAAAATTATTTACAAAATGGTTATTTCTAGATTGAACGAATAAACTACAAATTATATTTTAGGCTCCCCTATTATTATATATTTTTGCTTGTACAACAATCTCTCCTTATCTCTAGAGTCAACTCTCTCTATCCCCATCATTAATTTCATTCTTGGTCAAAAACCTCCCTAAAATCCATCTAGGACCTCGATAAGGAATCTCAACAATTAGGAAATAATAGTTAGCCATCAAGGAAACTACCCAAATACTAGATGGAACTCCAAAAACTCTATAAATAGCTTCTATGGTCATTATTAATTAGTATCGCAAAAAAACAACATCCCAAATGAATATTAGTAGATGTCATATAAACAAAAATGAATTATCATGGTAGGAATACAAGGATAACCGCCATATCCTAACCACTTGATGTTTAAGTGTCACTAATTCAAGAAAATATAACCATGGTCTCTTTGAGAAATTAATCAATCACTAACTACCAAATAATGACCATTGAGACCATACATCTCAACCTTTTATCACATTACTAATAAAGTGCCTAATAATAAGTGAAGACATGGATATTTGGCTCTATAAGTCACATAAAGCCACTACATATGCATTTAGGTGTTAACCATATTGCTAATGGTGATAAAAATTGCTCTAATAAAGATTTTGATAAGAAAATGTTATCCCAATGATTTATACTATTTCATACTTGTTAAAATTTATAGTTGACCTATAGAATATTTATAAGTAAGTTTATGGCCTTGTGAACACTTGTAATATCTATTTGAGTATGAATATTTAACAAAAATCCTAATAGACAAAAGCAACCAAAATGAAACGCTAAAATTATATCTAGACATACCTTATTATTATTTTTGGCAATGCAAGATCACACATGGACTTGGGTGCTTTTATTTCATTCACACTAAGTGAAATGAACTATGAGTTCATGCTTATGGGTATTTCATCAAATCTTGGACTAGAATCCCAATATTAACAACCTTAGATGTATTCATCCATGTTGATTATTTGATTGAATTTTTTTCCACTTAACTAAATATTAATTGTACCCCTTCACTCTTGTCCTCTTGTGTACTCATTTGTTTGACACCAATCCATTGATAAATTAGATAACCCTGCACTTGTTTGTTCCTTGCAATAAGGAAACAAGTTAACACCATTGAATATTGGTGAGATATCTACTCCTATATGCTTCTACCTTATAATCATTCACTGCAAACTTCTTCAAGATCTTACAATGTCCAATCTTCTTCCATTTCAACTTGTTCTTAGTTACTTTTGGGAACTTTTCCTTCCTTGGGTGAGCTAAGTCCAACTCTCTAAATTTAAGTTCTTTTTTCTCTTCTCTTGAGATTAACATGTTGTATTTCATTGTTCTCTTCTCCAAATTTTTCTTCACTTTATCGTGTAAACCATGCATATACTTATAAAAATCATGTGCTTCAACACTTTTTTCCAAATCAATTGTAATTTTAAACTTATCTATTCCTCTAGGGTTGTAACTAAATAATTTGGAAATAAATCATCATTATACTCATGTTAATTGTTATATAGAAACTCAACTCGTGACATAGTAGTATCCCTTAGGATTGGATTATTCCCCACTATATGTAAACAAATTTTAGTGGCTTATATTGATAACCCCAAATTTTCCATTTGTTTGTGGATAATAGAATAAACTAAACTCAAATTAGTGAATAATTTTTTTACAAAGTACGAAAATAGCCCAAAATTTATTGTCCCTATCAAAGACAATGCTTTTTGGTAAGGAATATAATTATACTACTTCTCTAAAGAATAAATTATATACATGAGTGGTATCACTTAAATTCTTACGAGTTATGAACTGTGTCATCTTCAAAAATCTACCCACAACAACCAAACTATAATCATTAGGCCCTTTGAGCTCTTGACAGCCTAATAATTAAATCTATAAACACATCTTCCATGGACTCTAATATGGAAATGATTGGTATAATTAGTAATTTGACTTTTTCTTTTGCATGCTAGTAAAATCTACAACCGTGTACAATATTATTCACATCCACATTTACTTTTTATAATAGGAACTCTCAATCAACTACAATATTTTATCCACCCAAAAAAGTCTGGCCAGATCACCATTATGCTTCTCTCACTAAATTCTCCCTTATTGACCCATAAGTTATGTGTAATAATTTTCCTTTGAATAAAAAATCCTCTTGTATAAAATAATCCAACCATAGTGGTCTATCCATATTAGTTGGGATCTTGTATGCAACCTAAGCTTCCTTAAAATCCAAGTCAAGCTCGTACAACTCTTTCATAATAAAATCAAATAACATATACTCTTATATATTGCAATAATAGACACCTTATACCTAATGAATCAACAATCCTATTTGATCTCCTATTCTTTAAAAAAAAATTTTTTTTTTTGAAGAAACACAACCCATTTCAATTTTTTTTATCTTGACTTACCTTCATTGTTAATAAATTATAGTGCATAATGGCCTATGACTAGAAAAACTCTTAGATAGAAAATAAATTATAGTGCACAATGGCCTATGACTAGAAAAACTCTTAGATAGAAAATAGTTCCTCTAATTCTTTAATGCTTGAAAAATTGTGTAAAACTCTTTTTCATATAATGAATACTTCCTCTTATTTTCATTTGCCTTCTCATTGAAGTATGTAATAAGCTTACTTTATTGACTAAAACATCTACCAATTATTTTCCCATCATCATAATCCACTTGAAATACTTTGTTAAAATGTGGCAATGTTAGAACTAATTGATATATCACCTTCTCGTAAAAATACGAAATCTCTTCTCTACTGGACAACTATCTAAATAAAATAATTACTATCACCCTTCATTGTTTCCACAATTGATGTACAAATGCCACTAATTTTTTGATAAATTTTCTATAATAACTTTCCAAATCATGGAAATTAATTACTTCAAATATACTTCTTAGCAATGACCACTTTGTAATGGCTCTTACTTTCTCAGGACCCATTTTTAAGCCTTGTCAAGAAATTACAAATCCCAAGCACACTAACTCTTCCTTCATAAAATTAAACTATTTCAAATTGATCAATATTTTTTTCTTCTTTCAATATTTGTAGAAAAAATTGTAGATGGACTAATTGTTTCTTTGTCATTATACTAAATATTAATATACCATCCAAGTAAACCATCACATACCAAAAATTGGTTTTGATACTTTATTCATTAGCCTCATGGATGTGTTCAATATATTTGTCAATATGAGGCATCAATTTTTTCTCATACAAACCATCCTTTATTTTGAATGTCATTTTCCACTTTTCCACTTCTTTAATCTAGATTTTGCGATATCCACTCTTCAATTATATCTTCATGAAATACTTAGCTCCACTTAAGTAATCCATCAAGTCATCCATTCATGGTAACACAAATTTATATTTAATTGTAATCTTGTTGATGACTCGTGAATCCATGCACATGCACCATTATCCTTCTTGGGTGCTAGTATGTTTGGAACCACACATAGGCTCAAACTCCCCTTTATTAAACACTTATCCAAAAACTTTGGACCTTATTATTTGATTCCTCATTCTCCATATGTGTTATTTGGTTTATCTTCATCTACGAATTAAATATATATGATGGATGATGTTTCCCATTGGTGGCAATCTGTCCAATGACTCGATAGAAAGAATTAGAGTATTCCTCCAACAAAATTTTCTCCTCAATTAGAATTTAATATTCTCTACATATTGTCCCAACATCTATGGGATTGGGAATGAAAGTATAAATAGCCTTCTCCTTCTTCATCACTCTTATAATTCACTTTCCTAAAATCAAATAAACTTTAGGACCATTTCCCACTTCTTATTTTTTCTTAAATTGTATCAATATAAAATACCTTCCATCCTTCTTCAATATTGGGTACTCATCTTGCCATAATGTACAACCTTTCCATCAAACTACCATGGAATTCCCAACAAGACAAAAAACATCCACAACATAATATTGCATAAAATATCATCCTTATAAGGGATAATTTAGAATTTCACTAAAAACTTATTATTTACTATGATTTGATGTCCTTTTTGTAAGAATGAAATCTTGTTTGGATTTGCATGAGCAATCCTATTTAACTTAAGTTTTTCTACCATCTCACTTGACACCAATTTATCTATCCTTCCGCTATCAATGATAACTCATAATTTAATTACCTCTAGATTTACATAGGGTTCAAAAAAGACTTCTTTTGTATCACCTTTTTATCCTCCTTGACTAGTTTCAATAACACTCTCTTTATCACAAGAGCTTCTCCATGCTCTAGATTTTCTATATGATTGAGGAAAGAAGTATTGTCTTCATTTACTTAAGTAATATGATTCCTTGCCTCATTTCCTCTATTTTTTTTTTATGCTTATGAAAATTCAAATGACATATGACTGACATCTCTATACCTATAACATGTTTCCATAAATCCTCTAACTATTTCTCTATCATTGTAGCCTCTTTCTTTTGTGTTCTAAAATTGCTATTTTAAGGAGTGCTTGTTTCTCTATCTTGTTTATATTTCCCTCTACCATTGCTTGGTTTTCATCTTCTTCCAAAGAATTTTCCTTATCCTCTTGAATTATTTACCTATAGTTAGATAATTTATCTTTTGTTTTCAAATAACATTGATTAGCTTCTTCTATTGACCTTAGTTTCATCATACTAAACTCATCTTTAATAGAGATATAAATTTCATTAGCTTAATTTGAGATCTTATCTTCATCATCCTCTATATGACCATACTGAATGGTTATCTCGTAGATAAATTCATGTAATCTTTTAAATTCATCTCCTTTTACTTAAGGTTCTCTAATTTATTAAACAAGCTCATCTAATAGTCTAATTGTGGTAGAAACTTAGTCTTCAACTTGACACCCATCTCATCATAGGATTTAATTTTCTTTTTACCTCTCCTTTTCTTTCTATTTGTACATGATGCCACCAAAAGGATGCATGAACCTTTATCCTAATATGCAAATTTTTCATTCTAAGTATCCTTTATTGACTCAGTCAAAATATTTCTCCACATCGTAATCTAATCTAGGAGCTTCTTAGGTATTAAAACTTCACCATAGCAATAGGTATCCAGTTCACTCATTTAACATTTGTGTAAATTTTTTAAATATCCTCTCAAGTCATCCATCACATTTTTTGCTTGAATCTCTTAATATTTTTTATTCTTAATCATTGTTTGCATCTTCGCCATGTTTTCCTATTTTATGTTATATCTCTATTACATCCAATTTAGTTGTGATTCCTCTCTATTTTTGCTAGATATATATAACTCTAAGTGCCCTTAGTATTCTTGAATTTCTTATGTGAGGCATGTATCCCTCTCTTAGCTCTTTATAATTGTGGGAAATCTTCACAGCTACAATAAAATCTATTGGATACAACCCAGCAAGAAATCCTTATTCTAATACCAATTAATGTACTTTGGGTAGGGACTCAACTAAACAACTACATAACCTAGGACCCTAAGAACTTCACCAACTAATTTCTTATGTGAAAATGGAATAAAACAATGTATTTGTAATAAATTATAATTTTTTTGAAACAAGCTTACAAACTTGTTGAGAGAGTTTAACCTCTTACACGATTTGAAATTAGTTACAAAATTGAAGTTTTTGGATGAGATGAATAAACTAAAAATTAGATTTTAGTCTCACTTGTTCTTCCTCATTTCTTTCTCTATATAAATCTCTCTTCAACTCTCAACTTCACTCTCCTTTCCCTATCCATTTATTCCTTTCTTGATGAAAAACCTCTCTACACCTTAACAAAGGAAATTTAACCATTGGAAAGACAAAATTTGGTCATGAAGAAAGCCATCCAATGACCCATT
The DNA here is from genome assembly GCA_007258455.2 of Sequoia sempervirens. NCBI lineage: Eukaryota > Viridiplantae > Streptophyta > Pinopsida > Cupressales > Cupressaceae > Sequoia > Sequoia sempervirens. Next base: position 445,596,129 of record VDFB02000017.1, on the reverse strand, counting down.
TGTCAATTGGAACTCCAAACACTCCTCCATATAGATTCCATGATTACCAATAATTAGCAACATAAGAAAATATTTACCCAAATGGATATCAATAAATGCCATATTGAATAAAATGAACAATCATGGTATGAATAAAAAGGAAACAACCAAATCCAAATCACCTAATGACCAAGTGCCACCAAGATAGAAAAGGACAAACCATGTAACCTCTCTAAAAGACTATTTAGTTATGAATTAGAACAATGATTGACAACTTCATACTTCTTTCCCTCCATCATATTGCCAATATTGAAGTTACTCACTAGCAGGTACAAAAAGGGATATTTGTCTCTACAAGTCACACAAAGTTGTATATATATTTGGGTGTTGACCATAGTGTTGAAAGTAATGAAAATTGCTCTAATAACGAACTCTCATAAGAAAATCATCCCAAATACCCATAAAAAATTGAATTTGACCTATAACAATCTATTTCATTCTCATAACACAATTATGGGTAAGTTTTTGGCCTTAGGGAACACTTGAAGTAACTCTTTAATTATGCAAGAAAAACTTAACGTGTAATAAAAAAACCAAAACAAATAAGTTGAAATTTTATTTAAACATACCATAGTATTATTTTTGGTGATGTAGTATTGCTTGTAGACCTAGATGCTCATGCAAGAACCCAAGAAAGTTTTTCCCTCATGTAAAATCACTCCAAAGATCCCAATATGAGACAAAGAAACATTCTCACCTTGTGAGTCAATTATCCTAAGAAACAATGTTTATTACGAAGAATGTAATTAAGTTATTCCATTTCTTAAACCCAAATATAAATACTCCTATATGACATTTACCTAGGATGCACGATGCCATGCAGTGAGAAGAGCAAGAATAAATTAGCATATAATATTATATTTCTACTTACATTTATCAAAATCAATAAGAAGTAACACATAATATATTAAAATTCTTAAATTAAATTATGATTATTCTTTCCATTGGGGAGAGATGGAGAGAGGGAGAGAGAGAGACTCTTATAAGGAATCATGTCAAAAATTGTCTTGAATTTGAGTGGGATGGTTTAATTTCACATGTTTGTATCGATCTCCTTTTTTGTTGGCTACCTACTTACTCAACTAAACTTGTTCAATAGTGATAAAGAAATTCAAAATGACAATTAATTATTAAAATCCCTCTCTATAGGTGTTACCATATAATGTCTAACATTTCCAATTATCCCAAGGAAATTTCATCACATTGCATCATATAAATAATCATATCTCATTTCAAATTCACATTACACTAATTTAACATGTAACATTATTCACACATACAATTCAACTCTTATCTTAACATAAGTCAACTAGATGATAAGTATCATATACTAATATAAAAAAAATCTCAATGATCTAAAATATCATCTCAAATTAGCATATTGAATCAACATCTAATATTATAATTGAAAATAACTTAAAACAACATTATGCTTCTATTAAACAACATATATAGTTAAAATGACTACTTACCAATGTGATAAGATCCAACATGGAAAACACCTTTAATCAACAAAATAATGGTAATTGAATTCTATAAGTGCCATCATGTAGAGGAATATCAAAAACAAGATCAAACTAGATCTATAAGAGTTCAAAAGGGATCATAAAATGTGTGAATGTAACAAGTGCCAAGAAACCATCACACAACCCACAAATCTATATCAAGAAGTACCAACTAATCTACACAAACATTCATAAGCCATGATGATACCCACATATCCACATCATAATTGAAAGGATACCATTAAGTAACACATGCCAAATTTTAAGCACAAACAATCGATAAGTAGCATAAATCAATCCATCAAGCTCATGAGTTACCATGGGTACACAAGCAAGGGTTTTCTGGTAATTGGACAAAATAGATCACTAAACTAATTATATTATAAAAAGTTAACATGTACGAGGACTAAGTTATATCAATAACGTGTGATAATTTGAGGAGAAGAATATGAAAATGGTTGCACAAAGGATGGGATTTTATATATGGAGTTGTGAGGTTATGACTATGCTTAACTATGTATCTTCCCTACATTCTTAAACTTTTAATTTAAATTTAATTTCTTTTTCCTTAGAACATTTGTGTATATGATGATACATATGTAACTAGATTTAGCCTTAAGAGGCAAGGTAGTGAGATTATATTGCAAAATTTGTTCCAATCCCATAAATTTATAAGTTATAATAGGTTGTTGCAAACAAACATCTTGGCCTCTAACTAGCTTAAAAGGTAATGTCATATGATGACATATAGGTTTAATAGAAATATAAGCCACGTGGATATCAAAGGATAAAAATCTATGTCATCAAAAGGTATCACTATGTCCATATTATCCTCACGACCACCAAATTTAGAAAAAAAGTAATAAAAGCATGTATTGGGTTCATAAAAGAAGTGTAAAAAACAATATGTATGAAAACATTGCTAAAATTTACCACTTGAAGAGTCTAAACTCACTAGCCAATAATATTTACTTCCTTCAAGTACTCATAATTAAAAATCAAGAATGATTTAACATGTAATAAAGCATTTATGGTAACATCATAATCATCATATGATGATTCCTCACCAAGGGGCATGATATCAACATATAATATAGGAAAAGGTAATGAAGAATCAACAATTCCCACATGACAAGCTAATGAAATACCATCAATATGTATGCCATCATCGATGGAGGTATATATATTTGAAAATCTATCATAAATATCTATGGGGTTCATATGAGGTGTAAACGAGTGATTGCCATGAAACATACCATCATGTATAAAATCATAGTTCCTTATGGAGGCATCCTCCCTCAAAATGCCATGTTTTAAAAATTAGGATATTCTCGAGACGTAGGGACAAGAATGGAATGTCCCCCCACCATACACCCAATTCCAACACAAGAGTAGAGATATTTTTTAGTCACACAAGGACTCAAGCTCCCAGGATCACTTGTAAAAACCAAAATAACCTTCTACAAGAGATAAAATCAAGAGCGTAAATTTGCAATAATGGATGCAAAATATACTAAATCAAATGTGATCAATTATGTGCAATAAGCAATACCTACAATGCAATTTAATCAATGCAAATGTATATGAGACCTTGCTTGTATAGACAAGGTTGAGATATAGGACTAACTAGGACGATGACAAGTGTCTTAATCCTATGCCATGTGACAACTAGGGGATAATATACGATAAAATCACATGACAACTAAGACTTCTAGATAGATTCCTAACTCACTAAAGAAGCTTAACATGTGAATATGTGTGAAAAGGGCCTAAGTAGGAACTAGTTAGATAATGCACCTTATTCACACTACAAGGGGTAAATTAGATAGGAAAAGCCCTATTCACACCAACAATATTTTCAAGATTCCCTACAAAACTAGGAGGACGCCTTTGGGATGCCTCTCCTTGTTTGTGGTATTCAAGGGATGCCTTTAAATCCCTAAGATAACTTGGGGCTTCAAGAAGCCCCTCAACCATCTCAAAGAATTTGGGTAGTCCCAGGTCTTAAGTAACATAAAAAGACAATTTAAAAAATGTTTCCATGTCATGATAATCATTTTGATTTGTGTCAAAGCAATGAATATAAATATAATGAGATGCCATGTATAAATGATTGATCTTAGAAGAAAGAATGAACATCTAAGTGGTATTAGAGGTAAAATAAACTATTAAATTAAAAATACACATTATTATTTTTATTGATATTTGGTTGCACACTCTCTTAGTTGTTACTATTTTTATTTCTATTGACTATTGGAAGACATTTCTAAGAATATATAAGACAATAATTATAAATAAAAAGATTCAATAATGACAAGATCCATGTCTTTAATTATGTAACCCTCACATTTGAGTTGGTCAAGTTGCCCATCTTCATATTTATTTATTTGAAGAATGAAATTTTGGTTAGTAATAAATTAACGAGTCCTTGGTGAAGAAGAAAACGTATTGATAAAATTAAGTAAAATGACATGTACCACCCCTTGACCTTATTGGGGGTGTTGCCCCTTGGCCTTGTTGGGGGTATTGCCACCAAACTCCTATAAGGGGCGAGATGTTCCTTGAATTTGTTAGTGGATTTTACCCAACACCCCAACTTATATTTGTGCCACCAATTGCCATCCCTCACCATCCCCTAGTTTGGGTTCATCCTCCTATCCTCAAAACTCTGTGGAATAATGTATAAAAGAAGGTTGTACAATGAAAGAATATGGCCATTCAGAATCATCATGACACATAGAACGAAAATCATCATAAGGTAAGATAATGCCTTGTACAAGTAAAGGAGAAGTACCATCATTACACAATGTATCATTCATAACCATAGAAGGTAAAGGTTTATAAAAAATGTTGTCCACAATAGACATGTCATGAATCAAATCACGTGAAGGAGATGTGATCAAAGCTAAAGGATAATGAGAATCAAGCATTGCTATCACTATCCATAAAAGAGTAAGGATATATAGTAGAGAAGGGAAAGCAATGATCAAACCATTGTAAGAGGAAAAATGACACACATGATGGTATAATGGCTCCATAGATTATGTGACACCATTTGTACGATAGAATGTCATAAGTAAATCGATAAAAGGTGGGTTACATACCACAAAGTGCATAAATATATCAAAATAAATAGTGGAAGCACATACAAAAGCCACATATTAAAGGCCATGAAAATCCATGGCATCACAATAGAGTTCTATCTAAGGGTAAATAAGGTAGAGTTCATAAGATTATGCAATGAAAGTGTAAAACCCTAATGAAAGTAAATAAATAATATGAAAATGAGGTATAGTTTGTCATGGATCACAATATTGGTCCAAATCTAGATTTGAAGTGAGAGTTTAAAGAGTAACAAAGAGCATACAATATAGGCAAAAGTGATATCACAATAAAACATAAGCCCTATGGGAAAATATATAGCAATGATATAGAAATGAAAACAATTGAAACCCTTATCGAGATTTTAAAAATGATGATATAAATAGAATGTACATATTTAGAACCCTAAAATTTGTGAGGGTATTAACCCTAAAGAAAAACCCTAACGTGTTGTAGAATTGAACAAGTTCACAAAAATGTAAAGGAAAATAAATATTTTCATGATATTAATCTAGGGTAATTAAATCAAATGCATATACCTTCACATAAACAAACCTAGATTGAAGTAATAATAAGCTAGGAATGATAAACTAAACTATTAAATGCTATTTTTAGGAAATTAAATGTGGAGTTAAGATACTCAGCTCTAGGAACAATACAAGGGAATGAATTTCATTGTACCAACATTTTATGTGATCTAGTATAGAAATATATATATTTTGGCTGGGTCCTCTATCTTTTTTTTTATTCAAGGGGTAAACGCTTTTGACCGGAGCTATGAACCAGATACAACCATTCAACAATAACACCCCAATGGGGTTTGAACCTTGGTGGCAAGAACAACAATGCCAACTATAAACCATCACACCATGCCAAAACTGATAGGTCCTCTATCTTAAATTCTATTTTGATTTGTAATTTTTTCTAGGTCAAATATATGGGCATAGATCTATTCTACTATGCACTTTTTCTTTTTGGCCCACCTAATTCTTTGTCTCTTGAAGTGTTAAATATTAGTAGTGTTTAGAATCACCAAGGGCAGCTTGTTAGATTGAAAGGGTTGTATTCTCTCATGTCAATCCCCTTGATAAGACTAACTTTATGGTTGTAAAAGTGATTAAGGACTACAATCTTTAGGCGTACATGTTCTAGAATGATGTATGATATGATGCACAATTATATTCTTTTTATGCGCTCCATTCAAAATGTTCCTAGCATGCGCTTCTTAAATGTGAATGTATTGAATGATTTCCAAATTTGAGAGGATATACCAAATGAATGCAATTTGATACCTTTAAATACAATTAGATAGTGATAAACCATGCTAAATGTGTACTGAGTTGGCTCATGATAAAAAAATGGATGAGTGAGAGTTGAACAAAATTAGAATTATAATTTTGAAGTTGTAGGGGTTGTATTTGTGACTACAAGATTGCTCCAAGACCTGTAAACCATAATAATTAGGTAGGAAATGAATATATGAAAATACATGTAATAAAAAGATGAAAAATTTAAAATATATATAATTTTATATAAAAATATACAATTTGTCAACATAATCTATTTTATCAAAATAGACCCAAAACTAAATGAAAATTGACACGTAAACTTCCAGTTAATTTAAAAACCTTTGCCTTGCTCCAACAACAAAACTTATAGCTCAAGATAATAATTTTTTTCCTTGAGGGTAAAGTTACAACTTATAAAGCCTTTTTGCAAACAATTAACAACTCAAATGATACTAAAATTTTCCAGTACAGCTAAAAAGGTATTCATAGAGATTACATGCGAATCGGGTGCATGGAATTGGGATTTCTGGGTTGTGTTTAATCAGATCTCACATCAAAAACCATTTTACATTGAGGAAAATCCGAATTAGTGTGGCAGTTGGTTGCTTCTCTATATTTATGTAAAGGAAAGCCAAAAAGTGAGCGTGTGTGGAGGAAGAGAGAAGATAAAATAATGGCGGGTGGGTTCAGCGGCGATGAGACAGCTCCATTCTTCGGCTTCCTTGGCGCTGCAGCAGCTCTCGTGTTCTCCTGTATGTCTTTTAAATCACAAACCCATTAATTAATTCCGGTCTGAGATAGCAAAATGGTCTCTTTTATTTCTTTTCCCCTTTTTTTTGGTGTAAACACCATCTCACACCAGTAAAGAAAGATGAAATCTACCAGCGAGGCATCTTTTGTCACGGCTTTGATTTACCTGCGAAGCCATGCCTAATGTTGGATTGACCAGTCGTGAAATATTTTCTGTATGTGAATGTAAAGGTTAGATTTTAGGTTCAATAGACTGGGATTTCATCAATCCAATCGGATACTTTTTGTTTGTTTGTTTGTTTGTTATCCAAAGGGGAAGCACTACACATGTAGCACGCTGTGAAATGCCGAAACTTTCTGTAAAAGAAGTCATGCCCGAGGGTATTTCCTCTGTCAAAATTCAACCAGGACTCGTTACCTACCAACAATAAGTAAGCAAGTTTCATCATCACAGAAAATTTTCCATCTTGACACAAGATCATGGTTCTCTGAAGTTCATCCATACGCCTTTTTTGATTGCAAAAAAACGGTAGTGTCTGGACGAAGAAAACTACTCACAAGGATTTCATCATCGCAGCCCTTTAATCTTTAATGAACTCAAGAAAATAAGATGAGTCTTTGATGAAAGAGCTCAGCAGTTCTACCTTACGTTTAATTTTCTTGAGGGAAAGAGGCTAGTTTGTAAATTGGAGAGCCCACGGTGTACATAACGGGTCTTGTTTTTACACTGTCTTTATGACATCCCACATTCTTTTAAACTGAACAACGTTAGAAATTTGATACCCTCCTTGAAATATCAAAGAGAATTCATTCAAAACTATGGGGTCTGTAAGATAAGTTGTTTTTGTGGAACTCCCTACATTGGTGAAACTGGTTGTGCAATTAACATGAGGATCAAGGAGCATGGTGCTGAACATATGGTCAATACCAAGCACCAGATCGGCTTAGAGACAGTCCTTGCAAAAGAGAAAGTTGAAGGAAGCATCTGAAATTAGTAACCACCCGCATAAACTCAACAGTGATGAGGGTTGGGGTTTGAGCTTCTCTTGGCAACAGATAATAAACTCAATTAGATGCAATCTTCACACTCCTTCCTGATTTTCAGTTGAACTCTCCACATCTTCTCTCACTCCCTTCATGGTTCTCCTTCTAACCTTCTGAAATCTTAACAACTCTTTCGTACACCCTCCACTCTTTTTCTTTTTCCCTTTCTTTCTCTCTCTTCCTTGTTTTTGATGCACATCGTTTTCCTTTTCTTTCCCATTTATCCATTCACTTAGTTAATTTTTATTCCCCATGTCAACCCCTACAGCCCCCCTTTTTTCCTCACCCTTTCATTAGGCGTTTCTTGTTTCCACTCCCTCATTTTTTAGTCTTGTTTTCATAACCTTCTCTTTATATTAATTTATTACAACATATTAAATACAACTCAAATATAAGCATTTTTATGGATACGGTATCCATGCCATATTTGGGAGTATCATATCCATTTCCAGTATTCAATATGCTGATATGGGTATCTAGACAGGAGGTGAAGTAACCTACAACTTTGAAATTTATCTTATCTCTTAACAATGCAACTGAACCAAACTAGAACAAATTCTATCGTAAAACTCATGCATAGTTATCCTTTATTTGTTTGGATATTATCTCTAATAGTGTTCATTCGTTTCTGTGTGGATGTTATCACTAATACCCATTATGCCTTTCTGAATGAATAGCTCTTATATTTGCACTTTTTGTGAGACATGTTAGGTTTATTACTGTACAAATCTTTTATGAATAGGGGTTGTAGCATCTCCCACTTGTTTTTGTTACAGCATTTTATTGACAATGGTGACTGCAGAAGCTTTGCATTTGTGCTTGATCTGCTGGATTTTTGTCTTTGTGAAGCAATTCTTGAAACTTGTTGAGGAGAATGAGGACCAAGGTGTCCAGTAAAATGTCATTCTGTGTTCAATTATAAGTAGAGCCTTTTAGCATAACATTTTGTTATAATTTGCTAGTCTGCTTTGAATGATAGGGAAAGGTAGACTTGAGAAACAGCTTGTTTAAGTCTGTCACCAATTCAATCATTTTCACTTATTGTTAATTCCATGAGCAATAAAACTGGACTCAGCTCCTTAAACAATGCCATTGTAGTCACTTAAAATCCAACCAGCACCCACAATCCAAGGGAAACCCCATCAAACTTCAATTTGATGTGTCCCATGGGGGCAGGGTAATTTCATTTGGCTTTTTGGCTAATATCTTTCTTATCTCTTATCCCCTAAACAGGAATTTGGCTTGTTGGCTCCGTTTATGATAACAGGGGCAGCTTTTTAAAGAGGACTCAAGAGTTCTGCTCTTTGAAAAACCTCTTGAAGAGCTTGAAGTAAAACTCATTCTAGGGAAAGTTATACAAGCAGTTTACACCAGATGTTTTCTGCATAGGGGCAGTTGAGAAGCAAATGATATATTGATTCTTCCTAGGTACTGCACAACCCACATGTGGATGGACCTTGAAGTCTCATTTTAATAAATCTATTGTCTGTTGGAATGCTTTTCTGTAAGGCAAGTCAGGAAATAACATTGGCTTTAGGAAGTGCAAATTTAGTCCAGATTAGGTTATTACCCATTCTGGTTTTGAGGGCAGAATTTCCCTAGCGAGTCTATATCCTGTTTTGACTTGGTACTTACCTTCCTTGCATCCAGTACATCTGAGAGTGCCATTTCTTTTATTGGGAGGTATTGTTTGAGGTTTGAAGATTGAGAACAAAACTTTATGATTCTCTAGAAACTGGCATTGCTTGAAGCATTTCCATTTTTTGACAGAATATATCCTCATATGTCATACCAGTAATTGAAAGTTTTATGTCCTCATATGTTCTCTATCTCTTATTAATGCCTGATGTCCTTTGCATGAATTATACTGAAATGTTGCTTTCTCCCAACTTTGGATTTTTCAAGTTAGATGGTTGCAGATCATTGATGTACAAGATGAAATAGAATTCCAGGCATGTTTCCCTCAAGGACTTGTAAGGAAGTGAAAATTCTTTCCAGAACCTGGGAGGCCAGATAGTTTGTTCTTAGAAGTTTGCTCTAGGGTTACCTGGCCTATCCTAAAATTCATCATGGAAATATTTCTCCCAATGCTAAATTGTGGATCTCTATGTTCTTGAAGCCTGCTTCTCCTTTAGGAGTAAAAAGTTAAAAAATTTTAACCATTCAAGGAGAGGGATTCTCTTTTCATCTGAAATTCCTTGTCAGAGGGGTTTTCATTGCTTTTGCAGTTTTGGAGGGTCTACCTTTTTTTCTAAGGGTAGAGAACATGTATACTAACACTGCTTGTAATACTGACTTAATTAGACCTACCTGTTTGGCTTAACCATTTTCCTCTTCCACCAGATAGCCTAGATTCAAATTTTGCTAATAGTTTATTGCTATGTGTTTTAGTGAACATGGAGACTCCAAGATATTTTCAAAGCAGAGTTTCTACAACTCTTTGCTGTCTTCTATTGCTAGTGTAAAAAAATATAGACCTGTGATTTTTCTACACTTAGAATATTGGAATGGTCCTGTCCATGCTGTCATACATGTTGGAAACCTCTAGTTTGAGAATCATTCATTTTTCTTTGGCCAGTGTAAGAGAGTGCATTACGTTGCGTGTGGTTATAATTCCATTTAGGATCTGCTTTTCCTATACAAAACCTGCATGTTCTGGGGAGGTTATTGATGAAAGAATAATTTTTTAAGTTGCTTAACCATTTGCTTTTGTAACCAGTTGTACACCATTATGCATCAAAATTGGTCTAAAATTAGCATGAAGCTAGATTTTACTTTGTCACGATTAGTACAATGATTGTAAAATGTAAATTTGAGATTTTTTTTAGATTTCCTAGACTCATTCCCCAAAAGTGAGATTTCTTTAATAAAATTTTATAATGTCTGAAAAAAACTGAAACTCATTTGTACAAAAGCTTCTATCTACAACATTTTGAACGGAACTTATCTTTCTTATTCCTCAGAAGGGGGGTTATCAAGGCTGCATTTTGTGCCTCTGCTATTATGGTAGGCATGGATTGCAGAATTTATTGAACATCCCCATTCTCAGCTCTGTTTTCTGCCGACAGAAGGTTCTGAAAAAGATTTATAGCTTCCATTTTTAATTGGTTCTGGTTTTTTCCAGTGTGTCTCATCAGAAGCTAAGATTATACTGATGTGATTAATCTTCCACCTTTCAGTAGTTGATTATTATAAAAAAATAATTTTTATACTCTGCTTCTTCATCCATGTTTCCTATGATTTTTATCTTCAAAAGATCTTCCTTTCTTGCATATATATCCTCCAGATGAGGCATCATTTTTCATCTCAAGTTTTTAATTTAGCAGGCCTTGGGATGAATTTACTGTTTTATACTTGTAATGTTATTATTCTCCAAAATATATAATTGAAAGATTTAGTTTATGGAGTTAATTTAATATGGCAGTGGGTTTATTTTTGTTAATATCGGAGCAAAGATAATAAATTATTTCTGGAACTCAAAAGAATTACACAGAAATATATGTGACATAGATATTTGGTTAAAACTTAAAAACTTTTGCACATTAATTTCAACATCAACTCAATATATTTTCATCATAAATACAAATATCATTATAAAAATAAGATATCAGAGAATTCAATCAAAATGTCTTCAGATTCCTTTAGTTTTGAATATCCTCCAATAATAATAGATTCAATACTTATCTTAGTCAGATCACTCGGAATGACCACTCTCACCATAGGAAGATCTCATTGGTCTTGGTCCTCATATCTATGGTACATTCCCAGAGTAAACAATTCAATTTAGAACAAAACATATAAAACACACACAATAGATCAAGCCATCAAATGTTTGACACAAAACTCTGGCCAGGACCATCCTAGGTTTACCTTGTACCCTGAGTTGGACACACCCTGTATGCTTCTTCTCCATAGCTCACCAAACCGCCTTCTTCTTTGAGTGATCTCCATTCCCTTTCCAAGTCTCACATAAATGATTTATAGAATTTTTTAAGGGGTGGTTTCCAAACCATCAGACTACAAATTATTTGATAAATACAGTTATTCCTCCCTTTCAAAAGGGATTTTTAAAAATATTCATTATTATTCCCCTCTATAACTAAAGAATCATAATAACCTTTACATTTTTATCTCCCTTTTAAAACAGAGGGTCAAATAACTTTTTTATCCCTTATAATTCCAAAGGGCCATTCACCTAATAACCTTCTTTTCCATTTTGGAGAAAAAGTCTCATAACAACACTTTCCATTTCTTCTTCTAGTTTTGCTTTCTCCTTAAAGGTTTTTCTGAAGTTTTTAGAGTTCTAGTCTTTTAGAAATCTTTTTTATGAAACTCGGCATCTGCATTGATTTTTACATTCCAGATCCTTGTATTCTAGGGTAGCTCTGGTAAGGAGTCCTTTAGCCATATCATTTCGAATTCATGTGGATAATGTTCTGGGATTTTGTTGTTAGTTATATTAAGACGTATTGGAGCATGGTCTAACTTGAAACATCAAGGATTTCTGATTCTGTCAGGAATCTAAGTGACATTACAAAAACCTGTCTATTGGACTGTTAAATATAACCCTTCTTGGATGGTATGTTCTTGCATAGCTTTCAGTGATCTCCTTATACAAAGCTTCAGCCTCTATGTAGATATCCGTGTTTTCTTTTACCTCATGAGAAAAGTTTGCTTCACTTGATCATCTTCTCTCCTTGTTATAGGAGCTTTTCTGTCATTTTTGGGGCGTTTTCCATTATCTCAACCGGTAGAGTATCTTCGTTTACCCTTAAAATCTCCCTACAAATTTTTCCTACACCTACAAGAAAAACTGAGAAGCCTTTCTTGTATGGCTTTCAGTGATCTCCTTATATGAGAAGGCTTCGCCTCTATGTAGATATCTGTGTTTTCTTTGATTCCTCATGAGAAATGTTTGTTTCACTTTCATCATCTTCTTTCCTTGCTGTATTAGCTTTTCTGGCATTTGTGGAGCCTCTTCCAGTATCTCAACATGTAGAATCTGTTGATGTTGTTTCCCTTAAAACTACTGGACAAACTTTTACTAGACCAACAAGGAAAACTGGGAAGCCTTTCTACAGTGCATTCTGTGCAAACTTAGCTTATCTCAAGGAGTTATCTTCAAACCATTTATATGTCTGGAAATCTTCTCATCCTTCGTTCTCCTTATGATGACCTACCTGGATGGTCGATGTTTAAATTTTGTCTCTGATACTTATACAATATACTCCTAAGTTATACTTACCTACGATTCTAAATTTTGTTAAACAAAGTCTGCAATAAATAGAGGGAAGGAATTTACCTTAGTTTTGACACCATTGTAATTATGAATCCATGTTATGATTTTCTTTCAAACATTTTTTTTTCCTTTCTCTTCGTAGGCAAGATCTTACCATTTGTGCAAATTTTAAATATTTGCCCAGCTCATTCAATCAATCAATTTTTGTCGACTTAACCACCATTCAAAATTGGCACTTCTCATTTTCATTTCATTTTCCATTTTAGATACTGCTGCAAGAAGTCTTAGTTCTTTTTCCACTTTTTTTCCCAGTTCTCTATCTTCTGGTTGTTTATCACATTCATACAGAACTTTTCCCCATTAGAATGTAGCTTCAATTTCTTCAAGTTTTCTGTGTGATGCTGACACTTTTCTACAGTAGCATGTAACAACACCTCTGCTTCTTTGATCTCATGCAGCAGTAATATCTCTAATGTTTTATGAGTGTTCATTTCTCTCATGATGCAAATACTCATAACTTTGTCCAGCAATCTAGATAATAACCTGCTTTACTGACCGGCCTTTCAATTCAGACAGCAGAAGCTTCCGGTAGATGTCAAAAAAGGATCTCTTGTTAAAGTATTGTTTACATAAGGGAGCTACATTCTGTTTGCTTTAATTTGCAGAGTACAGAGCTTCACAGTTTGTTATGATACATTTCTATTCAGCTGAAAATAGGTAAACGCATCAGTACTCTGCTACATCACATTTCTGAAGCTTTTGCCTTTTTATTTGAGGAAGCTCTCTTCTTTTGTACTTACACGCAGAGTGCTTTCCCCACTATTTGTTTATACACATTATTGGAGGATTTAACATTTCTCCAACTGTTAAAAGGTGACTTAGTTGCAGTTTCCAAAATAGCATTGGTCTGATTACAACCATAATTTTCCTATTTTCTAGTTGTTTATCGAGATGGTCCTGCATCAACATGTCATGGCTAAGACGACATGAATACACATATCTATACATGGGGCCATGATTCAACTTGTTTAACTACTGTTTAGGCCCTGGTAATTTTTTCTTGATAATCCATCGTGATGTGGACCTGACTATGGGTGGTTGTGGGACTGCTTTTTCGGTCCTTGATTCCCCACCGAGATTTTTTCTTGATTAAATCCTGATTCCTGATATCTTTCAAATATATGAATTGTGAAAGCAAAACAATAAAATACCATCAAGTATTTCCACCAAAAGTATGGATGATTAATATTATGAGAAATTTCAGCATCAATTATAGATGATGGTTCTGAGTATACTTCAGAGCTTCCTACTTAATGATGGAAAAACCTCTTTATGCCTTTGAGAACTCTGTACTTGGTATGCTCTGTGCAATTGCTATGCTCTTTTGCTGGAAGATGCTGCAATAAATTTTCTGTGGTATTTATGAAAGATAAAGAAATGATCTTTATTGCTCATTGAGTATTTGTTGGGTTATAGAAGTTTTTTCCATAATTACTCACAATGTCCTTTCCAGAGGGTCCACTTGTTTCCTTGTGATGTGGAAATTGTACATGTGAATGCTAGACCTGTAAGCTGTGGGTAAAGCATGTTGATGCACTGCATGTGGATATACTCATAGGTGACTTTCTGTTTGATGTTGTCAGAAATAACTGATAAAGTCAAAGGACCTTTTCAAAGTAAACCAAGTGATATAGATTATCCAAGAATTTGATTAGTACGATCCAGAATGGAGTTGGGGTCAATGCTTCTAGGAAAGGAATAAACTTTTATGGATGTAAAGATTGATTTCTACATGCTAAACCTAATTTTACATGGAGTCATTATCTGGTGTACCTCTTTTAATTTATTAAATTATTTATGTTGTTTTCATGAATATTAATTTAAATGTACCACATCATTTGAAGTTAGCGGATGGAAATTAACCTGTTAAGCAAAAGGACTTTTTGGAAGTGAACAAAGTTATAGAATCATTTTAGAGTATCATGGGCATGTTCCTTCTTGGAGTTTGATTTACTGTCTCTGTTAAAACAAATGACTGGTTTTATTACATTTATTTTGATTTGTGTTAGTCTTCATTTCATTTATATTGATGCCTAGGGAATGCTTTGATTTATATCAGGAGGCAGAATGACTGATGTTACCATTTAGATAAACAAACTTCATTTCATTTATACTGATGCCTACTGAATACTCTAATTTATATCACTGGGCATCATGACTGATGTTAGAATTTAGATTGAACAAAATAAAAGTTTGGTTTAAATTCTTCATAAATCTTTTAATAATCTGTAAAATTTGGATTAGATGAACTATACTGAATTCTTTCTCGTGTTCAAAAAGAATTTAATGTTGATGTCATCATCAAGTTGGTATGAAAATCACATATCTTAAGAACTCCAGGATAACTGTGCAATGAAATCTAAGCATTGTAGGTTAGCCCAGAGCGAACCTTGAGTTTGTTCCACCAAACATTTTGACTAACCCAGCAGCCGTGGTTTTGATAAAACTATTACATTAGTTGTCCTTGGGTCCTTATGAATCTATTAGCTTACATTTTGTAGGTTGCACACCTATTAAAGGATGGGTGGGAGTTGTCATTTCTAAATACATCATCTGATTAAAACCTATCGAGGTTGTGATATTGAAGTTAATATGTTTTCATTGTAATGTAATCCAACTTTGGTCTTGGGACCTTGTTAGGTGGCTATAAGACATTGTAAAAGAGAGAACACACACAACACAAGAGATATTAGTGAGCCAAGATGAATATCCAATATATGTAGAAATAGAATAAACCCTTGAGGTAGTGTAACACCGTATGATACTCTTTGTGGGCCAAGATGAATATCCAATATATGTAGAAATAGAATAAACCCTTGAGGTAGTGTAACATCGTATGATACTCCTTGTGGAAGATGCCACTCTGCTCTACACAATATATCTCCAAGAGATCCCAATTACATAAAATATTCTTTGCATCTCTTTAAAATGATATTCACCTCCTTTAAGTAGATCTTCTCCTAATAACACCAAGGAAGGGTAAGTCACTAAACCAATGCAAACCTACTTGTTATCTAATATACATAATTATCCAATGTAACTAAAGAGGTTTGTGCCCAATGTTGGCATCTCCATCAATCTATATATTATGATATCATATCCCTAGGTACATAACATGCCTACCCTCTTTGACATGTTTCATCTCTAAAACATGAGATGAAGCCAAATAGTGAGAGTGATGATTGTTGCAAGACATTACAAATATGATGGCATGACCTATAATCCAACCATCAATAAGTGATATTCACAGAAGTTTTAGTTTTATGATACCTAGATCCCATCCTTGATCCACATCTCACTACACCCATCCGTTCTATTCTTTGCCATGGCAGGTCCTCATTTTTTGTCCTGAATAGTCGTTATTTGTGCGATGTGAATGATTGTTGTAATCGCTCCTTTTATTTTGTGTATATCTATAGTGATTGGCTTATTGAGTCTATGTAGCTTCATGGCACCCTTTGCTCTAGAACCTTATTTGATTCTTCACCAATTTTTGCCACTTATATTGGCTTATGGAGGGGAATAAAATTTTCCTCTTTTTTCTCTACATTTTTCTCCTCTTGTTTGTTCACTAATTCTTGGATGCAATCTTTAGTAGATTTCTGAACTTGCCCTAACTTGACTTTGCATTGTTTAATATCATGTGTAATATCCTGCAATGCAACATATTTCTTTCTATACTTAAGCTTCATGAACTTCTCTTGCACATTAATGTTTATTGTCCCCACAAATTCTAACCAAGGATATCCAAGAACAATATCCAATGCATTCATATCGAAAACATACAAATTCGAATGCTAAACATATTTATCCATAGAGAGCTTCAAATCTTAAAAAAGTTGAATATCCTTTCCCTCAATTTGAAGACCCTTGATTTGTTTTGCTTGTACCTATAGTTGCTTAGTTAAGTCCATTCTAATGAAGTAATACTTACTACTAGGGTTTACAGAAATAATGACTTGTGCCTTTTGAATGCATCCATGAAATTGAAGAACTGAATCTTCCTTCCTTGGAGCTAAATTGTATTTACTTGTATCCTTCATCTTATTTTCATCTTGTTCTTCATCTTCTTGTCCCTCTCTTCCTTCCTCTCCCTTTACTCCTTTTGGAACTCATCTATCCAAGAGACCCCCAATGAATTTTAGTGAGCTTTCCATAAATGTAAACAAGTCAGAAAAATTCCACAAATTACAGCTCATAAAGAAAATTTATGAAAATCTCTAAAATTGTTTGTGTGACAGGCGAATCTTCAAAAATTAGGGTTTCATCTTCTCCTTTACCCAAATTGTAGCTCTTGTACCACTTGATAAGGTTCTCACATATAATGATGGCAATAAGACATCGTAGAAGAGAGATAACACTAAACACAAGAGATGTTTGTGGGCCAAGATGTCCTAATATCCAATATATGCAGAATTAGAATAGACCCTTGAGGTAGGGTAAGGTTGTACAATAGTCCTTATGGAAGAAGTCACTTTGTGCTTTATCTTCAAAAGATCCCAAATACATAATATACTTTTCACATCTCCTTACAATGATATTCACCTCCTTTATGTAGGTCTCCTCCAAATAACATAATGAAGAGGTAAACCACTAAACCCATGTAGGCCTAGTCAGTACTTAACAATTAATGACCCTATATAACTAACTTAAATGGATGTGTGCCACATGGTGGCATCTCCATCAACCCATATATATTATAATATTGTATCCCTAGGTACATATGCGGTTCCCAAAAGTGAGAATGATTCTTTTTCACAATCAGTTATTTTTTTGTGCCTGGTAATGTTTATGGAAACTTGCAGCTTAAGGTTCTCAAATATTAAATTTGTTGTAACTAGTTCCATATGGAAATTATGTAACTGGTGTGTAGAGCAAAATTAATAGAGGTTTCAATTTTTATTCTACTCATATAAAATATAAAATCTGTAGCCGATAACGATGTTCTAGAAGTGTCCATTCCTAGGGCATGCCAGGAAAATATTGAGCATTAGACTTAAAATTCTTCTTAAAGCATATCATTGAAATTTGCTAAACTAAATCTTTGTACATACCATTACATGATCTGCTAAGTAAAATTTCACCTCTCTATTCTATCTTATATGTTTTCTTGACCAGAATTTGGGGCTTAGTCCTGTTCTGCTCGATGAAGTTCATTTCCCCATTAAGATTTATAGATGTAAGTGAAGAAATGAGGGAACTTGCAAGATATAGTAAACTAGGCCAACAAAGTATAACCAGAATATGATATTCATATCTTTCTTGTATCAAAATTCTATGGAACCTTATCATTTTGCCATCACTTATAGTAGATGAAGGGATATTCTGTTTTCCACACTGAGTTGTTTTTCTGCATTGGAGCTGACTGTCTTAAGCAGGCACTACTTTGTACATATTGACTGTGTTTGATATAAGTCCATTTCTTTGGTGGCCTTGCAGTCATTAATTTGCATTTATGTGTTTTGAAATGCCTAAGCATTTGATTATTGACTAGCTGAAGCCTTAATGAAATACCTAGTTTACTTTTATATTTATGGAGGCCTTTAAGTCTTTCCTAATAAAGAATATGGTATACTTTGGAGACTACCTTTTGGCTTCTGAGGTTTATGTCTCTGTGGCTATATCATCTTATGTGCTCGAGTTTTAGCTTTATCTTTATTTCTGTATATGTTTTTCAATAGGTATGGGTGCTGCATATGGAACAGCGAAAAGTGGCGTTGGTGTAGCTTCAATGGGTGTCATGAGGCCAGAGCTTGTCATGAAATCAATTGTGCCAGTTGTTATGGCTGGTGTTCTAGGTATCTATGGCCTAATTATTGCTGTCATCATTAGCACAGGAATCAATCCCAAAGCCAAGTCATATTATTTATTTGATGGCTATGCACATCTATCTTCTGGACTGGCTTGTGGCCTTTCTGGTCTTTCTGCGGGCATGGCTATTGGTATCGTTGGTGATGCTGGAGTAAGGTATGTATTTCTTGTCTAAATTTTGTTGTCTATCTATTTACCTTGATTATTTTTGCTTTGACTGGGTAACTTTAGGTATAGGATCCTATGTAGTTATATGTTCCTTCTAATGATTCAGCAATGGAAGCAAGATCCTTAATTCTTTTCACCGAAAAAAGGGATTGAAATGCAGGTTATAGAAAAGGAAAATAGAAATCCTGAATTTGAATCCAGAATGTATATACTATTACAAGATCCTAGGCATGGTCTCTGAGTACTAAACATGGTCAATTGAAAAGATGAGGTTGAAATCATCTATTCATACTCTGAATAAGCTGAAAGTATACCTTGTAATGCTTGATAGCATGCATTTTTGGCTAATAATTTTCTGAATGGCAGAGAATTATGTGCAAGATTCAGTTAGTAGCATTACGTGAAAATTTGTACACAAACTTTATTTGGTACTGCTTCCTTCTCTTGCATGGCTTTTTAATCACCATTTACAAATGGCATATGTTTCCTACATTAACTATTTTGTTCTCTATCTATACAGACACAAATATCTATCTCCAGTTGATCTCCATTCATTCATCTTTTCTGTTTCAATCTTTCTTTTTAATAATGTTATAATAATTTCAACCAAGACGTCACACACACAGATATGGATACTTGATGCATTACAAATAAAATATGGTTGCGAAGACCTTAAGCTACTAAGAACCCATCTTGCATGTTTGTAAATTAGCAATTTTGTGGTCTGAGGAGCCACCATATGTCATAACAAGGGTTGAGCTAGAATGTAATGCTATCCTTTCTACTAGGAACAACACAACCCTCTCTATTGTTCCCTCAATTTAATACATGCCTACCTATGTATTTCAGTGTATGAGCCATGTCTGCAATCCTTGTATAGCTACAGTTTTCTTTGGCATTTAGTTTCAAATTGTTCTTTGGTCCAAGATGAAGTGTGTTAATTACATTTTATTCTCTGGTGGCTTCTGTTTGTGATGGCTTGCAAGAGTTTTTTCTGTTGTCCGATGGTGGGTAGAAACAGACAGTGTTCTTTATTGTAGAATTAAATGCCATTGTGCTTCTCTATGGTTGTCAAGAGCACAATATAGAATGTTGCAACTATAGGTCCCAAGATCCTTGTAGGAAGACCAAGGGGCAACAATATATAACATTGTAGGGCCCAATAAGCAGCAGGGATAGGACTTGGTGACAATACGAAGGGTACCTGGCTGACAACTTTTGGCTGTTGCAGAGTTTCAGTAATGTGTCCAAAATGTTTATCGTAAGAATACATTTTTTTCTACTCTTGATAATAATGGAACTTTATGTCTAACATTCTAGGAAATGAATAACTAAGGAGTCAGCTACATTATTTTTTGCTCCTTTCTTGCATATATTGATGGGGTGAAGTTGCTGCAAATAGGATGCTTATATCACATGCTGATGTTTATAGCTTTTTGATTAAGAAATAAAGAAAAAAATAATTAAGGTGAGATTACAGCAAATAGAATGATTTTATCACATGTTAATGTTTATATTTTTTCTGATTGAGAAATAAATAAAGAAATTAGTAATTTCTATAAATGACCAAAATAGGCCAGTGGTACTCTGAAAGAATTACCAGTTACAACAGAGAAGAACTAGGCCAAGAAGACCCTAGGCTATGAAATTAACTAACACAAAAACATAGAAGCAAAAGCAAAGAAACAATGCAAGAAAAGGTAAATAAAAAATGGTTAAAATATTCAAATCACAACTTTTAAGTATAGTCAAGGAAGTGCAGGATTGACCTCCCCAATTAAGTAGTGAAGCAAGGAGTAGAGCATGATCAAAAAGTGTTTAGTCAAACACTATCACATGTTTGTAATAAGGCTTGGGCCAAATGAACCAACAATATTAGTTGACTATTATCAAATAACCCGCAAAAGACCTTTTAACGCCCATCACAAAATGGCCAAGGCTAGTGGATATTGGTTAAACAATCCTAGGAGGAATAATGGTACTCTTTAGAAATTCTCCTAACATCAAAGGCCAAAGAGTGGGAGAAGAAACTGACGATTGACACTTGCCCATGTGACCCTAATGATTATTGGGGGCTTACAATGCCCTTCGTGCTAAAAGAAAGAAGATTCAAAGTACCTAAACATGGCGTAAGATGATTGGGATGACCTAGTGGTGGCATGCGAGTCCGAGTACCATCTCATTGCTCTATTTCCCTTTGTATGCAAATTGACAACATCCATAGGGTGATCGGTGCTTGCAACCTTTATGTTTGGTGCTCTTCATTTATATTTTATTTGTTTTCTTATTGCTCTGTGTTCTTGTTATTTCACGCGTATCCTAGTTTAGAATTTGTGCCTTGGATTTCATCTATTTGTGATCTAGATCCTAGGTGGTCTATAGGACGACACTCTAGATGGGGACCTAGATGTGTTGTATGTGTGTGGAAGCAATATGGAGACAAAGGTTTAAAAGAGAAGTATATAAGAATTGGAACATATTGTTTTATTAATTTACATCTTTTGTACATGGCATATTCATGAGGAAGATGTATTGCTCTATATTTTCTCCTATCCTATTCTGCATATGTGTGCCTATTTATGTTACCACTTATAAATTTACATTTATAGATTACATATTTGTGAAGACAAAGGCCATTATGGAAGTTGAAATGGTTGAGCTTTTGTGTGTGATGCTTCATCTCCAGATGGTTAGAGTTTTGGGCACGTGTTGTGCTAACAAATGGGCATGCCATGAAATAACTCCAAAAAGTGCGTTGTATTGTTACATAAAAGACTAAGATTTTGCATGATGTTTTGCTTCGAGTTCTGGATTGCATTTCTGGTGTGTGCTAACATGCATATATTTGAATGTGTGAAAACTTAGACAAAATTGTTTGTGGAGCTATGTGGCATGCAACTTGGTGCTTCATGAGTGGTGCATCATGTGACATGGTTCCAAACACTCCACAAATGGCACATGAGGCAAGGAGTTGAGTGCGATAGCACATGATGTAGAGAGATGCCAACGTTGGCATGATATGGTGTTGTCATACAGGGTGTTGTTAGTGGTAGGTTGGCTCTTCCATCTCTCATTTTATAGATACCACTATCTCTCTAAGAGATTGCTTCTCAACACATCAAACATGATATAAGAAACAGTTTTAGTCTCAACACATTAAAGTAGTTGTAAGGAGGCATATTTTCTATATATGGCATGGGACATTAAATGATGATTTACTATAAAATATTAAAATGTTAAATTTTCTCTATATTTGCTTCCACTTGGCTGATCCAATGAAAGCCATTTTACTTATACTTGAGCAAAAGTTTCATGTGATGAACCACATATGGTGTCAATTTTTTTTCTAATTACTCATCTTTGTTCATGCCCCGAACTAGTACATTGCTTGAAGCCTTGAAGCATCATTAGTAATAATTTGAACCAGATTTTTTTCCCATACTCTTGCATCTGGAAACGATTCCATTAGATAAGTTGCATCTTTTACATTATCATAAGTGTTATGCTCCTTCAAAACCATTACACCTTTAGAGAGGAGGAAATAAAAATGTTTATAAGAGGCCTATGCTCAACATCAGTCCAACCATGTGAAACAAATGATACAACTATGGATTATCAAAAATTGCTTTGCAATCTTCACCTTATGTTTTTGCATTCATCATGGTGTCGATTCCTGTGGACATGCATAGGACTAATGTACCTTGTTTCTTAGCCTGAACTTGCCACTAGTATGTTTTGCAAGCACTTTATGCCATCTTAGATGTCACAAACCTACACTAGAAATTTGAGCTTTTGACTTTTAAAGGATACTTTTGCATCTAGACACTAGTGCCCTACACATTTTTACACTTGGAGCTCAAAATTTTTGACAAACAAATGAAGCCCTAACTTTGATGATATTCCTTATTGCATTTTGTAATGGGTCCTTGGTCCAAAACGTCTAATAAAAGTGTTTTTTTCTTCATTTTGAACCTCTCTTCTGACTCTCATGTTCTCAATACTCCATCCAAGCACATACTACATTTTTGTAGTGGCTCCTTATTTGTTTTTGCAAGTTTGAAAACCATCTAGAATTGAAGCCCTTTTAGATCTACATCTCTTCTCATCCTAGAGTCCATAGAATCCTTCAAAACTCTCATGGAAATCTCATACTCTTATAGGGTTTTTCCTTCCAATCTCATACACAAATACCTCATTATTGTAGAGATTTCTCCTAAAACGCTTGTAGCCGATCCAACTTATTGGCCTACATACAAGTCTTGACTAATTCTAGTGCTCCTCATTGTGCTATCGTTGTGTTTGCCCGGATACATGTTATAGTTCTTGTTTTGCTTTTTTGACTGCAGCAAGTTGTTGTCTATTGTTTGCAGTGTTATCTGGTGTTGTTTTTGGTCTGTTGCTTCTTCCCTTTGTCTTGTGATGCCTTGTTTTGTACCACCTCCCCATCCCTTGTTGCAAACTTTGTTGCTTGTCTTTCTTGTAGGTTGTTGTATAGTTTTATGCTCTAATTGTCAGTCTTGTTTTTCCATTTGAGGTGATTATCATTATTCTTTTATGCAATGATTGTATTTGGTTTGTGGTGGATGCACATGATGTTTTGGGTTTATTTTATGGATTTACGGTGGAATTGGTCCCTTTGGCCATTGCTCCACTTTGTAGTTGCTAAAGTTGCCCTAGTTTGTTTTGTATTGGTTTTTCCTCATTTGCATAGTGCAATCGTTGTCTGTGGTGGTCCATCTTCAGTCAGTGGTGATATTATTAGACACTGATAGTTAGTATGGCATATGGTTGCTCATATCCTTTCTGCTGTGGTTTTCAAAGTGTTTTGTGCATTTTTGGTGGATTTGTAGCTTTCCTATGGCCGTGTGGCAATGGTGGCTTCATGGGTTCCTTGTTGTTTTGTTCTTTTGAAATTGCTGCTCATTGTTTTGGATTGTTTGATGTATTTTCCACGACTTTCCACTGTTCATTCAATGTTCCCTGCTTCCACGTGGACGACCAATATTCAAATGGGGTTTGAAATGTTTAGCTATCCCACTGTCTACTGTTAATCCCCAACTACCGCTATGTATGCTTCAAAAATTGCAGATAATTTTTCAAGTGTTTAATGTCTGTAACCAGCTTGGTTGGTGGTTGGTTGTTTCCTCGCTGTTAATTGTTTGTCCTTGATGTTCCCCTAGAGTTGACGTATTCTTGCAAGGTATGGATTGGGGGTTCATCTCGAGCCTTGAGTGTGTCATGGCATGCCTGTTTATTTCAAAATCTTCTTACTCTAGTGTAAGGACGTGTTTAATGCTAGTCTGATTGGTTGATGAGCTCAAGGTGGTTTTTGGTTTTTTCTCTTTCACCATTGGATGTTCTGGTGGTTCGTATTCATGGTATCTTTCTTCAAGGTTGTTTCTAGGTTGATCTTGTGTGTTCTTGTAGGTAAAATGTTGTCTGTAACTTGTTGGTAGTGAGAGGACAAAAATTTGAATTTTCCCTCCAATGTTTGTTTCCAAATGCTATGTCTTGGCAAGTTGGAGAAGGAAAAAGGGTTAGATGTCAGGTTGTTGGCATACTGCTACTGAACAAAGAGAGAAGGAGAACTGTAGAGTTTGCCTTGTGTCCAATATGGTGTAGAACAAAATTGAATGTACAAGTCTAGTTTTCATTGTATCATTGCAAGATTGCTTTTGTAATTAATCAGAGGAATGAGTATATTGTGTAATCTTTGATCGTTTGAATGTCTCCATGAATGTTTGTATGATTTTAATAGTTTTGTAAGTTGTCTTAATCACATTTGCTGATTCAGTTGTTACCTTTGATTGGTTTTTCTTCGTAGGGACTTTAAAATATCCTTATGAATGTTTTTATAAGATATCCTTTCAAACTACTGTAGGAAGTGTATGAATCTGTTGATGGATGTGTATATGTTCTTGTGATTGATCTGCAATGCCATATACTTTTTCATTTTGCGTATATCACCTAGCTTATGTGTGTATCTGTCAAACATAGGAACCTATTATTCTGTGCTGTAGCATATCGATGGTTGGCCTTGGTTTTTGTCTGCATCTTCTAAATTGCCCCCCTTTAATAGAAAAAATTCTTCGTCACTTTGATGGGGAATTTCTTCATCACTTGAAGTGTGGTCCTTCCCTTCAATTATCAAAGCATTATCGTTCAATTTATCAACTCAGGTGCCCGTTCCACATTAGGGGCAGAGAAATCTCAATGGCAACAGCAAATACAATTAAACAAATAATTCACCCACCATACTACATTCTAAAATAGTTTCCAATATTTAAAAAACTTTAGCCTGGAACTTGGTCAACTACTTTTCTACTTATTCCGGCAAGCAAAGTTCAACAAAATAAACTGCAGCTATATTCTTCTGCAACAAATTTTTATTCTGTTTTTCATCAAATTCCAGCCTGCATGGCAACTAAACTAAATTTTTGTAATATGAATGTTGTCGACTGAAGATGCTGTAGAGAATGGCAGCAGCTATGGCTATGGCCTATGACTACAATTAAGAGCAGCGGGAAGCAAAATGTCCAGACGAGGCAGTGGCAGTCATGTGGGAGCACCCATTAACTACTTCTTGATTATTATGCGGCATCTTATTCGCTTTCTCCAGCGGCACTCTGATATCCTCCTTTATTGTAATCGCTCCAATTACTCCAATATGAAAAAAGGCCGCGGTGAAATCAACTAAAGAGCAGAGTGGCATCCACAGAAACAGTCCAGTTCAATGCACAACAGAGCATAGAAAGGAGTTCTCATTTCAAGGCACTTGTAAATTTTTCAAAACCCTATTGGTTTCTGATATAAACACTTCTGCAATAGATTGGGGGATAAATTTTTTTTGGGATGATAACAATGGACAGAATGGAATGTCAAACAATGGCAAGAATGAACACAGTGGAGAGAAAGAGAAGAAATGCAGATGAATGATGGAGTCAAAAGGGTTTTGCACATGGTCTACATTGCTCACCTGTTGACGAATGCAAGAATGGAAGAAAACAATAGCAGTTGCATGTGGTCCTCACTGCAGCACCATTGTAAACACCGCTTTGGATGAAAGCAAATGAATGGAAGGAGATCAGAGAGAGGTCTAGGAAGAAACCTGCTCTGATACCATATTGAAATGAGAGAGGAAAAATCGAGATTGCTCTTGAATTAAAATACTGTCAATCACATTACACAAAAAAACTATTACATGGTATTGGCATTATAAAGCCATTATTCCTGTATAAAACTATTTACAGGAATATAACTACCCGAACTAAATTTATTTATTAAATTAACAATTGTATGTTAATTTATTTATTTATCTATTTTTTTTGACTAATCTATGTTAAGCACTGATTTTTAACAAAAACAAAGCTTCAATTGGCACACAATTGTGTGAAAAATTGCTGTTTGATGACTTGAGAACTGCTGTAGATGCTTGTAATGGAAAATGAAGATACAACCCCTGCAAAGCAATAAAACTGCTGGAAAAACCCACTAAAAGTGGACAAAAAACCTTCGATGGCATTTACAAACCCTTACAATGCCATTTGAGCTCTAGCGTTTGGAAAAAAATGAATAAACAAATGCAAACCCAAACACTTTTATGAAAAAATAACTTCTTTTCTTGGTCTTTGAATCTCACTTTCACTCAGCCATGCATTTTGGGCATTTTCTTTTTAGTTAAAAACCTTGGAAACTTGTGGGAGGACACGTCGTTGGGAGGTATATGTTATTTTACTTCTTTTTCGTTTGTAAACTTTGCAGAGTTACTTGCTCTTGGTAGTCACTTGCCACTTTTTACATTTTTAAATTTTCGGGCACCCTTTGCAATGGCATGTGTGAGAATATTAGGTGGCCCTTTTTGTGTTTAAGACTTGTGGTTTGTGTTTGATGAAGTGTGTGCTAGAACACTTTACACCACTTCTTGTTCAAACTTTTCTTAGCAGTTGTTCATTTAAAGGCATGCTAGGGGCCTTGGTGACACTTTTAAATATTTAAACTTTTAGCCAACTAATGGAATAGAGTGCACCCTTGGTCTAGGTGGTGGTTGTTATGACTATGAACTTTTGGGCTTTGGTTTGTACTGGCATGTTTCTTTACACTAGGCTGCCCATTTTGACATTTTTTACTCTTTGTTGTCTTGCGCATCAGCTCTGATGCATTAGAAGTTTTTTTTAAATTTTTTTTTTATGTTTTTCACTTTTTTGGGTTCCTGAGTGTATTGGTGTGCTCCTTGCGGGTTGTTGCCAACTTTGACTTTACCAGCTTGTGGCATGCTAGTGTATTGGTGCACTCCAATA
This sequence comes from Sequoia sempervirens, assembly GCA_007258455.2. Lineage (NCBI taxonomy): Eukaryota > Viridiplantae > Streptophyta > Pinopsida > Cupressales > Cupressaceae > Sequoia > Sequoia sempervirens. Next base: position 445,568,825 of record VDFB02000017.1, on the reverse strand, counting down.
CAAAGGGGTGCTGGCTTTCATGAATTTAAACAATTTTTGACCTTCCTCTTGCTTGCCACTGTTAAAGTTGAATTAGATTCCCAATGCTTTAAGCAATTTTTTTGGAAAAAGATCGTGTAATCAGAATTATAGTTGCATCTCCTGCACCTTGGGTTATTTGAAGGACAGAACATGACAATAGTAGGAAGTTCACCTATCACCGCCAATATTTGATAACAATTTGTCGAGAACAAATAACAAATTTTAGTGTGTATACATTTGCCAATGTGTCATCATGAAACAATTGCAGGATGTTTTATTTTAAATTTGTCATTTGGAATCACTGTTATGCTTTTATGACAACAATTAATCTTAATTTGAAAACCAGCGGATTATTTACCTTTTTATTATAAGGGTTTTTTTGTTGCCACAATTATCCTCTTTTTGTGTCTGTTTGTCCTAATATATCAAGTTGCATTGTACCATTGGAACTGCATACAGCTTGTTCTGGACAGAGCATTTATACCCATATTTTCCTTCCCTACTTTTATCTGTTATTTTTGTCTATATTGATAAAACAATGTGGTCCCTCTATATTATCTAGAACATATTTATTCTTTTGAAGTAAACGATGGTGATAGTCTTTGATCTATCATTATTTTGAGTTTAGAATGTGTTGAAATTCAGTTTTCAGTTTTTAATTAAATGAACGATTAATCATCAATAGTTCTTAATTAAAGTTGGGATACCTTTTCTGGTTCCAGTGACTTTTCTGCTTTAGTAAGTGATTGTTCTGCCATATTGTAATAAAATAACACCAATATTGATTTTGCTAGAATTGAAATTAATCATGGAAAGTTTGGAAGGATTAGGGAGGATCGAAACATTGCCTTTGTAAAATTCGTTTGAAGCAACTCAAAATTGTCATCATGTCTTTATACCCATTTATACCACTTTCTTCTGTGAAAATCTAGTCAAGATGTATGCAATTTGAGAAAAATTTGCAGCAAACCTTTTATAAAAGTTGAATAGTCCTAGGCAAAAATTTCTTGGATCATGCAAACTGACAGGTAACTTGCCTTCTATTGCTCCTACTTTTTAGGATTGGCAGTTATTTTGTCAGATATTATATGGCCCATGTATTCTAATGCCTTACAAAAGATTTCATCTCTTGAAATTTTTTAGCAGAGAGCTTTTTGTACCTGATCTTTTCTCTCCATGCCAAGTCTATGTTGGCAAGTGATATATAATTTTAACTTGGATGAAAACTGCATAATTCTTTATATTCAATCAACATCTTCTAATTTCTTTGAAAGCTTTATTATTCAATTTTTTCACAAAATTAAAACTAGTTACAAGTAGGAAAATAACATCAAGAAGTCAAAGATGGACAATTGGGGGACAATTTATTTTCCTGATGTTTATAGTTGCTACCTGCTGCTACCTACTAAAATAGGAAACTCGAGAGAAAGATTTGGATGCTGAAAGTATTGCAAACAACATATAAATAGATTTACCCAATAACTGTTAACAATACTTATCTCATATCTGGATTAAAGAAGATCCTAAAACACTAATTTGGTAGTTACTTTTGTCCAGCCGAAATCCAAAATATAGTGATTTGAAGAGTTAAAAATATTTCCACATTTAACTGTTATTTTTTGCTTTTGGATATTTTCTGTTGCTACAAGCGGGTTCAAATGCTTACAGTGAAATTGTTAACCTTGGGGGTGTACTCTGACAAATTTAGAATCTTTGGTACAATTATAGACCAAAATAAAAGACCCAAAATGGAGAATTGGAAGGTGTCACATAGTTCTAAATTAATTACTTACCAAAACTTGACAAACTCAAATTTGACTTGGATTTAGTGACTCAGCAAGTTAAAAAAAAAAGAACTTAAATTTCTTTAATACAATTACACAATGTATGAAAAGAGTCTGTAAAACATTTGGGAAGTGTTCTTTTATTAAATTTGAATACAGAATTGCATCATCATGCATATACAATAGCCAATAAATATTATATGTATTATGATAATTGAAAGTTATCATAAAAAATTACATGTTCATTCAAGTTGTAACAATTTACAATTTCGTCTTCCCCATATACATTCTAGTTATAGTTTGGTGCCTACTACTTGCAATTGGCTGCAACTCCACTCTTGTACTAGAGGCTGTGGCTCCACCCTAGAATTAGAAGGCAATTACTCCTTTGGCTATTAGCTGTCATGATGTCATCCAATCCAATGACTTGCTTTTGCTGCACCTTCCTTTGCTTCTCGCAAAATCAACATCAGCAATCTCATCTTTTGTAAACATGGCTCTATATTAGGGGTGTCCTCATTTTACACAGTCCAGTGGCCATATGGATCAGTTTTATCCAAGTCAATTGGCTCTTGATCAACTATGTTTATCTTTTTTTGTGTGAAGGAAAAGGTTGTATTGTACAAAGATGAAGTCATTGAGGCATTTTTGTGTCAATTTGTTGTATATCTTCATGTGAATGGTTTCAAACAAACTTTAGTTGCACTCACATCTAAAAGTATTGGAAGGTTGGGACAAAATGTGAAGGACTAGGTTTTGAAGGTCTGGTGTCTTTTTGCCTCAATCTTCCTGCACAGTAGTTGCAAAGAAGGTATTCAAAAGTTTGTTAGTAAGCAATAATTGAAGACTATTTTTTGTTACTTAGTGCTTTGATGGTTCTCCCTTGGAGAGCTAGTGGTAAAGAAAAGAGCATCCTCAAACTTGCTTGTAATTTTGCAACTCCTCAATAATCAGGCCCTTTATCTGAACCTTAGGCATTATCCTTTCAATATATGTTGATAGGTTCTTCATAACCTCCCCATTGATATCCATGAAGTTCTCCAACAAAAAAAATGACTGTAATGCCCCCTTTCTATTTTTGTATGGTTTTATACTTTTTTGTATTTTCTGCTTTTGTTTTTCAAACAAGAAACAAACCGAAACAACAAATTGAACATTGAAAATAATGATGGAAATTACTTGATCAAACCCTCAAACATTTCATAAGCCAAATCTGAACCAAATTTTGATAGATTCAATTGCTGGTACAAACACTAGGTCACTTCAAATGCTCAGATCAGATTCAGCATGAATTTGGAAACCCACAAAGTTGATTTTATAGATTTTTGTAATGATTACAAGTTGTAATTGTAAAATAAAAATCAGATTTGAAATTACAATTTTAAACTCACATAGGCCTTATTGGAGTGGTATGGTTAGCTGATCCAGCTAGGTTAAGGGCTGTACAGGCTGGGACAATAGCTGTACAGCTGTGGTAGGACCTTACAATGATCAAACGAACTATTCTTAATCTTTTAATGCAGTCAGACCTTGGAAATACAAATCAGACCTCAAAAGTGCCAAATAAATATATGGACTATCCTTACAATTGGCGCCTCCAAAATCAGCATTGAATATTTCAAAAAATGGATCGCCACTCTTGAAAAATAATTTTGAATTTTTGTGCAGTTGGGCTACCTCCAAAAATAGTGCCAAAACCCTTCAATGATGTCAACCAGTAGCTGGTATGATTGTAACAACTCAGATCTAGCCCTTTAAGATGCTCAAAAATTTGCCAAATATTTAAAACTCAATATATAAACCCTCAAATAAGTGTCGGTGATAAAATGATGAATTTCGCTTGCCAAAAATATTGTAGTGGCACTGTAGTGACACTATAGCAAAATACAAATGTACCAAAAATCAGCAGAATCATTGTTATGAAACTTTTTACCCAAATTGAGAATAAAGTTATAAAAGCATTAAAAGGAGATAGAAAAATAAAGGGCAATATGATTCTTTGGTTAGAATAAGAGATTAATCAAGAATATTTATGAAAACTCTTCTAAAAGAGAGGAATAATTATATTTATTAAATAATAATTAAAAGGTGACCTTTGTGAAAGGGTGTGATGGTTTGAAAACCACCCCTTAAGACATATAAACAATTTATGTGAGACTTGGAAAGGGGGCATGGAGATCACTCAAGGAAGAGGAAGGTGGTTTGGTAGGCTACGGGCACTGGAGAAGGGGCCACACAGAGTGTGTCCAACTCGGGGTACAAAGTACACTTGGGATTGTCCTGGGCAGGGCTTTGATGTATTTGCATAGTGCATAAGCACACGTTCTTTTACACATGTTCTCCAAAGTGTGCCATAGCTATGAGGGCCAATACCATTGAAATCTTCCTAAGGTGAGAATGACCTTCCAAGTGCTATGATACAAATAAGTACAAAACTTATTCAAAGATATTTTATTTATGAACGAGATTGAGTTGATTCAATTAAATTCTCTTATGATCTTATTTGTTTTTTTTTATCATACTCATATTATTAGATGCCAATTTTTTATATTAATGATGGTAATCTTAATGTTCTAAAGTATTATGTTAGTTAATACCGATAAATAAGCATTTCATGCATTTGTATTTAAATTATAGATATACTTTACAATGTTTAAAACTTAGATAATAACACTAAAATCCATTGCCATATAAAATTAACTCTAATATATTAAATCCATCCAATTTTATACTTGGAGTAAAGTAGTGTTACAATCGTGATTTCCAGATGGAATCATCAAGATTGGAAACAAGGGTTTTCGTCCTTGATCTCAAATGTGGAATTCAACAAGGTTTCCGCCTCTCAAATCCCAAACAAACCAAAGGGTTTTCATCCTTGGATGCCCTAGATTGAACAAATTGCTTAAATTTGAAAATCAGATGCAAAGAGGATAACTTGATTGGTGATTTTCAAATGAAGGTAGGTGTCTTCTTTTATAATGCTAAAAAGGGCTCTTAAGACCAAATTCCCAAAAATGCTTTTCATTTTAATATTAGTATTTAAAAATACCATTTATTTTTTATTGTTTTATTATAATATAGTATTCTTTTTTTTTATTGAGAGGGGTAAATGCTTTTGACCTGGAGCTTTGAATCGGTGAGATCACAAATGGGGGACCTCACCCGCACTATAAATTCTCAACAATTACACCCCAATGGGGTTTGAACCTTGGTGGTAAGAATAACAACACGACAACTTAACCATCGCACCATGCCACTATTGGCAATATAATATAATATTCTTAAGTTGGCCTTTAAACTTGAAATTATTGGGCCCACTTAAAATATTATTAATCATTTTCCTTCTTGTTTCCTCTTTAGCCTATGGGAAATAAGGATAGGCTAAAAGTCTTCTCCTTGGCTCTATTTTGAAAAAAAGGGACATGACAATGAGGTTAAGTTAGTATCTTGCTACATAAATGGGTTGGTGAAGTTGATTGTTCCTCCTTTGATTAGTGATCTCTCATATGGGTTCAATTTTGGCCTTGTTTTTCCTATAGTAGTTTTGGATGGTCACTTTGGCTTTGTTCACAGTCTTATAAATGTAATCTAGCGGGTTTCGCTCTCCATCCACCAAGTACAAAATCTTGACTAAAGGGTCCAACACCCACAAACAAACTAAAATTACAATTAAAATAAAAACTTAAAATTTTTTAATACCATCTTGTATTCAAATTATACAATAAGTGAAATTCAAAGAAATAATTAAATATTTGAATTGAAGTTTGAAGTTACCTTGATGATTTTGTAGCATTGTTCTCCAAGACAATTTTTTTTTGTGACATTCCATCCACCTTCCTTGAATAAGATGTATTTAGTCATGCATGATTTATAGGCATTTGCTTCAAAGTCTACATCAAAGTACAAATGATTTGGAAAGGTGAGGAAGTTAGTTGTGAACCATGTCACACTCACTCACAAACCCTTTTCCCTTGATGTGTTCTTTCTTAAGTTGAGAACCCAAAGGTGATTGTAGATGTATTTGATGATTTTCTTGGCTTCTTCCATATCCAGTCTCGCTTAATCAATTTGCCTACGTCTTCGAAGAGAAAGTCAAGGCAATGGGTACTACAAAGGGTCCAAAAAAATGTTGGGTGTTCTCTTGTAGCAATCTTCTTGTTGCTATATTATTGGTTACAATTTATTCCACATTTTCAATGTCTACCTTTAATACTCAAATTATCCATTCTTTACCATATTTGAGGCATCTATAGACCTCAAAAATCCCATCTTACCATTGAAAACAGCTAGAAAGTTGATGAGGATGTGGTTCATTCTATTTGTTTACCTATCGAAAAGTATGGTGCTTCAATATTTGTGTCACTACCACCTTTCCTCTTCTAGAATTGTTTTTGCATTTGTAATTGCTTTTTGGAACAATGACCCATTTATGTCATCTGTAGTGGGTGTTCTATTCTGTTTCCCTACAACTGTCAAAAACATGACTGAATTCTCCCAATATGTGCTCTTTGCTAGGTCGAAAGGAAGGAATGTTGTTGTAGAACCAAAAATTAGCACAAGCCATGCCTACTAACTCGTGCTTGCCATTGTTCCGCATTGTACCTTCAAGGCAGGTTGTGATCTAAGCATGGTTTAAGGAGCAAAAATGCTTTATGTCTGAACTCTGCTTGAGCTAGATGAAGTGGATGTGCTGTGAGTTTGTGTAGCATGACTGGAGTCCACAACCTTTTCACATCCACTTTTGCTTTTTACATCATGCCAGAATTCATAATTGTCGTTATGGTGGCATTTGTCCTTATTCTCTCCAATTTTTGAGGTCCATCAATGCAAGGGCCTCTTTCATCTCTTGTTCTACCTGTAGCTCGATATTGGAATATAGATTGATGTTGCACCTAGCAATACTTGTAAGGTGGTAGTTTATGCAATTGATACTTCCACTCATTTTTAGCCAACGGTAGTTGCACAATTCTCATACGGGGACAACACAAATTCTTAGTTATCTAGGTCCTTTCATAAAGGGCTAGTGAGAATGGGTGGGGCAACATTCACCCACCTTGTTTGTACTTCATATACCATTAGAACCATAAAAGATTATTGAAGTGAATAATCCGAGTAAAATATAAAGCATCAGAGACAAAGAAATTCTTAGTTATCTAGGTCCTTTCATAAAGGGCTAGTGAGAATGGGTGGGGCAACATTCACCCACCTTGTTTGTACTTCATATACCATTAGAACCATAAAAGATTATTGAAGTGAATAATCCGAGTAAAATATAAAGCATCAGAGACAAAGAAATTGTTGAGAGGTTTTGTTTATAGTGCTAAGCTAAATCCTTGCTATTCAAAAAATAATATTTGAAGAAAATGTCCACTACTTAACCCTCTTGCAAGCAAGGCTATGACTGAGTTGTGGAATTGCTTTCAGTATCTGTGAGATAGTGATTTAGAAGCTGAGTTTAGTGTTTGAAGCTCATTTAAATTTGTTGGTGCACATAGGTGCCGATATTTTAGTTGTTTGATCCATGCACTGTTTTATACAACTATTTAGTAGTTGCATGATTTTTTTTCCCTGTTCAATATTGTTTGTAGATGCTAAAAATATGTCACCTTTTCAGGGCAAATGCACAACAGCCGAAGCTCTTTGTGGGCATGATTCTCATCTTGATCTTTGCTGAAGCGCTGGCTCTTTATGGTCTTATTGTTGGTATTATTCTCTCTTCACGTGCTGGTCAGTCAAGGGCAGAATAAAGGGATAGAAATGCTTTTAACGTGCATGGCTATTTTGCCATCTTTAGTCTAAGATCAACTTGCTTGTAAAAATCTGTCTGAATAATGATATGTTTTTGACCTTACTGCTATACTTTGAAAATCTTTTATGATTATTTTCTTCTTATTCTAGAATTTGAATATTTTTCAATTGAAGAATTTTATTCGGAGCATCTTTAGTGGTACAGTATAAACAGGTAAGGGACCCTCCATTATGGCTGTTTTCATGACATTTATGAAGCTGGATTTTGATGTTAAATTGATTGAACAATACACACAATTTACTTAATAGTGAATAATAGTTCCATTTTGTGGTTTAAGACCACAAAATATTAATCCATATACTAAAGAAAACCATAACGGTCAAACATAGAATTGTGTTATATGTCAAATGCCATGAAAGGACAAGGGAAAGCAGAATTGTATTACTTGGTGTCTTTGTTAGTTGATTTTATATACCATAGGCTTAGACAATTGTTAAAGAGTTTTATGTAGTTTGTCAAAATCAGTAATTTCTGATAGCACATGTTTATGAAAATTAATTAATCATGAAGTCTAGCTATTATCTTATAGGCTGGCTTTTACAATTAATTCTGAAACTAAATTTGAAAGTTTTCATAAGAAAAGTACTAGTAATTGGTTTGAATTAAAGCGTTGTATGTACTTATAGTTAATTTTTTTTTCACATCGGAACATGAACATTTGAATGGAAAGAGTGTATTGAACATGTGTGATTCCTTTATTTAGTTTGTTTGTTGCTTTACCTAGGGCTCTATGTTTTCTTGACACACATTGAGCTTGTATGTTCAAGTATTTAGTGTACAAATTCTATGTAAACCAACTTAAAATATAAATAGAAAATAGTTAACCCATCCCAGATGTCCAAGACTTGTCAGTGACTTAGCTAAAGCCTCAATAATGTCTTAATTCCAAATTTATTGTGAAGCACTATGTAGATGATATCAGGTAGAGAGACTTGATGTATTATCATACTAGTCTGTGACCGATGGCTTTTGTGTGTCATTAATTGAACAAACCCTTTATATTTATGAATGATTGTGCAAGGTCTTGAAGCTATTTTATAGGCTTTTCATAATTCATAAGTATTAAAGTTGTTTGGAAAGTATAGAAATTGAAATTAAACTTTCTGATTCAATGCCATGAAATGAGTTTGCATTAGGGTTTAATAAAACCCTAATGGAATTAATGGAATGGATACCATGATTATATGATTGTGTATATTATTGTCTCAACAATGTTAGTGTACGATAATGCATTAAATTGTGTAATTGAGTGTACGTAATTGTATTCTAGAACAATTTTGATATTTTGGGTGACTTTTCTAGTTTGATTTCTAACATTATTCTAAATACAGCTAAGCCGTTTGTTGGTCTTGATTTTCAGTTGAGCTCAATTTCAAGTTGGCTGAATCTCTTAGTGTGCCAGTCTTTTCACTTAACAACCTTGAACATTTTTTAATAAAAATCATAGATTTGCATGTTATTTGAGATAGATTGCAACTTTTGTGAGAATTGATTTATATATACTTTGTTGATCCAATTTTTAGTAAGAACTTGATACTTTTGTGAGCTAATTATGTTGGGTTTTATTTATACCTATGTGCATGTGTGGTGCTTTGTCCATTTGGGCATAATATCTGATCACACCACATATTAGCTCTCTTTTAGAGTAATGAGCCTTCATGGGGAATTTTTTATTCTAATATTGCATGTGGAGATTTGTCCATTTGAGCATGGTATCATGGCACAACACATAAATGCAGATTCTATAAATGTAGACATGCAGCTAGATATGCATTGGTCATGCATGCTGTCTATTTATATGGTCATCTTCGATTTCAATCAACAAATTTTGTTGGGTTTTAATTATTTCCATGTGATGTGCATGTGTGGAGGGATTAATCATGCAAACACAAAACAACACTTGTTAGCTCGTTTTGAGCCTTTGTTTTGTTGGTAGGGAATTTTCTCACATACACATGATCTGATGACGAATCGACGTGCACACATTGATTTTCATTTTCAATCTGATTAATTTTGGATCTTAAGGAGCTGCCAGAATTCTTGACTGGAACTTGAGCAGGAGGTTGAGATGCACTAATGTTAGCATGCTGCAGGGCAAAGGCAACTGCACTGTTGGATCTATGGTATTTAAGAAGGTAGGATTTGTTTTTGGGTTCCATTGTTGAAAGGGTTTGGACCTTTCAAAAATCCACTTTTACCCATTATATCAGGAAAAAAAAGAATGTAAGATAATTTTTTCTGGTTGGATCTACTAACTATGCGGTTCAACATAAGGCTGTCAAGAAGGTAGGATTTGAATGACTAGACTTAAATGTTTCAACTTGCAAGTATTAATCATGAATCCTAAGGCTCCTGTTGCTAGAATTATATATTTTTTAAGGTATGCAAAAAAATAAATTTTCAAATGAGAGTAGCTCTCAAAATTTATTTACAGACTGAAAAAGAGGTTAAATTATGGTTGAGATCATCCATCTGCATTTACCAATTATTGATTACCCATGACCGGTTTTACATTTTTTTGTTGTTGATGCTATATATTTGTATTTCTTCAACTATCATATTGCCTACTAAAGCATTGCTACTTGATGATTTAGCACCTTCTTGCACAACTTTGTTTCAAATTTAGCACCTTAATGTTTGCATTTCTGGCACAACCATTTTGCACCTGTATGCTTTCTTTTCTCCAACACCTCATGGTTGGTGTTTGCTTATTGTGGGGAAACACTTAAATGCTTGAGGTTATGTGTAACTCAGCCATATACTTTTGTGACATTTTGATGCCACCATGTCAGTTTTCGGTTAGATTACTTTTAGCTTTAGCACATCAACCATGACCATGCTCATGACACTTGGTTATATTAGCCATTACTTATATTGGCCGCCTTTAATAATCATATATTAGTCAAATTTAGCACATTACATTTTTGGCACAACCATTATGCATCTTTATGTTATCTTTTCTCCTAGCACCTCATGGTAGGTGTTTGCTTATTGTGGGGAAACAATTATTTTGAGGTTATGTGCTACTATTAGTCATATAATGCTTTTGTGACATTTTGATGCCACCATGCTGGTTTTTGGTTATATTACTTTTAGCTTTAGCACATCAATCATGACCATGCTCATGAAACTTGGTTATATTAGTCATTAATTAATCACCTCTAATTATCATTAGGGTGATGCTCAAATTAGGGAAATTGTCCTAAAGGGAGATTATATGTGAATTCTCATTCCTTCTTGATATACCAAGTTAATCCTATGGGTTATGCAATTAAATGTACACATGATTTTATTTAAAATGATTTTGACTTTTTGGATAAGTTATTTAACATTTTTGATCTGTTTTTTTAATTCACATTAGTCTTGCATTGCTTGTTTTATTGCAAACTATGCACTATTGTGGATATCACGTTAAGTTTAAATTTAAAATATTCTAGTTTGGGTTCTAATATCTCTCAACCATCTAATGTTTTTAAGAAGTATTACTTCCTGGTTTTAGATATAGTTAAATAAACTTTGTCATGTCCTTAAATGTTGTAGATATTTCTACTTACCAACTCACTAGTTGTTGACATAGCTATTTGTAAACTCTAAATCAACAAAGGTAAGACATCATAACCATATAATGCCATAAGTCAAGTTGACTCTTAATTTGAAACATAGTTCTTTAAATACTTTTACAACCCATTTGTTTGGGGATAATGTTGTGTTAGGAGTGAGTTTGTACTGGTCAAATGAAATAGCACATGTCAAAAAGAATTGAGGAATATCGTCTCTATCACTAATAATATTTTAAGATAATTCATGTAGTTTAAATAGTTATTTGAAAAATAAATTTGCTACTCGAGGAGTTTTGAGTTCTAAAGAAATGACAAAAAAGTGTGTACTTAACCAATCCACCACAATATACATATAATCTTTACCATGTATCTTAAGAAGGTTGGTGAAATCCATGGATATACTTCTATATCTAATTTGGAATAGGTAATGGTTGTAGCAAACATGTTGGGAATACATGCTTTGTTTTGTTTTGTTGACAAGTGAACCGTTCTTTATGTGTTTGAAAACATCTTTTTTAAGGCCTTTCCATGAGAATCTTTCTTTGATTTGCTTGTAGGTTTTATAGTAAGTATATTGGTTGTCTTGTTAGTGGTGCATCATGAAAATCTTTCAAAATCTTTTTCTTCATTTTTGATCTACATAGTAACAAAATTTATTTTTTTGTAAAGAAAGAGACCAACTACTTCTAGAATCAATCACTTCTCACATTCCCATCAAGGGGGTTGGTAGCAAATGCGTTCTTAATGTATTCTGTCATGATAAATATTTTCCAATCAACAAACATGATTGTAGGAGAACATTGTTTAGGCATCCTAGAAGGAGCTTCAAAATTACATTCTTTTCCCTTTTTATGTCGTCTATATCAAAATTATTAGGAGCTTACCAATTTTTATTTCCTATCATTCAAGTCAAGTTGGCTAAGGAAGAACTTCAAGCTATTATGTTTCGTTTTCATCACAAATCTCCTACAAATTAGATATTGTTTGAACTTTGCTAAGGCATGTATGATGACAAACATCTTTGTCATAGATGGAGAATCATTTTTTTTAATTCTCTAAACTTCTTACTTTTAAATGCTATGGGATGCCCCCTTTGTACTAATACAACTCTAATTCATTTTTTTGAAATCTTACATTTTATAACAAATAAAAGTGAGAAATTTGAACTAACAAGTATAGGGAATGAACTCATTACTTTCTTAAGCTTATCAAAAGCTTTGTGTACTAATGTTGTCCATGTAAAAACTCTTTTGTTGGTCATATCTATTAAGGGTGCTACTAGTTGTGAAAACCCCTCAACAAATCTTATGTTGTAATTGAAAAAGTAAAATATTTCTTTTAATTGTGTTAATAAGGTAGAAGGATGTCAATCCAAGATGGATTGGACTTTTGTTGATCCACCTAAACACTTTGAACACTGATGCCATGACCCAATTACAAGATCTATGTCACCCTACTCACATTTGGGTTCTTTTGCAAAGAGAGCTTATTGCTCTAATATCCTTAAAACTACATCTAGATGCGTAAAATGGTCTTCCTAAATTTGTTTATAAATTAAATTTACATAAGAAAATTAAAACAATTTTTCTCAATTAATATCGAATATTTGATTCATGCATGGCTAGAAAGTAGTTAGTGCATTTTTCAAGTCAAAATGTATGACCAAGAATTCTTAATGCCTGGAACAATATTTGAATGTTGTTTTGGCACATGTTCATCCCTCATAAAGATTTGATGGTACATGATCTTAAATCAATCTTCAAAACATAGCTTAATGCAACTCATCAATTATCTTGTTGATCATGGGAATGGGGTATCTTTTTTTAATGGTATTCTTGTTCAAATCTCTATAATTGATACACATTCAAATGGTGCCAGTTTTTTCACAAGAACCTTTGATGAAGTAAATAGATTAGAACTAGGTTTGATGTGTCCTATCTCTATTAGTTCTTTTATGGCCTTTTCTATCTCCTTGTACATTCTTGGATGGTGGTAAGAATAAGCATGATAGGCTTGGATACTAGTTTCAACTCTATATGTTGAAATTCTCTATCAAGTGGTAATCCCGGAGGCAAATCACTAAACACCACACTATGCTTCAAAATATTTTAAAAATCAACATAATAAGCACATTGCTATCCATGAATGAATTTATAGACATAACTGTACAACTTATTTTTCAAGAAACTTGTCCCTTATGGAAAGTCCTTAATATTCTTGTAGCTTTAATTACTTGTGGTGCTCCTTTAAAAATTCCTCTTAGCAAGACATTTTTTCCTTTAGATTTAAACCTAACCTCCATGGATGGCTAGTTTTGTGAAACCTCATCAAGGGTATGCAATTATTGTACACTCAAAACGATCTCAATTTGTCATAATTCCACAACATATAAATCATCACATATATTATACTCTCCCATGGCTATTTCGAGTTGTTGGATTATTTTGGTGCATGGAATGATGATTCCATCAACATCAATGACATCAAAACATTTAAAATATTAAACTTTTAGTCCTCTCTTAACTTGTGGTTCAATTTCTTCAAGTTTTGGATCATCATTAGATGTTACTTCAATATGATGAACTTGGCCTTTGCCAAGGCAAGCAATCTATGACTAGGTTCCCATGGTTCTTTGTAAGAAAAAAAACATAGCTTCTTCCTACTTAGTTCATTTTTGTTGTTGTCATCCATCTTCATTGCAAATGGTTGAGGTGCAATCTTTTGAGGGTGTGAGTTGAGTCTTCTTATATGAAAATTTCTTTTATGGTGCCATAGATTAAGATGGATTTTTTAAACACAAATGTCTTAAGCCTTAATGCTCTTTTGATAGCCTCCTACAATGTTGATGGTGCAAAGGCCTTAACTAGACCTTTGAGAGGCTCATAAAGGCCCTCAATAAAGATGTCTGCGATTCTCTTTTCTAATTTATCAAGTACCAAAAGTGTAACTCTATAATTTTTCTACATATGCATTCACAAAAGTTTGTTGCTTGATTTTGGATTTTTCTTTGAAATCTTCTTATTCATCCTTTGCTCAAATATATATAGCAACCTCTAGTTGAACTCATCAAAGGTCTACATGTCCTTGGGGAATTCAACTATAGTACAATTAATTGTAGGTAAGGCCCTCCAATTTGAATATGGCAAATTGGATTGCACGTTCTTCTATCAAGGGGCTAAGTATGAGGTAAGTTAGCAATTTTTGCAACCAAGCCTAAGTTGATATCTTGTTGCTACCATCAAAAGTGTGTGCAGTTAGTTTGTTCACTTTATGCTTTAATTCTTTCCCATTGTTATTTTGGTTACTCCCTTGACCTCTTCTTTGCAAAATACTTTTTCAACTCCAAATATTTATTGAATGATATGGTAGCCTTGAAATCTTTAGTATTTTTCTAATAATATTTAAACAATCTATGAAGCTCTTTTAAAGAAGAATTTATAGGCTCTAATATTTCTTTTTCTTTCTATAAGAACATAAGTCTAGAGGGTTTTGGGGTGGAATTTCTTGTTGATTGATTGCTTGCATATAAGGTTTTTGCTTTTCGTGGAGTTTTGATAATCACTTGGATTAACATTCTTGCAAATAATTCATTTTTTTCCTTGGCCTACTACCACTCTTTCTTGGAATGATTGATTCCAATCGAAGTCCCTTGGAAGGATTCTTCCTTTTCATCTTCTTCCATTTTTTTTTTTCCTTTTTCCCCTTTTTCCATATCTTCTTCTTTAAATGAATTTTGTGTTTGCAACTTCTTTTGCACCCTTCTTTGATATCTAGTCTTTCTTTCACTAGGAAGTATCAAAAATCTAATTTATCCTACAAATGCTTTGATACCATTATAATGATCTCAACCATACAATTATCAAATATTTTTAAATATAAAATATTCTTGATATATTTTAATTCATATATATATATATATATATATATATATATATAGTGTTTCCAATTTCTTTTGCACCCTTCTTTGATATCTAATCTTTCTTTCACTAGGAAGCATCAACAATCTAATTTATCATACGTACTGGCAAGATCAACACTTTGATATCTTTGTAATGATCTCATCTATACAATTATCAAATATTTTTAAATATAAAATATTCTCAATAGATTTTAGATCACAAAGATATATATATATATATATATATATATATATATATATATATATAGAGAGAGAGAGAGAGAGAGAGAGAGAGAGAGAGAGAGAGAGAGAGAGAGAGAGAGAGAGCACCTACAATATACTCCACACAAATTTGTTCCAAAACATTGAAACACATAATGTTATTTTTCCTAAACCATGCATTAGAATAATGTAAGGGGGGTAACACACATACCCCCTTTGTCATACAACTACTCTCAACAAAATAAAATGCATTGGAAATGCAACAAACTAGATTTTAAATCTGCAACATGAACACTAGTTTGTTCATTCAAAACTGCCTGTAAAAACAATAAAATCTTCTCCAAATTGATTTTACCAATATTGCAGCCTCTTGGGCTAATAAAATTAGTCTCAAAACTGATATTCAAATCAATAATCAACCTTCAGCAATCTGATTTATACATCATAAAATAGGATTGATCTAAACACCCAATCTATGCAAGCAAAATCATAGAAATTCTCATTGAAATTTAAAACATTACAAAACAATAGGCCAAGCCTATTGGCTCCTCATTACATAATCCCAGTATGATTTAGGTCTGATCTTAGACCTACAACAATGGTGTAGTACAACAACATATGGCTTCCACAAGCCTCCCTCAAACTCTCCAACACCCACAACAATAAACTACTCTCAACAATCACACCCTTCAATCTGCAACTATTGATGATGCTTGTGCCTTTGTAAACCAACTCCAATATGCAAGAACACCTTCAAAAACCCTTCCTTAGAGATATACTACGCCCTTCTCCTATCTTTTTCTTCAATCTGGAAAAGAGAGCTCAAAAATGAATTGATTTTTCCTTTTATTCAATCCATCTTTCCTTATGAAGTGAAATTTGAATGCATTTGGAGGAATTTCATCACATTCCAAAACCCACTCCCAAAAATCAATTCCTCCCTCCAAAAACTCTCCAATTAGATTAAATTTCATTAATAAAAGAGAATAAAATATTCCTTTCAAACTCCAAGACATGCTGTGAGTGGATGACAATGCTTTTAATGGATTCTTGCTTTCTTGAATAAAGAAAAAATATGATTTTTCCAAACTAAGTGCCCACCTCCAAAATTCCTTTTTTAGGAGTTATGGAATTTCAAATTGGGAGTTACAAGTCAATTTGGAGGTCTCCAAGAAACCCACACCCTCTCTTGCTTTTTTAGGATTTTTCATTTAAAACATATTCTCCACTATGCCACCTTATCCTGTTTTGATCCAAATTTACTCCAAATTTGAAATTTGAATTTTCAACATGACATAACATCAAAATCCTATTTTTTATGTGAAGAGGAGGCTGAAAATGCTTGTCATTTGCTGATTGGTTGTAATTTTGTGAAAATGGTTTGGGCCCATGTGCTATCTTTATGGAACTTAAGCTGGGTGTTCCCTGGTTCTATTAATGACATGTGGGTTCAATGGATAGGCCCCTCGTCCAATCCTGCTCTCCAGTTTCTCTGGTCTCTTTCCCTTCCTCATATTGCTTGGGGAATATGGCTTGAGCGAAATGATAGAATTTCTAGGAACTCTTCCCTCCCTACTACTTCTGTGGCTTGCAAGATTTGTGCTGCTATTAAAGAAAATTTCCTAGCTGGGCTAAATTTTCAAAATGGTCCAAAAATAAATCTTAGCTCCTATGATATCACTATTTCTCAGAAGTGGAAGTTGTCTTGTGATATTTCCCTCCCGATTACTAAAGGTAAAACTTCTAGAGAATATGTTGTTTGGAAAGCTCCTCCGGAAGGTTGGGTGAAGATAAACTTTGATGGGGCTACTAAAGGAAATCTCAGACCTGCTGGTTGTGGGGGAGTGATAAGAAATTCAAATGGTAGGCTCATTTCTGCTATGGCACTCTCTTTGGGAACCCAGACAAACCACTATGCGGAAGCGGCTGCAGCCTATCATGGTCTCAAATTGGCTCAAACCAAAGGTTTTAAAAAAGTTTGGCTGGAGGGGGGTTCTCTGAATATTATAAACAATTTGAAAAATAACACTCCTCCCTCTTGGACTATTGAGTCCTTAATAAAGGATTCAATAGATATTTTAAAGTCTTTTGATGAGTTTCATATCTCACATATCCTTAGAGAAGGAAATGGGCTTGTAGATATTTTCAAAAACATTGGTGTAAGAGATTTTAGGGAGTGGGGTCAAAAGGACCCTCTTCCTATAGAGGCTATTACCATGATAAATAATGAGTGCTGAATTCATTTGGATTAAAGTCCTATTATGGTGGGCGACGTGCAAGCTTCTCATCACACGACATAATGTTATGAATAAGAATGGGGTGCAAGATTTGAATCAAGAGATTCGTATGGGTGTAGGGTGCCGTAGACAAAGGATTGTTATTTTCCCTTGTCCCAACTTTGGCCTCACACAGATTCTGGGTAGTTTTGGCATTGTGTTCCAGAGTATTCTTGGTGTTGGGCTTAGTGTCTATAAGCTGGTTCTTGGTGTGAATTGCGGAAAGATGGGGGGTGATAGAAATCGGGTTAAACCCAAATCTTCTGATGTTGCAAAGGGAAAGAAGGAGGTATGGAAGGTGTTGGTTAAGGGAGGATTAACTCCCTATCTGGAGAAACTTCATGGAAACAAACCTCAGGTGATAGACGTCTTTCTTAAGGGTTGGAATGACAAAGTGCTTAAACTTTATGGGACTGAGTTTGAGGTGAATGAGGAATTCATCGCTGGAATTATGGGCCTGCCTATGGATGGTATGAAGGTTTTCAAGGATAAAAAGGAGGCGCAGATTGCAATGAAAATTTTCTTCAAAGATGATGAAGAGAAGGACTTAAAGACTGCTAAGAGTGGCGGTTATCAATGCATCTCCCTTAAGGCCCTATGGGGGGATGTAGCAGAGGAATTGATGCACTACATTACCCTGGAAGGCTGTTTCTTGACGGCGAGTAACTATCATTTCATTTTGTTAAATCACTTTCGTCACAAGAGGAGGGTCTCTTTCCTGTTTTATCTTCTTATGTCTCTTGATGCGGGGATTAAGGATCACAAGAACCCAAAAAATCCTGTTTTACATGTTGGGTCAATTCTCCCGATTTCTGATTATGCGAAATATTTTGAGGTTCCCAAAACTATGGTTACCCCGAAGGGTAAAAAACCTACTGAAGGGTATGATACGACTTCCAATGATTAATCTGTTAGTAAAAGTGCCAAGAGAAGGAAGTTGATTTTGGGTAAAGAGGATGAGTTGGAGGATGATGTGGAGTTTGTGCCGGATTCTCTTGCTTCTCTGGAAGGGGGTCCACATTGCCATCCCTCGGGAAAGAAGAAAAAAGGGGAAGATTGTGACAGTGGTGATTATTTAACCTGTAGTGATGAAGCTGCTACTGTGGTGCCGAGTAGGGGCCTAAAGATAAGGAATGACATGTATGGAGAGGCCTCCTCTTCTCCTTCGGCCACCAAGATGAAGGACATTAGGGATGCTAGTGGGAAGAAAAGGGTTTTGCGGTCTACGAGTCAGATTCTGGAGTAGGGTCACCCTCTCACAATTGCAGGTGACCTTTTTGCTGATGACTCCCCGAGCGTTCAACCGACTATGCAGATGAAAGATAAGTATGGGGTTACTGCTGGAGCTCTGGAAACCCAGGGTGAGGACCTGGAGAGGGTTATGAAGAGAAACACAGTGGCTAAGGGAATTGTGAGCTCCATCCGCAAGCTTAAAACTTTGGTCACTGTGGAAAAAGGTAAGGAACCCCCTGTTGAAAAGGATAGGAATAGTTCTTCTTCTGATGAGGATGCCCTGGGTAAAGGGGTTTTTAATATTGATAGAGATGATTTGTCTGATGTGCTTGGAACTGCACGTGAGGGGTCTATTGTTTTCTTTAAGCTTTTTAAGTGGTTTTTCCATGAGCTCAATAAAATGAATGTTAGAGTTAGGGGTATGGTTAACAAGACTGAGGAGTCCTCTGTTCAGAACCAAATTGATGAGTTGTTTGAATCCTTGAACACTGTGGCAGACAGGGTGGCGAAGGAAACCCTCAAAATGAAGCAAAACTTGGAAGAAAGAATCCTCAATCTTGAGGAACAAATGGGGAAAGTTTGGGACTCTGTGATGAGAGATGGGGAGGGTCATAAAATTGTTGGTAATTATGAGTCTTCCGTTGTTGCCTCTCCTCTGGTTAGTGCTAAGAAGAGGAAAGATACTACCCATGATGATGGGGGTGCTGCTGCTGCTAAGCAGATGGGTGAAGCTGTTGCTGTTGGGAAGAGTGGTGAAAAAGGTATTGTTTTGATTTCTGAGGTAAATATGTGTGGTCTTGGAGCATGTACTAGGAACAAAACTAAAGCTTAGGGAGGGGCTTTTGGTAAGGAAAGTTCTGATGTTTTTGATGATGCACAGAAAGTTATCGATTGCGACGTGGAGGTGACAAACATTCTAAAAAGTATTTAATGTTGTTGGGTGGTTCTCGTTTTTGGCTGCCTTTTTGCTGATGGGTCGCTATTGTGGGGCTATTTGCTGATGTATTGCTTTTATCTTTAGCTCATCTGCTTTATTTTGTAAAGGGTTCTAGGCCCCTTCAAAACCAATTTTTTACCTCATCAAAAACATCAAAATGCTTAACAAATATGGATTTCATGAGACACAATATGAAATTCAAAGCACACCAAAATTGAAATTAAAATCAAACCCTGCATCATATAAGCATTAAAAATTTACACACATACCAAAATACTAGAGCCGATTCATATTTCCACAGAGAGAGAGAGAGAGAGAGAGAGAGCCTACAATATACTCCACACAAGTTTATTCCAAAACATTGAAACACATAATGCTATTTTTTCCTAAACCATGCATTAGAAGCATTAAAAAATTACACGCATAAACATAACTTTACCAAAATACTAGAGCTGGTTCATATTGCCCAAATATAAAAGATTGGGGATTAGAAATAATTCTTTTTTAGGCATCTCTATAAGTCCTTCTCATTTTCATAATCCTCTAGGGATGCTATAACTATTCATATTCCTCCCCAAATCTATAATTACAAGTGTATTTGAGGTTAATGTAGATCGAGAAACTTGCAAGCCATACTTGGCTAGGAATTACCTTATACACAATCGTGTTTAGTTGTACTTAGGCTCACATTAATCTCTTTAGTACTTCATAAAACTTCATATGTAATACCACCTTGTAGTTTTTATAGTCACGTGCCTATAAATACATTTACATATATTAGGGTTATTGTAGGCTTCCTATTATTTGGAAGCTCAAGATGGGAGACCTTTTGGTTCAGAGATATCTATGGTCATAAGTTTTTGATTAGAAATCCTTTTACATGTTTGTAGAAGATTGGACAATAATTTTTAGAAAATAATGAGGTATAGTTCACCTTTATCTGTTTGATTTAGTGCTGTTGAATGTATTAGGAGAAGAAACAACCATTAACCTTTTAATGGAGTTAAAGAACTTATATTTAGACAAAGTACCTTGTGAACAAGTTTTTCTAAATAGAAGAAACTATATTTACTAAGGACAAATGATGGACAAAGCACCCACATGCCTTCAACATTGAAGTAAGCTAATTGGAATTTGTGGGTGTGAAGATAGATGAGGAAGACCAATGTATCACATTCTTATGTGTTTTTCTAGATTCAAAGCTAAAGCTAGATGAGGTGGTTGGTGCCTCATTCTTAGAAAAAATAAGGTAAAAAACTTTAGAATTTGTGAAGGATGTTTTGATTGTTAGAGTTTGATCAAAAGAAAACAAACAAGAGTAAGAAATACAATAAGAGATATGGATCTAAGGAAAGCACCAAGTCACTTAGAAAATTGAAGATGAAATGTATGAATTGAATAATGAAGGGCCATATCCATAAGTAATGGAAGGAGAAGACTTTAGAAGATTCAGATGATACTTTAGACTTGAAGAACTCTAATGATGAATTTGGAGACATGTTCTTGACATCTACCATTATGCATGAATGCAAATGCATGGCTTATTGATTCTTGTGCTTCATACTATAAGTTCTGTTGGAATGATGGATGCACAATGTCCCTGAAGCTGCAACCTTCAAGAGGACCTTTTCCAAGAAGAAATTCAACCACATAGAAAGTGTTGCAACTAAGGGCATGCAAATAGAGATTGCTATTGATCTAGATTATGAGATGATTACAAATGTACAAATGCCTTGAATATATAGGCATGAGTGAGATGCAAGATGCAATATGATGTTTCCATGTGTCATAATCTAACAACATGTGACAACATGTGAACCCTACCTAGGAAATGATGAAAGATTGAGATAAGTTCTAGAAGGACAACTCATCTTCTAGAAGGAATTTTATCCCTACAAACATGGAAAGGGTAATTACCCCCTTATTTATGATTTTATAATTATGTAACCTAGGACTTAATTAAATTAATGCAAGACCTAAGTTAACTTATGCTAGTGTAATAAATAATTAATTACACTAACACCCCCCATAAGTGCAACTTAGGGAGGAAATGCAATGATTATGCAATGATGATGATGATGATGGGTCCCGACTACATGATGGCCATTTTAGGTACCCATTTACATCATGAAGATGCAACAAATCTCCCACAAATGGAGAAAAGGGGAAAACCTAGTGGGAACAAAACCCCTCTCCAAAAAGGAGATGAAAATGCAGAGAAGTGAGAAAGGATGGGAAGGATGGAGGACTCCCAAATACCCCCCAAGTACACCATCTGTCACATGGATACAATGCAATCAATAGCCCCCCCCATAGGAGGGAAAGAGAGAGACTATATAGCCCCCCTAGAATATGTTATCACCTGCAAAGATGGTAAGTGTCTGTAGACAAAACATGATCTAGTGTTGACAAAGAACTTGTCTCCCTTTCATAATAAACAAAACCAAGTGCAAGTGTAGAGATGCTTCCCATTCTGGATAGGAGTTGAAGGAAGGAAGGATGAAGGTGGATGATGTTGTCTCTAAAAATTGTTCATGTGTCTCCTTGCTTGATGAAGAAGATGCCACAATCAATGAAGAGGGTGACCAACCAGGATGATGCAAAAACTGATGATGAACAAGATCCAAAGAATGTGATGCAATGAATGTGATGGAGACTTGATAGCCCCCCCTGAATGAAGTGTCCTCAAAACCACTAAAAGAAGTATGAAGCCAA
This sequence comes from Sequoia sempervirens, assembly GCA_007258455.2. Lineage (NCBI taxonomy): Eukaryota > Viridiplantae > Streptophyta > Pinopsida > Cupressales > Cupressaceae > Sequoia > Sequoia sempervirens. Next base: position 445,546,370 of record VDFB02000017.1, on the reverse strand, counting down.
TCCAATGGTAGATGCTGAAGAAACCTCAAATCCTGAATGGAATGACAGGGAAGAAGTCTCATACTTGAAATTTCTGAAGAGAAAACAAGTGCCTCCAACATAGTCTCTGGATCCCCAATCAAGGTTGAGACAAAAGGATGTGGAGACTCAATAAAACTCTCCAAAGTGGGATCTGAATAGAGGAGTGATATCCCCTCAAGAATGTTCTCCAAACCTGTAGAAGTGGCCAAGTCAGTGATACCTGAAACAAAGCCATCTTGTGATGTCAAGTCTGGAAAACTAAATGTGTCCTGATGAATGACGATGGAAGCCTCAATCAATGAATCTGGACAAGGAATCACTAAATGTGAAGGGATACCAAATGTCTCTGATGGAGAAGAAGGAACATCTGAAGAAACCTTGTCAACCTCTTTGGAAGATTCAAAGCAATCAACCTCCTGCATAGCAATATTATCATGGGGTATTTGATTTGAGGAATGACATTCTGAATCATGACCATCAGGGAAGGGTGGAGTGTCTAATCCTCCATATATCTCCCAAATCTTAGTCCAAAGGATGTGAGGACAATCACAATGATCAATAGTACTCAAAAACATCACAATCAACTTGCATAGCAACGATCTCTAAAATAGTGTACTTGCTGCAATTCCAAGCAAATTTCTGAATACCTTCACTTGGATTGGGAACTATACCATACAAATGTGGCAACAATGCATGTGATTGGAGATGGTGGATGATCCCATCTCACCATTGTTTATAGTTATCCTTGTGCAACATAGTCAGAGAAGGAGAATATGCAAGCCCCATAATGTACTATTAGATTTCTCCAAAAATCAAAGACAATGACCTTCAATAGCAAATAGAGACTTCCAAGGATGATGTGCAACTAAAGTGATGGCACCCAAATAAAAAATGCTTTTCCCAAGCTTTAGGATATCCAAGTTATTGAACAAATGCACTGAATTAAAAAAATCTAATGCAAGAGTATTTGGAGTTGAAACTGGTCAAAACGAATGGATTGATGAAAAAAGATCTAAATCACCTTCCTGATGCCACTGGAATCACCGAAATCTGACAGTCTGATGAGAAGTTATGAGCCTTTATGTCCAAACTAGGGTTTTGACTTTAGTATACTGTAGATTTTTTTGCCAGCAAAATTTTGCAGAATGGATGTCACCACTAGAAAGTAGACCAAATCCTCTTTTTAACAGTATCTCGTTTGTCCATTTTCGATACCCTAGGTGAAAGTTATGAGAAAATGAAAAAAAAGGCCTATATTAGGCACTTGGCAAGCTAATTAGGTGCAAAATTTAAGCACCCGGAGCTAAAAAAAATCAGCCCCTGGTCACTGATATGACCAGGGGGCCCTGAGGTTGCTTAAAAGAAAATCACACCACTCGATAGGGTGGCGGCAGAGCAGCTTGCATTGGACAGAATGGTGGGTTTGTGGGCGACGAAACTTCCAAATGGACGAAGCTCTTGGTTCTGGATAGGACCGAGAGGGCTTGGAGATTGTCGGCAGGCAGAGGGAGATCGGGCCAGCGAAGACTCCGACATGAACAGTGGTTAGCTGACAGGTTGAGTACATAGCGGAACCGACTGTCGGAAAGTGGACGAGCCGGCAAACGAACAACCGATGAACGAGCAACAGACGAACCAGAATAAGGCCCACTAGATGTACCTTCCCCTGCCAATTGATAAATGCGCCGACAAACACCTTTTTCCTGCAGACTTATTTAGCCGACAAAAACTATATTTTGATTTGTAATATTGCTTTTATAGCAATTAAAAATTAAAAAAAAATGTTTATTAAAGATTATGTCGACAATTTAAAAAATATATTATGCAGAAAAACTCCGAATTGCATGCCGATTGAAGACAATAGTAGAGCCACAAATTAAAAACCCTATATATCGACCATATAATATGATTGCAGGTCAACTTGATAAAATTTTCTGCAAACTATAGAAAAATGCCCGAAAATGATTTTTTGCCAAAATAATGCAAAAACCCTGATTTTTTTTTGAAAAAATGAAAATGGCCCGTGACTAAATTTTTTTTTGCCTCAGAGGACAACTGACCGGGGAGGATTTTTTTACTGCAAATTTGTACGGATCGTACTAGTTGATTTTGCAAACCCTAAAATACCTTTGATGGCTCTCGGGTTGATGAATCCGATTTTGATGATTGGACAGGCGATCCTAGGGTTTCAAGGCCTTTTGAAGACAATGGCAAGCTCAGATTTGCTCAATCTGCTTCAGAAATCAGCTTGGTCCTCGGGTGGAGTCAAGTAGCATGTAATGGAAACCTTCAAGCCTGCAATGAATCTCTCTAGCCCAACTTTCTTGATCCTGGGATGAACTCTCAATGGAATGGCCCTGATACCATGTTGAAATGATGGATGCACAATGTCCTTGAAGCTGCAGCCTTCAAGAGGACCTTTTCCAAGGAGAAATTCAACCACATAGAAAGTGTTGCAACTAAGGGCATGCAAATAGAGATTTCTATTGATCTAGATTATGAGATGATTACAAATGTACAAATGCCTTGAATATATAGGCATGAGTGAGATGCAAGATGCAATATGATGTTGCCATGTTTCATAATCTAACATGTGACAACATGTGAACCCTACCTAGGAAATGATAAAAGATTGAGATAAGTTCTAGAAGAAGAACTCATATTTTAGAAGGAATCTTATCCCTACAAACATGGAAAGGGTAATTACCCCCTTATTTATGATTTTCTAATTATGTAACCTAGGACTTAATTAAATTAATGCAAGACCTAAGTTAACTTATGCTAGTGTAATAAATAATTAATTACACTAACACCCCCCATAAGTGCAACTTAGGGAGGAAATGTAATGATTATGCAATGATGATGATGATGATGGGTCCCGAATACATGATGGCCATTTTAGGTACCCATTTACATGATGAAGATGTAGCAAATATCCCACAAATGGAGAAAAGGGGAAAACCTAGTGGGAACAAAACCACTCTCCAAAAAGGAGATGAAAATGAAGAGAAGTGAGAAAGGATGGGAAGGATGGAGGACTCCCAAATAATTACACTAACAAGTTCTAGGAGGGAATAGTTTATAAAGTGCAAGATATATAATGGGATATTATTACCATATAACTCATCTCTTAAAATTTAATTACACTAAAGGAGTTATAAAGGAGTTAACTTATGCTAGTGTAATAAATAATTAATTACACTAACAAGTTCTAGGAGGGAATAGTTTATAAAGTGCAAGATATATAATGGGATATTATTACCATATAACTCATCTCTTAAAATTTAATTACACTTAAGGAGTTAACTTATGCTAGTGTAATAAATAATTAATTACACTAACAAGTTCTAGGAGGGAATAGTTTATAAAGTGCAAGATATATAATGGGATATTATTACCATATAACTCATCTCTTAAGATTTAATTTTTTGGAAAGGTCAAGCTTGTGTTTAGTAATGGAAGGTCATTTTTGCACATTCTTAGTTTCATGATGAACCTAATATCTATAAGTAAATTGCATGATGTTGCTTTTCATGTTTCATTTATAAAAGAATGAAATAAGATGGTTATAGGTGTTGAACACACCGAAATATTGAGAGGGGGGGTTAAATCAATATGCTTTAAAATTCAATTCCAATTAACTATTGTTGATGCTGAGTTAAAATAATTAGGAAATCACCTACATAATCAAAACTAGAAAGAAGATCAACATCCACACAAGAACATAGATGAAACCAGATTTACGTGGAAAACCCCATAGGAGAAAAACCACAGTGAGAAATGCTGCTAGGAGATACTGTCCTAATTCAACTCACAAGTAAAAAAAAATTACAATTTGATTCTGGGCTACAACCCAAGGAAGCAACTACTCCCTAACTTTGATTTAGGGGCCGAAACCCAAGGAAGCTACTAATCCCTAATTGAAAGAAAGAATAACTGAAATATGATTGATTTATGGCTTCAACCATTGATAGTCAAAAATTATGCTCATTAGGTTTGTAGTGGATCTTGTCACACTCTTCTCATGCACTCATTTATCTTCACAAACTTCCATAAGAACCTTCACATCTTTGATATTCAATATACACCCTCCATCGGCTTACAAAATACAAATTCATTCAACCACAAACAAGAAATAATGAAGCTTGTAACATGTTGGCCTACATATCCATTGGTGGTATACAAAAATGATATAACATTATTTACGTCTCTTCCAAATGAGTCAAAATGAATCATACAAAATCTACAAACACTTATTGAACTCTGCACAAACAAACTTGTGGCACACATCACCAACATACTCAAGTCGGCCACAACAAAAGCATATCTCCACAAACTGACTTGAAACAACTATGCAGTACTGGAAACAAGAAAGATTTGCATGTGCTTCACATATGAGATAATTTGAGACATGTAGAAGGTCCAAAAAAACTCATACCTTTGATCTGTACAATATTTTACCGGCGCAGATACTCAAACATATGTTATGTAGAAGAATAGGCATCCAGAATTAGCTGCAACACTGTCACTTGAAATATGAACTTGTTGAGCACCAAACCACTTGAATCTCAAATATAGCATCAATAGACATCACTGAACATGTCCAAAAAACCGCATGATTAAATCATTACAACCGGAGGAATGTGGAGCATTCCAACAAGCCTCCATCATTACATTACTCTGCCTGAGCATAGACTAGAGCTACCAATCATAACTTTTACTGTAGAAGGTGTAATGACTTGAAATATTGGATATAACACCTTCACATATCTATCAACTTATCTTCTGAATCGCAAGACTAAATATTGCTTTGTGGAAGGATGCAAACCAAAACACCGTGTCACTGTCTTAGGATATATACTGTGAATTCCTTAGACACATCCTTTGCTACTTTTCTGTAAGTGTGGTACACCAAATTGGAAAGATATCAATGTAGATATACTATAAACACATTATAACATGTGTAACCACCTTTGCATCACACTTAGACATTAGGATGATCACCACTCTTCCATATACTACAATGCTTACTTGCACCAACTGATATCTCTACACATCAACTATCTTTGGAGCATATATAATCTTCAACATAATTTTGACATCAATGACAATCAATCTTCTCAAGATGCAACAATCTCCCCCTTTGTCATTGATGGAAAAACCAAAAAATTTGTGCACAAACACTCCCCCTTAGGTGCAAATTTCTCCCCCTTTGACATCAAGGGAAAAAGGCAAAAACACTTTCTCTATACAAGAAAAAGTATACAATCTCCCCATTAATCTATACAATTTTTTCTCCCTCTAGGATGAAGTCCAAATACTTAATCAACAAAATTATCATTATATCTACTCCACATATATATACACAACAGCAAAAAGAAATATATATTACATGGAAAATAAATACAACTCACTTTGATGATGTCAGAATGCCCTTGTAGATGTTCTTGAGATGAACTAGACTGCTATCCCATTGTTTATTTGCAACAGTCAGGGTTTGGACTTGACAGTTCATCAACACATATGTATCTTTTGCTTCCTCCAAAGAGGATGGTGCCTTGTATCTTTGAACTAGCTCATTAGCTTCTGTCAGGAGTCCGGTGAGTGAGGCCAACCTTAGGTTCACTACTTCTCTCAACTATTTAACATGACCTTTGAATTTCTCCCTTTGGTCTTGCAATTTTTGTATTTGGGAGTGAAGGCTTTCCACTTGTGCCCTGATTGTACCATCATTGTCTTGTACTAGATCATACGTTGCAACCACATTGGTGATCTGCACTTCAATTGCACTTATCTAATCCTTTATGCTTTTGGTTGTATTTGGCCACTTCATAGATAAAACACATAGAACCTTGGCTTCCTCCAAGCACTTCTGAATATCTATGATACATGTTTGCAATTTGGCCAATGTACTATCACATTTCCCATAGGGATCATGAATTCATCTTCTTCTCATTGATCTTTTTTTTCTCCTCCTTTTCTTCTTTTTCCTCTCCTTTTCCTTCTCCATCTCCATACTAGAGACATCTTGCTCCATTTGCTGACTAGAGACACCTACTTCTTGCTGACTAGAGACAGTATGTTCATTTGTATCATCTGGAGGGGGTTACCTGTGTATCCACATCATCTCCACTTTGCAATTCATCAATGATTTTATTTGTAACATCTTCAGTTTCACTTTGAATCTTCCTTTTGATATCCTCATCCATACTCATAAGAAGATCTATTCTTCTCTTGGTGCAGAGCTCCTTAGCTTGTCTTTAGACTATCTATTTTTTTTCTTCCTAAGAGATAAAGATCCCAACCTTGTCAATTGCTTGCTATATCGGCTCCTCATCAACTTTGATGGCATCTTTTCTTCTTTGTCTCAAAGCCTTGGCTAGGCTATTTGGAGCTTTATCAACAATGTCACTTAAATAAATGTTCTTCTTGAGCATGTATTCAATGACAACCTTTTCAATTGTCTTCTTATCTTTCAAAGGAACATCTAGATGCAACTCCACTAAATCATTGAACAAACCATACTTAACAGTATCATTCAAAATGGCACCAAAAACAAGAGGATCATGTTGAACCAAAGGAGTTTGCTCAGTTACCTCCTTTGCAATCTTCTTCCCTTTCTCTTTTTGCAAGGAGATATCTTCAACTTCAACTTCTTCCTCTTCAAATTCTTCCTCATCAGTCTTCTTCCTTTTAGCCTTTTTCTTAGGTCTTGTTTGCATAACTCCAGTAGCTTTTTTTTTTTACAGTGGAGTTATAGATGCAACTTTTCTTCTTCCACTAGTTGATTGCATTGATCCAGAGGGTTGCAGAGTAGATGCAACAATAGAAGAGGATCTAACGGATCTCCTTGGCTCTTGACTGGCTTCTGGAGAAGAAAATTTATCTTTAGAACTCTCCACAGGGGCAATAAGTGAAGTTTTTGGTGGAAAACCCCATTTATTATGAAGCTCATCCTTGTGTTTTTCAAAATGTTCCTCTGCATGCTTCTTAGCCAACTTATTCATGATATCTTTGTATGTACCAAACCTCTCAACAATTATATCTTTTGGCTTCTTGAATAGGATATCTACATATCCTTGTACATACTCAGGAGCAACTTCATAAGGTAACCCAAGAATCCATGAAGTTATAGGATCTACATCTTCCATATAATAGTGATCTTTGTCCACCATGAATGCTACCTCATCCTTATACTTCTGGACCAAGTTAGAGGGTATCCTTTCTCTACCTTGCATCTCAATTTGTAGATTCTTAAAGAATCCTCACTAGAAAGTATTGTAGGCTTGTTTATCTTGGAAAATATCTATATGTTTCTTGATTTGTGCAAAAACTAGAGAAAACTTATCCCAAATATTTCCTTTAAATCTAGACAATTCATTAATGAAAAAGAAAGTGAGGAAAATGATCAATGAACCAAACCTAAAATTGTAACTAGTTTCTTTTGTTCTCTTCAAGTTCTCCAACAATTGCTCCCTCAACCACTCACATAGGTCATAATTTGCAACTTCCTTCACCATTTGATGTGTAGTGTGAATTGCGGTGGCGGTGGCAGAACCTTCTCTGTTTGTGAAGTAAATATTGTATGCAATCCCCATAGAGGCATACTAGACATTGGGATCAATAATATCCTTTACAATTAGGGTTCTCTTACCAAACTTAGCTCCATAACCCTTTCATTTTTTATTATTTCAATACCAGGACTAGTCCGGTGGAACAAAAACTAGTAATTGCCCTAATATCTTCCTTTGTGATCATGTAGGGTTTGTATAGCTAAATGAAATTTTCACGAATGTGGCTCAATATGATTCTTACCCATTCCTTGCATCCACAAAAATCTAGAAAATATTTCCAAATATTCAACCCTTTCATAGCTACATTTGCATACTCTGACTTGTACACTCCATTATCATTCAACAATTCATGTCATACCACTTCAAAGGATGAAGTATGATCAATCTCATTCAATGGGGCATGAATGTAAACCATTACATCTTTAGAGTAAACCGCATCCACTGGAACCTTTGAGAATGAACCATATTTTTCAACCTTTATAGCCTTGAATTATAACCTTTTATATTTAGGCCTGGGTTTCTCCACCACATCAATCAACTAAGGTGTTGCCACTGATATTTCTTCATAAATCTTCAAACACCGCAACTAGGGTTTTGCATAGATAGCTTGAAAACCTAATCACACTTCTTCGCTCCAAACACAAATTCTCTTGATTGGAAATGAGCTCAAATGATCCAAATAACACATAAAAATCCTTTCACTTGCCCTAAATTTCTGCCATAAATGCATTCATACTTGTTAGGTTAATCTTCCACCAGAATTCTCTATGCCATCACAGGGATACAATGATACTCAACACACCTCTACAAACCATTCAATTGCTCCAAAACCTTCATCGAAAGGTTCATTCTTTCTCAACAAATCTGCACACCAAAGAAATTTGTCCAATTCAACTTTCATGTTGAAATATTCATCACTTTATCCTTTTCAGGGGGCTAAAGGATTTACAAATGATAGCCCCCCTGAGATAATGCTCTATCTCAGCTTGTCACTAGGTCTTGTGCAGAATGCACAATTGTGGAATCATCCTTCTTCACATTTTATTGACCTTGCTTCTCTTCCAAACCTTATCATTACCCTTCTTTTGCTGATTTAGGGTTTCATCCCTCTTCTGGTTTTGAGCAAGTGGCTTCACAAAACCACTTTTGCAAAATTTTTCCTTATGCTCAACCTTATTGCACTTGTAGCACACAATGTTGTGCTCCAAAACAAAGTTTTTCCTCTTCACCTTAGTTCTGCACTCAACAACCTTATGACCAATTTTTTTGCATGCATAGCAATATCCATGAAATGAAACAACATCATATCTTTGAGGCACAAATTGTTTTCTACCCGTGTAATCATTTCTTCTTTTCCTAGATCTACAATCAACAACCTTATGCCCAAATTTATTGCAAGAAAAATGACCTTGAAAAGAATGATTGAATCTGGTAGGTGCATGCTATCTAACAGGTAGAGGACCTCTGAATCTTCTTTGTCTCTGAAAAGGAATGAATCCACCTTCATTCTTGCTATCTTGATCTATCATTTCCTCCTTAGAGGCAATCTTCTTAGGTTCTTTAGTGGAATATTTCTCCTCCTTTGTTTCAAACTTTCCTTCTGCTTTGAAATTTTCATATCAGTTTGCAAAAGCAATGGTTGTAGGACTTTTCCCTTTTTGAAAACCAAGACTAGACTTATCTTTTGATGGATTTTGAGAGTTGATCAAATCATCAAGAATTTCATAACCTCCTTTCAGCTTCAAACCTTTGTTAATTTATTCTCTTTCTTTTTCCAATTCTTTCCTTGGGGAAACAATCTCTTCTTCAAGCTTTGAATATTCAACAGTTTTTTCTTTCCTCAGGGAAACATTTTCTTCTTCAAGCTTGGGACATTCAATAATTTTGTCAATGAGCTTGAAACTCATACACTCTTCAATTCTTTTCCCTTCTTCAACTTGCTAATTTTCTTCTTTGCTTTTTCAAGTTGGAACTAAATTCTTCATTATTTTCTCTTTCTTCATCTAGATCATTTAGAGAAAAATTAAGCTCTCCTACAAAATCCACTGGATAATCTTCCTTATTGAATTCAAATTCATATTCATCCTCCTTTTGGAATATGACCTCTTTTTATTGAGAGCATTTCTTCTTAGACACTACTTTATTGTCCATGTGTTCAAAGACAGGATCTACCTCTACTGTTAGGCAATTATCAAGGAACCTTGCTCTGATACCAATTGTTTAACACACTCGAATATTGAGAGGGGGGTGAATCAATATGCTTTAAAATTCAATCCCAATTAACTACTGCTAATGTTGAGTTAAACCAATTAAGAATTCACCTACTTAATCAAAACATGAAAGAAGATAAAAATCCATACAAGAACAAAAATGACACCAAATTTACATGGAAAACTCCACAGGGAATAAACCACGATGAGAAATGCCGCTAGGAGCTACTGTCCTAATCTAGCCTCACAAGTAAAAATAGTTCACAATTTGATTCTTGGCTAAAACCCAAGAAATCAACTAATCCTTGAATTCTATTTAGGGGTTGAAACCCAAGGAAGCTACTACCCCCTAATTGAAAGAAAGAATATCTAAAATATGACTGATTTATGGCTTCAACCATCGATAGTCAACAATTCTGCTCATTAGGTCTGTAGTGGATCTTTTTACGCTCTAATCATGCACTCATTCATCTTCACACACTTTCATAATAACCTTCACATCTTTGATCTTCAATGCATACCATCCTCATGCTTGCAAAATAGAAATTATGTTGGCCACAAATAAGAAATAATGAAACTTGTAACATGTTGGCCTACATCTTCATTGGTGGTATACAAAAATGATATAAAATTATTTACATCTCTTCTAGATGAGTCAACATGACTCATACAACATCTACAAACACTTCTTGAACTCTGAACAAACATAAAATTTTGGTGCACATCACCAACATACTCAAGTCGGCCATAACAAAAACATATCTTCACAAATTGACTTGAAACAACTGTGTGGTATTGGAAACAAGAAAGATTTGCATGAGCTTCAAACCTAAGATACTATGACACATGTAGAAGGTCCACACTAACTTATACCTATGATCTATACAATCTTCTACTAGTGTAGATACTCAAACATATGTTTTGTAGAAGAATAGGCATCTAGAATCAACTACAACACTCTGTCACTTGAAATATGAACTTGTGGAGCAAAAAATCATTTGAATCTCCAATATAGCATGCACTGGACATCATTGAGCATGTCCACAAAATCGCATGATCAAATCATTACAACTAGAGGAACGCAAAGCATTCTAACAAGCCTCTATCATTATATTACTCTGCCAGAGCACAAATTGGAGCTCTGTCACTTATAAATTTTATTGCAGAAGGTGTAATTACTTGAAATATTGGACATAACACCTTCACATCTCTATCAACTTATCTTTTGAACTGCAAGACTAAATCTTTCTTTGCAGAAGAATGCAGACCAAAACATTGTGTCCTTGCCTTAGGATATATACTGTGAATTCCTTAGACACATCCTCTGCCACTTTTCTCTAAGTACGATACACCAAACTAGAAAGATATCAATGTAGAGATACTGTAAACACATTAGAACATGTGTACCCACCTTCACATCACACTTAGACATCAGGCTGATCACCACTCTTCCATATACTGTAATGCTGACTTGCACCAACTGATATCTCTACACATTGACTATTTCTAGAGCATATATAATCTTCAACATATCTTTGCATCAATGACAACCAATCCTCTCAAGATACAACAATAGGGTCCATGGTGTTGGCAGAGGGTTTTGTATTGGAAACTTGTTTAGATTTGATGCTAGCACATTTATTGAATGTAATAATTATGAGGTTCATGTTTTAGGGGATCATAAAATTCCTATTGAGAAGACAATAATGTGGCATGAGTGCATGGACCACTTTAGTGATAAAGGTTTAAGTGTCTTGAAATATATGGAAATGGTTGAGTGATTTGTAGTTTTTCCTTTTAATTTTGATTTATGTTGTGAGAAACAAAATTGTGTTAAAATTTACTTTGTCTATTATATTTGATGGGTTTTTGGACTTCTTGATGCTCCTTCTTTAGAAAAATATATGTATTATGTATCTTTTATTGATAATATCACTAATAAAACATGGGCATTATTTCCTAGGTGTAGGTCTTAAGTCTTCTATAGGTTTAAAGAGTTTTTTTGGAACCAATTTGAAAAGAAGATCAAGCCTTCAAGAATAGATAATGGTGGAGAATTATGTTCCATAGAGTTTGAAAGGTTTTGCAAGGATAATGGAATGACAAGATAGAAAACTATACTCTATAACATAAAAAAGTTATAGAGAATTTGAACATGGTGTTGTTGGAAAAGATTAAGAGTATGCTCAATGACTTAAGGTTAAAGAAAATATTTTGGGAAGAAGCATCCAAAATTGCTTGTTAACTTTTCAATTGATCTCTTACAATAGTATCATTGATAAGACCATTGATGAGGTTTTGATAGGGAAAAAACCCTACTTTGACATCTTAGAGTATTCGATTGTGAGTCATGTGCATATGCTAAAGTAGAAGAGATCCAAGTTGGATTTCAAAGTAGAGAAGCATTAGGAATTAATCTTTACTTAGGTGGAGATTATTTATTATTTACATTTTTAATTACTTGTGGGAATATTCCAAAGGAATTCTTACAAGTCTTTTATCTTATTTGAGTATTCTCACACATGTGTGAGGATAACTCATTTTTATAATTCCTTTTGGAGGAATATTAAAGGTTAGGTGTAGTCTCCTCTTTATGAGGATCTAGACACCTTGCAAACACATAGGATGAAGATCTTGACAACTTGCAGACACATAGGATGAAAGGTGGCATGCATAGACATAAGTTATTTATTTGAGGCACTTCTCTCCTTCACATGAAGCATTTTATGCTTGAGCTCTCTCTCTCATTCTCTCATTGTAATATTATTAAGCTTTATGCCATCTTCATAATATTGAAGTTTTTTTGTTGCTTTTCCCCCTTACAAAATATTGTGTCTCCTCTTGGATATTTGGTGTGCATTCTCTTGGCGCTCTTGGTTTTCATCTTGGATTGTAATATTTTCCTTCAAACAATTGTTCTTGGATTAGTACTTTCATCAAGGGGGTAAAAATTTATTAAAACAAGGAAACGTTACAAAGCAAGGGCCTTAAATGGCCCTATCAAGATCAACCAAGTGATCCAAATGATGAGACAAATCTGGGGGTAGTTGACCCCAATCCACTAAATTCCAATCATGAATATGATCAGAAGCCCATTTAGCCAAACAATTAACAACACCATTCCATTCTCGAGGAAAATGAGTGAAAGTAATATACTCCAGATAAGCACAGAGAGTGAGAATTTGTTCAACAATCAAAGCCAACTGCCAGCTCACATCATCCAAATACCGCCTATTTAGTAAGTTCACCACAATCTGGGAGTCAGACTCACATATGATCCTTCGCCATCCTAATTGACTGCCTCGCTCCACAGCCAATAAAATGGCCTGAGCCTCCATAAGATTATTCGTATGAAGACCCTTATACACAGAGAAGATAAATTGAACATCTCCAGAGCTATCCCGACCCACACCCCCAATGCCAGCATGACCCGAATTACCACAAGAAGAGCCATCTGAGTTGATTTTTAGGACCCTAAGAGGAGGAGGGGTCCATCTTCCCTCTTTATTCACCTTCGGGGTAGGATGCCTACATCTGTTGCACATGAGCTGCCGTTGCGGAGGAGGAAGATGAAGATGCTTACAACAACCAACATCACGAAGGTCCACTAGAATAATCATATCACACTTAGCCGCAATAGTTTCCCCTAAAGAGTGTAGAATTTTCCACCATAGGTGAGGGGCCATCAACAATGAATCCTGAAAAATCCGCCTATTCCTCTCCAACCACAGGTTCTAGATAATAAAGGAAGGCCCAAGAGCCCAAGCAGCCTAAAGAAAGGGGGTAGAAACAGGGGCCCTACCCCACCGTTCCCCAAACTCCACCAAAGAGGAAGCATTCCAGCAGGCCGTATTCCACACCCCCCACTAGAAATGCCAAATCTCCCTAGCATAGGAACAATGGAAGAAGAGATGGAAGACACTCTCTTCACAACCATGACACAAAACACACATGGAGGGGCCTTGGAACCCACGCTTACATAAATTATCCCAAGTAAGACACTATTTTTGAGCCACTAACCACATAAAGAAGTTGCACTTGGGCCATGACAACTTATGCGAAACATGCTTCCACCAAGGGACCTCAATGTCCCCAAACAACTGCTTACCTAACTGCTTATAACCAACTGCCACAGAGTACTTTCCAGACAAATTTGAACCATCCCAAGCCAAGACATCAGGTCCCCTCAAATAATTACAAGCATGGGAAGCCAAAAGTTGGGAAAGCTCACGCCTATCCCCCTCAGACCCTCCAGGTGGCCACTTAGAAGGATGCTTCCAGCGAAAACTTACAACCAAACCACCATGCTGTGCCACCTTATAATGCTCCACAATATTCCAACCACTCGCAAGAAAAACATCACAAAGGGGCTGGAGGTGAGGAAAAGAAGAGAGAATAGGAGGGTGACCATCCCAAGAATCTGACCAAAAAAGAGCCTGTGACCCCGAATGATAGATCCAAAAAAGTGCACACTTAATCAACTACGCCCCCACTTTCAGAGTATGCCAAATCATAGAACCACTCCCTTCCAGAGGATATCGAGGAACCTCAAAAGAAGCACACCCCGAAGATATTTATGGTTGAGAATATGAGCCCATAACTGATGTTGACTGGTACACCATCGCTAGTAAAGCTTGGTAGCAAGAGATTTCCCATTCAAAATAGCAGAGTGTAAACCAAGACCACCCTCCTGCTTTGGTTTACACACAGAATCCCACTTAACAAGGCTTCACTTTGAAGACAACACATTACCGCTCCAAATAAATTGACGAGAAAGAGCATCAAATTCCTTAAGGAAATATATAGGGGCTGCTTGAACAAAGCACTTGTAGATGGGAAGGGCCTGGATAACAGACTTGAGAAGAGTCACTCTAGTAGCAGTAGACAACCAATGATGAGTCCAATGAGTAACCTTCCACCTAAGCTTATCAAGCAACAGCTACCAGGAGGACCTGGGCTAAAGACCAACAACAAGAGGAATACCCAAGTAGACAAAGAGAAGAGACCCAATTTGAAACTGTAGAATAGCTGCAATCTGCCGCTGGATAGCTTGAGGAGTATTAAAGAAGAATATAGAAGACTTCTGCTCATTGACTTTTTGGACCGAAGCCGCTAGTTAGATGTCCAAAAATTTCTTGAAGGATTCAACCTCCCTAATATGAGCCAGTCCCATAAAAGAGGTGTCATCCACAAATTAGAGATGAGAAAGCGTAGGCAATCCCATCCCCCACTACCACCCATGAATCAAACCTTGTGAAACCCAAGAATTAAGAAGCTGACCCAACCCCTCCGCCATAATAATAAAAAAATAAGGAGAGAGCGGGTCCCCCTGACGAAGGCCACTAGTAGCCCCAAAAATATCTAAAGGTTCCCCATTCACAATAACCGAAAAGGAGGAAGAGGTCACACAACTCAATATCCAGCTCACCCAGTTAGAGGAAAAACCAAAGGCCAACAAAATCTTCTGAAGAAAAGTCCATTTAACTTTGTCATAAGATTTTTCCATATCCAACTTGATAAACATAGACCTATCCTGAGAGGTTGCTATCGAATGAATGACTTTAGACGCAACCACCACCCCATCCAGAATTTGACGACCTTCCACAAAGCTGCCTTGCTCCTCAGAAATAATCACAGGAAAACAAGATTTAAGCCTCTCAACAATCAACTTCATAATAATCTTGTATACCACATTACAGAGTACAATAGGTCTAAAGAGATCAAGTTTGTCAGCACCTTCCTTCTTAGGAATGAAAACCAGAAAAGTAGCATTCAGGGCACAAAGCATCTGCTTATTATGAAGAGACTCTCGAACCACCTCCAACAAATCCAACTTCACAGTATCCCAAAACTCCTGGAAAAAATCAACTGGGAAACCATCAGGGCCAGGAGCTTTCCCCTTGTTCATCCCAAACACCACCTCCTCCACCTCCGACAAAGTCACTGGGTGAATAAGAGAAGCATTCAACTCAATATAAATTAAAGAGGGAATGCAAGCAAGGACCCTATTCTCATCAGCCTCAGTAGGCAGTGAATCCTCAGTGAATAGATTAGAGTAGAACTGACGAGCCTCTCTAGACAAAGCTTGTTGCGAAGAGATTGAAAGACCCTCAGAGTTAACCAGAGAAGAAATAAAACACTTATTCCAACGAGCTTGCACCGAATGATGGAAAAAAGCTGTATTCCTATCACCCTCTTGAAGCCAATCAATCCTAGCCTTTTGTTTCCATAAAATCTCCTCATGAAGCTCCCACTCCTCCACCAATTTCAGAGCCTAGGCCTTAGCATGCCCAAGAGCCTCTGAGAATCCCAAATCTCGAATCTAGTGAGTAATAACAAGGCGATCATGCGCTTCTCTTTTTCTGGCCCAAAAATTACCAAAGCACGACCTATTCCATCGCTTAAGATGATACTTAACATATTGCAACTTCTTAACTAGAGAATACATAGTTGACCCATACACAGGGGCGCCATCCTGCCACCACTGAGCAACAAGATCCCCAAAGACGGATCACGTAGCCACATTAGCTGGAATTTGAAAGGAGGATTCTTAGGATTTGGGAAAGCTGAAGTCAAAAGCTTAATAGGCCAATGATCAGAGCCACACCAGTCAAGAATCTTGAAGCAAATGACCAAGCTACCTCTAACCTAAGAGCAAGAGACAAGGGAACGATCAAGCCGCTGGGAGATCGCTTCAGGCCCACTCCTTCTATTATTCCAAGTGAATATTCTGTTAGAGGGTTTTACATCCACCAGAGCAAGAGTCCACATTAGTCTGAAACAGATTTGAAGCAGGACCAAGCCTAGGCAACCCTCCCCTTTTCTCCTCCAAGCTCAACACAACATTGAAATCACCAGCTAAGATCCAAGGCAGAAAGGGTGCACAAGACCTAACATATCTGATATGAGCCCAAAGTTGGATTTTACCATAGATGTCAATCAAAGCATAAACATTACTAACCAAAATAGTTTCACCATATTCCAAAACTGAAGCCACCACATAAATAGCAGATTGGCTTGAAATCCAGCAACAAGGAACAACCTTACGAGGATCCCATAAAAGAGCCAAACCCCCAGAGGTTCCCCTAGACCCAATACACTGACATTGGCTAGAAAACCAAATACGAGGGGCATGTTGAAGCATGAGGTCCACCTGAAGCTTAGTTTCCTGAACACAAAAGATATCAGGAGAATGAACAACAATCAAATCTTGAATAGCCTTTTGACGGGAGGTGCTATTCAACCCCCTTGCATTCCATGAGAGAATAATCATGAGGAAGGTTGAGAGAAGTGGACCTCAAGGGTCTTAACAGAACCAGATTCCACCAACAGATCCCCAGTAGATTTAAGCTTGTCTGCATCCTTCTTACGACCAAATTTTGAAGAATTTTCAAAATTCCCTTTCTTGAGAGGGCGTTGCAACACCCCAAAGCAAGAGACGATCCCCACCCTTTTCCTGAAGAGAACACTGCCTTAGCTAAATCTGCTAAAACAATATCATCCTGCACATTTGCAGAGGCCCCAGGAGACACATAAATCCCCTGCTCTAATGCCAGATATATATTCTGAACAACAATTGCCTGCTCCAGCCCTGAATCCAGCCCAACATCCATACCAGTGACTCTAGAAGAGAGCTCAATAGGAATCCCTTCCTCCAAAGCCTGATTATCCAGGACCTTAAACTGATTGAAACCCTGATCACTCTGTCTATCTTTATAGGCCCGCTTCTGACCCCTCCCTTTGTTTTGCTGCTTAACAGGAATAAAGCCATCCTTATCAGGCCCACCCTCAACCACATACGCCTTACCTTTATCCCCCTTCTCCACCGAAGGCCCTGAAGAAGGAGAGGAATAAGCACCTGCTGCTTTGGGTGCCCGAGGACATTGACGTTGAAGGTGTCCATATTCGTGACAAAAGTGGCAACAAAAAGGAAGGGACTCATAATCTAGCGGTTGAATCCACGAGGCAGAGCCAATACAAATTTCCAAAGAATCTGGCAAAGGGTTATTTAAATCAATTTCAACACAGATGCGAGCATAAGAGAATACCTTTTTATCCAAAGTATTCTGAGCAATGGCAGCTGAATTCCCCAACAAAGCAACAATCTGGAGTAGAATATCCTCCCTCCAAAACTCCAATGACAACCATGGAAGACGGACCCAAACAGGAACCCGTGTAGGAAGATCCTCTGTCGCATTAAAACTGCCATGCCAGGGCTTAATGAACAAGCCAACATGATTGTAAAAATACAACCCTCCCTCAAAAACACGATTACGATATGAGATGCAAGAAAAATCAACCATGAAATAGCCATTCACAACCACCAATAGATCGAAATCCCCTTCAACCTGCCAGGTTCGACGGATCCAAGACTCTAACGCCGAGAGAGGGACATGAATACCCAAGAACTTGCAGATTAGAACATGTTGGATCCAATAATCTATGTCCTCCTGAACCGATTCAAGAGAAATAACCAGAACAGGTCGATCTTGACTCCGCGACAGGCACCCGTTCACTTTCTTGAGCTTAGAGCTCTCACCCACAAAGGACGAATCCAACTTTTGTGCATGCATGGCTGCCGAAAAATTATGAGATGGCTTTGGCCCAACAAGCACCAGGCTTTTGGAAGCCTCTGCCATACCTCCTCACCAAATCCCAACACCCAGCCCCCACTGTAGCACCCTCTCCAAACCCACACCGCATCCACCACCCACTTCCCCCACAACGTACAACCCCCAAACCACCACAACAAACACCCCCCAACCCCTATGCAACAGGTAAGAACAAAGCCCTAGCCTGCTACAAGCCATGGGCACCCAGCAAGAGCCTGCGCAGGAACATGCACGCGCGGGCCTTCAACAGCTCCTCCCACACCTCCCTATCTCGTCCACCTTGGATTAGTACTTTCCATTTATTTTATTTATAATTCATTTTTTTAAAAATTCTGTTAAATTTACAGTAACAATTTATTTTTAAGAGATCTTTGCCTCTGATAAATAATATTAGATTTGAAAAAAGCATCAAAGTTTTTCAATTTATATAATCTCTTAAACAAAACAAGTTAAATTTTGTCTCAAATAAAAAGATTTTTATTCATGCAATCTGCAATACTCAATTTTTTTTAATAAACTAATTTGTATATTTTTTAAAAGAAATCTTTATTTCATAAAAAAATCTTTTTTTTTGGTATATACAATTTTTTCAAAAAAATTTACAACAAAGTTTTTTTTCAATATATAATAACATTTATTTTAGAAGATTTTTTACATAAAAATTCATAAAATCACTCCACCCCTGCATGAATTTCCCTTGGCCAAGGATCGAAACCCAGTTCCACTCCCTTTCTCGCTGAAGCCAACCAAGTCTCCATCTCAAGAGCTGCCGCCATTCCTTGTTTACTTAGAAACTTAGAAGGCTGCAACTCCTTTGCTTTGCACCGCCCTCTTTGAAGCCCCCTTGGAAGCTTCAAACTTGTGTCACCCTCCCTTTTGCTGCCCCCTCCCTCCGTCACCCAAACCTTGTTCCCCCCACACCTTTGCTCATTTTCAAACCCTCGACTTGTTTCTCCTTATGCCGTTGTGGAAATAAATAAAGTCTAACTTTAAACCTAAACCATCTATGATACTCGCGTCGACTTCGCCCTATTTTCTTTGTTTTAAAAATAACCACTGCTCCCGTCTTTTCCCACCCATTTAGGTCACTATAAAGTTTAGAAAAAAATGTTTTTTAATCTTTTATTTTAGTCTTTTTAAATAAAAAAATTCATTTTTTTGTTATACAGTTTTTTTTAAGAAAAATAAAAATATTAATATATTATTAATATAAACTATTAATAATAACAAAATATTAATAGTCAACAAAACCATACTAATAATATTTTTTTTAATAAGGTTTTTTTAATCTTTCTTTTAAATTTTAATATATATATATATATATATATATATTAAAGGGGGGAGTGAGTTTTTCTTATAAGTGTTTTTTTAAGTATTAATTTTTTAAAGTTTATTTTTATAGATCTTTTATTTTAAAATAAAATTGTATTAGAGGCTATTACTATAACTGTTAAATTAAAAAAATTTAAACCTTAGTCAATTCAAAAATAAAGGGGTCTTTTTTTTCATTTAAGTATCAAGTTTTTTAATTTTTTAAGACTAACCATTTAATTTTGAAATAAAAGGTTGTTATTTTTCTGTAGTTGTGAAAGTTTTTTTTTGCAATCATGTCAAATTTAATTCCATAAATTAAATTGAATAACTCTATTTTTTTTTGGGTACATAAATATCTATCTTTTCATTTATCAACAAAAAAGATTACATCTTTCTGCCAAAGCGGTGATATCCAGGAGCACCACCCCAAAACCCACCACCCACCCAAACCACCAATGCATTGCTTGGGACTAACCTACCTAGCTGTTACAACCACCACCTAGACTAGAGCTCTGCTGCCTATGCAACCCAGAACATTGACTAGGGCCTTAGCCCGACGCTAAACATACCCCAAAAGATTATAGCAAAACACTACAAACTTAAACATCTACCAGACCATAGACATCTACACCAAGAAAGCGTCCATCAACCTCATTCCACCAGCACCCCCTTTTCCACCAGCACCTCAAGAAAGCATTCTTTCCAGTCTATACCTGGTGTTGCCTCCAAATACAGGAACACCTTCAAGAAGCCCACCTTGCATGCAACCCATTCTCTATGCAACTCTAGGTCCCGTCCCTTGACATCTAGGAGGAAAGGATAGCGTTTAATAGTGATGTGGGGAAAAAACACCTTGGCTAGGTCACACGGGTGTGGCATCCCCACCCCCAATTTTGCAATATTGATGAGCTCTTCAACCCCTCCCAGGCAGTCTAACATCACCAATTTCCGGGCCATCAATAGCACCATCACCTTCGACATCTCCAAATCTAACAGTGTTGCAACGAACCTCGACGCTATATTCACATTTGTGCGATATCATTCAGTTGAGACCATGAATTCTTTACCCAACACCAGCTCCAATGCACCCAAAACAAGAGGATCCCATTCTTTAAAAATTGAGCGAAGGTGATTCTCCATGATCTTGCCGAGAAACATCCACAACTTCCAAGTCGTCGTCAACCATATGGGAATTTCTATCTTCGCCACCTTAGTCTACACTCACTAAAATTACCAAATTGAAAACAAACGCCACCTCCAACTACCTTATAAAATCCATCAGGTGATTGGCATTAATGTTTGTGTCACATCGTGCAGACAAAATTTCCTGCCCAATGTGCTCAGATGACACCCACACTACACCTCCATTGCCTGAGACAACATCTCATTAATACCTCACCCCGCCGCCAAACTCCTGTACCGCACTAGCTTGGTGATATGCTACCATCCGCTTGTCACTTGAACAACACCAAGTTCGAGACCACCCTCCTAGCAGTCGTGCAAATTGAATAACTCTAATTATCATTCATGGAAAACTCACATTTCTTTTATATTTAGATTCAAACATCTTTTGGATGTTATAATGAATTTGAAGTCAGAATTGAATCCATTCGCATCCAAGGATGTTCAAGAAAAATGGAACACTCCAAACGAGGAAGTTCTTGGCCTCATAGAAATTTCAATGTCTCTTGAATTATATGTTCATATTGGGAATTGTGTGAAAGTCTATGATGCAAGAAAGATCCTCAAAATTATCTATGATAGTTTGAATGAATCAAAGAAGATGCAACTTGAAGATTTGAGGTATACCATTTCCAAAACTATGGATGGTTTTTTGTTAAAATTTGATGCTTTAAATAGTCAATTGCAAGGTTTAGGAATAAAGCTTGAAGATTTTAGACTAATTCATATTGTTTTAAAAAAATGTATTCTTAGAAAATTTTAACAATTTATTACTAATATTCATGCTCAATTAGCTATTCTTTAATTAGCTAGTCAACTTACATATGATATTTTCAAAAAATTATTAAGGAAAAAAGAAGCAAAATTGATTCAATTTGGTAATCTTAAAAGTAGCGAGCATGATTTTAAGTTTAAAAATCATAAGCAAAATTTTAAACGTCATAATAAATAATATTATAATTCTAAATCTCATCATAATAATCCTAATGATACTAGAAAAAATAATTCTTTTGAGAGGCCTCATTTTACTTATTGTGATAAAGATGGTCATTGGTTTGACATTTGTTTTAAGAAATAAAATGATAAAAAGTCAATAAGGAAAAACAATCAACATAATAAATCTAATAATAATAGGTTTAAAAACAATGAAAATCAATCTAGAAGAGCTTTTACTTGTATTTATTGTGACCAATGTCATAGTATAGGTTAACTACCCCTGATCCATACGAATTTGAGGCATATTTAATCCAATAAGCATTAATCCCAATAAGATATTTGAAATTCATCAAAACTAGGAAGCCATTAAACTAACATGATATAAACATGAAAACACAACAAAATCCTACTCTAAGACCTTGAATTTTATCTTATTGGGGGAGTGGTGTCGCATTGATGTGGAATGGCGACCCTTTCCCAATCCCTTGGATAATATGAGCTTTGTTCCAATCAGTTTTATTGAAGAAAACTGATGAAATGTGTGTGAAGCATGATGCTAAATGCTAAGATGATTGATAAAAAGGATGCAATCTATGCTAAATTAAACAAAATTCAAAGATGTAGGCCATAGATTCCAAAATATGCTAAAATGGATGCAAGCTAAGTTACCACATAAGCCATTAATTGATGCTTAAGCTAAATGGATGAAATTAATCTAATATGATAAATAGAAGTGCTCAATATGGATGTAAGCTAAGTGTGAGTTTCAACAACATGACTTTGCTATCAAAAGATGGATCCATTTGTTTCCAAATAGTGATATATTTATAGGAAAGAAAATGATAAATCAAGGGCTCGAATTGAAAAGATCAATCAATGGTCAACAGTGAAAGAAGGATGAAACATGGATTGAGGATTCCAATCCATGGTCAAAGTTGAAAGTTTTCAAGGACCAACTAATTTAATCAATGGTCCAAATTAGCTTTCAACAAACACTCTTCCTAAGAATTAGGAAGAGGTTAAGAGATATTTTGGAGGAATGAGTGCACAAAAGGGATATTCCATAGGAATATTCTCTTTTGGAGGAATGTGCAGAGGAGGAATATTCCAAGAATATTCCCTTACAAGTGGGAAGGTGAGGATAATTAGCAATTTAGTTAATTAAAACTAAATTTAAATGTGCAAGGGGAGGAATTATATGATATTCATTAAATAATTGATTTAATGAAAAGGGGGATGTAATATGATATTTAATTAAATAACTTAGGATTATTTAATTAAAGAAGAGAACTTAGGGGTTAAATTAAATAATTTTATTTATTCAATTTAATAGGGTAAAATGTTAGTGTGAGAGGGGGTGAATTAACCCAGTTAGGTGAATTAGATTAATAGATGAAAATGAGGCATTTGATTAAATAATTAGGTTAACTTAATCAAACAAGCTAAAAGAAGATGGGTTTCAGGACGAAATGATGTTAATATATCGGATTCAAGTGTGTATATCATTTAGGACATTTTTAAGTGTCTACAATTATAATGTTTCAAAACCTCTTGAATGGGTTATTGATTCAGGTGCTTCTCAACATGTTACTTCTCATAAAGAGGTATTTGAATCCGTGCAACTCAACATGTCTAATGTTTTACTTCAACTTACTAATAATCATAGTTGTAAAGTAGAAGCAATTGGAGATTTGAATGTTCCTAATGTTAAATTACATGATGTTTTGTATTTTCCCGAGTTAAAGACTAATTTGCTTTCAATTGCCAAGCTTTGTCAATATTAAAAAAGTAAAATTTTACAAAGATATGTGTTATATAATTGATCCAAAAAAAAATCATAGTCATTGCTCATGCTAAATTAGACAATGGTAATTTGTTCAAATTTATGAGTTTTCCCATTCTAAATATTCTTTACTATCTACTATTGATTTGAATGTTTGGCATGAAAGACTTGATCATATCAATTCTAACAATATTGCCTTGATGTAAAATTATAATATGGTAGAAGGATTGCCTAGCATTGTTCTATATAAGATTTTATGCACATGATGCATGAGTGGTTTAAGATGCATAAGGATCCCTTTCCACAAGGTCAAGCATAAGTTGCACCTAGTCCACAACGACCTTTTGGGACCCATGGAGAATAACTCTATCCAAGGATCAAGATGTGCACTTAATTTTGTTGATGATCATTATAGAAGAACTCAAATCTATTTTATTCAAAGTAAGGATCAAGTTTTTGATACTTTTGCTGAATTTCATAAATTTGTTGAATTGCAATATGATTTTAAACTCAAAATTCTTAGGACTAATAATGGCAAAGAATATGTGAATTATGATTTCAATGGTTATTTAAAGTCATTTGGTATTAAAAATGAGCTAACCATTCCCTATACACCTCAACAAAATGGTGTAGTGAAAATGAAGCATAAAACTATTATTGAAATGACTAAATGCATGTTATATGCAAAAAATATGTCTTATAAATTTTGGGCTGAAGCAATGTTTTGTGCTACTTATATTATTAATAAGACTCCTCCAAAATCCTTAAAGGATACAACTTTTGAAGAGGCTTGGTCTAGTAGGAATCCTAATCTTAAGCATTTACGAATCTTTGACTCAATTGCTTATGTTCATAAACCTAAAGAAAAGAGGCAAAAAATAGATTCTAAATATTTTTATCATATTTTTTTGGGTATGATGAAAATTCTAAAGTTTATAGAGTCTATATAATCCTATCACTAACAAAGTTAAAGTTGCTAGAGATGTATGTATTGTTAAAAATGGTGTTCACGATTGTTCTAGAGTGCATAACAATAAATTTTCTCAAAATAAAGTTGTTATTGAGGATAATCCCCCTTCTATAAACCCTCCTAATGCATCTCTTAGTCAAAGTGATAGTGAAGATGATCATGTTGAATCTTCTCATTGCGATTCTTCTTCAAGTGATGATAGTCCTACATCTAAAATAAAGCCTAAATGGTTTAAAATTTTATGGAAGAAAGTGAGGATATTTTAGCTACAATGAATCAATCTAAGGCTAGAAAAGAAAACTATTGTAATTATGCTTTGATGACTAAAGTTATGAATACAAATGATCCTCAAAATTATAAACAAGCTAAAAATCAACCTCATTGGGAAAAGGCTATGCAAGAAGAATATGGCACATTAATTGTAAATCAAACTTGGGATTTAGTTCCTTTACCTCATGACAAGAATCTTGTTTCATATAAATGGTTGTATAAAACTAACTTCAATGCAAATAATGAGGCTAACAAATTTAAGGCTAGATTAGTTGCTAGAGGCTTCTCCCAAGTGGAAGGCCTAGATTTTAATAAAATATTTACTCTACTGCTAAAATTCCAACTGTTTAATTAGTTCTTGCTTTAGTTTCTCATATGCATTGGCCCATTCATCAAATGAATGTTAAAAGTGTATTCTTAAATGGTGATTTACATGAAGAAATTTATGTCTCAACCTTTGGGTTTTATTAAGGAAGGTAATGAACACCTTGCTTGCAAGTTTAAAAATCAATTTACGGTTTAAAACAATCTCTTAGAGAATGGTATTCTAAAATCAATGCTTTCTTTACATTTCAAGGTTTCATTAGAAGTAAAAATGATCCAAATTTATATATTAAACATAGTGAAAATGATATTATGATCATTATATTTATATGTTGATGATTTGATTATCACTTCTAGTTCTAACAATTTGATTTGTGATTTTAAGCCTAAACTCAATAATCAATTTCAAATGTCCGATTTAGGCTTATTACATTATTTTTTGGGTATGCAAATTTAGAAAACACCTAAAGGTATTTTCATTTCTCAACATGAATATGCTCAAGATCTCTTAGATAAATTTAAAATGAATGATGCAAATTATGTTTCTACTCCTTGTGAATTAGAAACTAAATTAATGGTTGATATGGAAAATCCATTTGTTGATATGGAAACTCCATTTGCAAGATCTTATAGTGTTGGTTTAGTTTCTAGATACATGTCTAAACCACAACAAACTCATTTTAAAGTTGTATTTTTTTAAAGATATGTTAAGGGTACTATTAATGTTGGTCTCTTTTATGATGCAAATTATGATTTTTCTTTAAAAAATTATACTGATTCATATTTAGGAGGTGATCCCAATGATGGGAGATCCACTTGTGGATTAGGTGCAATCTCATGGAATAGTAACAAGCAATAATCTACTTCTCTTTTCTCTATAGAAGCATAATATAAAGGTTGTACAAATGCATCCAAAGAAGCACTATGGTTAAGAAGACTTTTTGAAGACTTGGGTCTACCTCAAAAATATCCTACACCCTTAAATTGTGTTAATCAAAATGCCATTGCTTTGGAAAATAATCCTTTTTTTCACGCAAGGACCAAAAAAATTTCTCTCCAACATCACTTCATTAGAGAACAAATTGAAGACAAAAAAATTTCTCTCGTGTATTGTAAAGTTGAAGATCAAGTCAACACAAATATTCTCACCAAATCTCTTTGTAAAGATAAATTTCTCCATCATTGTAAAAGTCTAATATTACAACTCATTGAAGGGTTTGATGTAAACTCCTCAAGTAAAGCTTAAGGGGGGGGGTGTTAGGAATTAATATTTACTTAGGTGAAAATTATTTATTATTTATATTTTTTAATTATTCGTAGGGATATTCCAAAGGAATCCCTACAAGTCTTTTGTCTTAGTCGAGTATCCTCATACATGTGTGAGGATGACTCATTTTTATAATTCCTTTTGGAGGAATATTAAGGGTTAGGTGTAGTCTCCTCCTTAGAATCTTGACACCTTGCACACACATAAGATGAAAGGTGACATGCATAGGCATGGGAGTTACTTATGCAACTCCTTTCTCACCTCTATTTATTTGAGGTGATTCTCTCCTTCTTCATATAAAGCATTCTATGCTTGAGATACCTCTCTCATTCTCTCATTGTAATATTCTTAGACTTTATGCCATCTTCATAATATTGGGTTTTTTTCTTTACTTTTTCCCCCTTACAAAATCTTGTGTCTCCTCTTGGATATTTGGTGTGCATACTCTTGGTACTCTTGGTTTTAATTTTGGATGGTAATATTTTACTTCAAACAATTTCTCTCAGATTATTACTTTCCATTTACTTCATTTATAATTCATTTCAAGAAGTGTATTTTCATTGGCTGGAGTGAAGGTAGGAAATAATACAAATTTTTATATCTTGAGATAGAGAAGAAATTTTGAAGTCAAAATATTATTTTTAGAGAGGTAATATATTCTCTTATTGAACAATATAGAGAAGTGAAAAATGAGGTACAATCATTGCTAAAAACCAAGAAAATTGTAGTTAAAGTTGAACTAGAGACTTAAGAGGCACTTGTAGATAGAGTTGATCTAGATGAGTTCTGAAAAAGAAAAAGGATCTCATGCTCCATTAGTCAAAAGGTCCATTTGACATAAAGGAGAGAACTTGAAAGGTATAGCCCTTCAATTTTTTTTTGTATTTTTACTTTATCTACTAATTTAATGATAAGCCTAGAACTATGAAGAAGACAATTGAATCAAATGAGAGTCAATCCTAGAAGGTCATGGATGAAGAGATGTTTTATTTGTAGAAGAACGTATGACTTGGGAGCTAGATATATTTCTTAGAGGAAGGGAATCTATTGGTTTCTAATCATTTTTCAAGAAAAAGCACCAATTCTAAGGGAAAAAAGAAAACACAAGACAAGTGTTACATTGGCGGTTGTTGTTGCACCAAAAGATTGACCTGTTAATGCCCGATACAACCACCATATTTATAGAAGATCCACAAGAGGCGGTTAAGCCATGTCACGAACCCAAGTGCCGTGCTGCACAAGGAAGACCAAGGGACACACCATCTTGCAACAATCCCCCCAGCACAAGCGAGGGTTTTGAACCTGTGACCTCAACTCTGATACCAATTGTCACATTGGTAGTTGTCGTTGCACCAAAAGATCGACTTGTTAATGCCCGATACAACTGCAAAATTTATACAAGATCCACAGGAGGTGGTTAAGCCATGCCACGAATCCAAGTGCCACACTACACAAGGAAGACCAAGGGACACACCATCTTGCAACAATAAGATTGGTGACAAAAGGCTATTCCCAACTTGAGGGAATATATTTTGGTGAGGTTTTCTCCCCCATTGAAAATTTAAATTTTATTATACTTTTTTTTATTAAATAAAAGGGAAGATCAAGGATTTCATCCCTTACAAAAGGTTGAAGATGGAATCAAAATAAAAATTTCTAAGCAAGGATTCGACAAAAAAATATTAATAAAATACTAGACTAACAACAATAGTCTCTTGTTGGTTGTTTTGTTATTGTTTTGCGGGTGGGTGCTGCTGGTTGTTGTTTGTCTTTTCAAGTTTAGCACCCGTGGTGGTTGGTTTTTTGGCTGTTGGGTTGTTGTTGGTAGGCTATTGATTACTTGTTGGAGCAACTTTTTGTTGTAAAGGGTTTCAGGTCCCTTCAAAACCTGTTTTTCCCATATAATCAAAACAACAATAGTAGAAAAAACAACAAAAATAAAGCATTAAGAACCAAAAAAGTAAAACCGACAACACAATAATAAATTAAAAATAAGATAGTGTGCCAAAATGTGTAGACTTGACACAACATCCTACTCTTCAGAGATACCATGTAATTTTGCATATAGAGAATTCAAAATTTCTCTTGAATATTTTGTAACATATTTTCTTTAGAGTTGGCTCTATTTATTATCTTTCTATAAAATCTTCAAACTTGTAGTAGTGTAATTTAGGCTTCCTTTACTAAAATTGATTATGTTACTAACATAGTCCTCTAACTCTCCAAGTTTTCTTTTCATAATTAACATGCTTTGCTGAAGAATAACCATCTTCTTTCATTTGTGTAGCATATAATGTGGGGGAGCTTTATACTTCTTATTCAATTCCTTCACCTCCTTTTTATTTTTAATTTTGCTATTTTTCACAAGGGTCTCAACCTTTTTAGTTTGGATATTTTTAGTTTTCTTAGGGGACTTATCCACTTTCTTCTTTATGTACGATGGTCTCCTCATCGACAACCTACCTCTTTTTCTTAGGGTCTCCTTTAATTCCTTAGAACAATGTGGGGAATCTAAAAGTATATTAACACCAAAGAAATCAGTTGAAGACACAAAGTTGGTTTTATCCTTACTTTTCTCCTCATCAAAATCAATTTCCTTAGAATTAAAATTAACAAACTCACTATCATTGTAATCATTATTCACTTTTCCAAAGTCACTTGGCTCATGGACTTTTCCCTCTCCCTCATTGGAGACTTTAGCATTCACATCTTCAACTAGTGGATTAGCCTTAGAATTGTGTTTTAGGGAAAAGAGTTGTGAAGATCTTCTATTCCCTTTAGGGCTAATACCAAACACTTCCTTTTTTTTTGGTTTTTCCTAACATACTTTTTATCCCACCCAAAAATTAGTTTCTTTTGAGAGTCTTTAACTTGAGTTCCCTTCACATGATTTTTTATCCCACTCACCAACATAGGAAGAAATTAGTTTCTTCCTTGCTTCTTTAGATCATGAGTACCAACCTCCTAGACTTAACAACCTCCATAGTTTTTACCATATCATTCTGATTTTTTGTATTAATTTTTTGGACAAGAGGAGGGGACTCCTTAATCACTTGTTCATTTTGCATGACAAGATTAGAGGCAAGATTGTCCCTCTTATTACTCTTAGAGGTAGGGCTATTGGCCACATTCAAATGATGATCAATAGTGTTAGAGATATTACTTAAATAAAAGTGATACAAAGAATAAATAAGCCCCTAATATAGGGGAAGAATAGCCTCGTTACATATGACCTCTTTCAAAGAACTTTTCAAAGAAGACAACACATAATAATGAACTCTAATTAAAAGAGTAAGACAAATTATTTTAAATAGGAAAGTGGTAAGTAAAAATACTCTGAAATATGTCTTCAAGAGTAATATATCTTATCAAATTGAAACTAACCTCATTTCAAGGGTATGAAAGTTATTCTCTCTTGTACCCCTTTTTGGTATTTGAAAAGTTGCTCTTCATCCACACTTAAGGTATTAATAAATTATTTGTCCCTATTGCACCTCATGGATTTTATCTTCTTTCCTTTAGTAGTGAGGCTTGTAGAAACACTTATAAGATCCTTTGTCACCTCAAATTTGACTCCCACAATATCAACCTTACCACTATTCCAATATTGTGCAAATTTAAAATTGAGAGGGAAGGATCATACCCTCTCATGACTTAAAAATAAGAATTAATTCCCCCTTTACTATTTTTTTTCCATATTTCACCATTTTTTCATAATTCTTGGCATGATGAGGGTTCAAATTTGATTCTATGGCCATCTTTAATTCCACTTCCAAAAGGAAAGGAAAGCAACAATGGTAAGCCGACTTGAAAGGAATGAATGGGAATATCTTAAACATAATGAATGATCCATGACTTCACTTTAATATATAGGACCAAAATATTATTTGAACAACCAACACCATAACTCATATCATCCAAATCATTATTGATTTCCTTATTTGCAAAACCATGAGTTGGGAGCTCCTTCAATCCCCTTTTAAAATTAATGACTACCCATATGTGATGAATGCCATTCAAATTCAAGGTTAATATTTTTTGTGAAGTCATAGCATAATGATTAATCATCACTTGGGAACTCCTACTTTCTCCTTTTAACTTAATGATGACCCATTTGCAATGACTCTCATACAACTTCAAAATTAATTTTTTTTGCATCATAACATGTTAAGATGAATTGTTTATATAGATATTAGATAGTTTTTGGAAGACATGAAACTTGCCTCCAACATCTTGAACCATCTAAATTAATAGCTTCATTGACTATCCCATCAATTACTTTGTTTCCTTCCCTAAAGACATCAACAAAGAATAGGAATAATTTAGTAATCAATTGTTTCAAATTTGAGACATAAATCTCCAACTTCCGTCCTAGTTCTAATCTACCATTGATGAGATTGATGATGACTTTTTAGTCTCAATATTTGTCTAAATTTTACCAATCCCCAATGATCTAGCAAGATGAAGACTCCAAAATACAACAATCACTTTTGCTTCATTATTAATTTTTGGCCCAATGTTACCCACATAAGCAACAATGAACTCACCCTTATCATCCCTCCACCACTTTCATTTCATAGATTACCTTTTGAAGCCCCATAAAATTAATTTTGACCCATCTAGTCGAAAAAGTCTTCCACTTTATTTCCTTTCTTAGTCTTTGTTTATTGAAGTCTATCTTTTGTAGATCTCTATTTATCCCCAATCCTCTAATGATTTTGATTTCTTGGGAAGTAGGAAGACATAAGAGTTTTTTAGGATCATAAACTCTAGATTATTTGTAATAGATCTACAACTAAGAGTGCAAATAATATCTTCATTTTGAAATTTGTGCTTGAATATTTGATTATTTCTTTCTTTTTGAAATCCCTAGATAAGATATAGAGAGGAAATATTCCAAACTTCCTTTAATACCAAATGAGAAAAAAGGGGAAGACCAACAACCATGGAATACGCCTAGAACATTCAACATCACCCAATTAACCTCAAATTTCTTAATTAAAACTTCACATATCTTTTGAGTGAACCTACTATGGAAGATAGCCATCATCAACAAACACAAGTTAAATCTTGTGGGCTCCATTTGGAAATATGGAAGTTTATCATGGGAATTTCGAGATTATCTCCAGATTTGAAAATTAAAGATCAGGAATTTGAGATTGGGGTTTTTCTAGGAACCAAGATATAGAGTCCTCCCAAGAATATATTGTAAGGTGCAATGATGCTTCTTAAAGAAATCAAGAAGGGTGGTGCAGGAGAATAGAACTTGCACAAACTCTTTTCATAGAACTTGATATGCTAATCACCTTGATCTTTATACAGTATTATGGTTGGATGCATATCTTTTAAAATGGACAAAAAAATTTAATTTTTGTCTCACATGCAACAAAATTTCTCAACACGATGGTTACAGATATTTTGCATTTACATTCACAAAATCAACAAAAGTTATGAGTTCTTCAAACATTCATCCCATAAATTAGGTGATACATGAGAGTAGTGGCCACATACAATTGCATACAACCCAACGAATTCCTACTACATAAGAAACCATGATATTAGATCGAAAATCAATGGTTCTTATTTAAATTGTCTTTGATGCAGGAGCATCTATGGATGGTTGGCAATCTTGCATCAACCAAAAAAATTTCAAATTTCAAATTTTCATTTGCATTTCATGTTAGGAGGCTAATTTTAATGAGTTGAGCATAATTATATTTAATTAAATAAAATCATTTTTGTTATGCAAGTTAGAAAGTGGAGATAGTGGAGGTGTAGTTGCATTTTTTTGGAAAAATCAGAAAATGAAAGCTTGGGTGTGGGTTTGTGGGAGTTACAAAATGACATGAAAAATAATTTATTGATTTTTCTATTATTGAAACCACTAATTCTCAAGAGGGGGTTGCAAGTTTTCCAAATGGGAGGGAAAATTTGATTTTTTTTAATTTTTGGGGAGAAGGGTTTTGTTGCACGTTTTGGGCATTCATTTGTGGCTACAGGTTTGGAGATGAGAGAGCTTGGCGTGGCTTTTTTGAGAGGTTATTGAAATGATTTGTTGCAGGTTGAAAGGTTTATTGCAACCATTGAAGGTTGAAGACACCATTGTTGAGGATTGAAGAGTTGTGATTGTTTGCAAGTGAATAGTGCAGATTTGGAGGTGCTTATGAAGCACAATGTAGTTTGCTTTTTGTTGTAGCTTTATTTTTACTTCATTTCTAGATTATGTAATGGGCATATGTTTCTTCCCATCAGTCATTTGTTGACTGAAAACCATTTTGTAATCATATTTCTTTAATATGAATACCTTTTGTTGTAAAATTTAAAGAATTTCACGAGGCTATGTTGCAGATTTGTATGCATTGTTGAGATTGATCGGGTGTTTTATTTTTTAGAAAAGAGGGTTGTTGAGAACCCCTCTTTCATTAGTGGTATCAAAGTAGGAAGATCTTGAGTGTATGAACATATTGCCAAAGAGAGGCAATTTACACCAGGATTGTGAGTGTGGGTTGTGAGAAAAATGAATACAAGAGGAGCTCTGCATGGTAGAGGTAGAGGAAGGATTGAAAACTTTGTCCATGATGATTTTAGAGCCTTAATAAGGCAATTTGAAACTTTACAAGAAGAGCTACAGAGGAGAGGTGAACATAGGAGAAGAGAATCTGAAAGTGAAGATGAATCTTCAGACACTTCAAGTTAGTCAAGTGGTGCAAGAAATGTTGCAGTAGCAATAAATGATCCTCTTATTATTGCTTTGTCAAAGATTAGAAGGAGACCGAAGATGGATGTTCCAATCTTCAATGGGAGTCTAAATCTAGAAGAATTAATTGACTGGATAAATGACATGGAGGAGTTCTTTGAATTAGAGGAAATTGAAGACCCTAATAGAGTTAGATTTGCAAAAACAAAGTTGAAAGGGCATGCTAGCAATTGGTGGAAGGAAATACAACTTGAAAAAGGAAGAAGAGCAAATGAAAAGATATCCAAATGGGATAGAATGGTAGGGATGATGAGAAGACAATTCATTCCAACAGATTATGAGCTTGAGTTGCTTAAGAAAATGCAAAGTTTGAGACAAGGGACAAGAACTATGAAGGAGTACACAGAAGAGTTTCACAAAATCTCATAAGAACGGGACATTCAGAAGCCAACAAGGAGAAAGTAGAAAGATACCTCAATGGACTCAGGCCAAGCATTCAAGAAGAACTTAGTTTGGTTAGAATTTTTAATTTAGAAGAAGCTTATCAATTTGCTTTGAAAGTTGAGGAAAACTTGGATAGAAAATTTGATAGCAAGCAAAGAGGAAAGAGTAAAAATTATGCGTAGAAAAATGAGGATAGAAATCAGATTGGAGATACTAAGGGCAACAAGGATAAAAGAGGTGAGAGTTCAGATCAGTCCCATGATCAAAAGTTTAGAGGAAGAGGAAGATTGGCTACAGGATTTGGAAGAGGAAATTACAAAATAACTTGTTCTAGATGTGGAGGACACATATCTTATGAATGTACAGAACTAGAGAGGACGAATAGGAGGGCTGAAAATAATGCAAGGGTAGAAAATGTGAATGAGGAAGACGCTAAGTCTTCACACTCAGAAGAGGCAGAGGATGGAGAAGTACTTGTTTCAAGAAGATTTTACTTCCTCCTTTTTTACCTCTTTGACTCACCATAATCTAGTTTTGTTTTGTTGCTCACAGTCTGAGAGATCCCATATTTTTGAGGAGGAGCCAACAAAATGTTTTGATCAAAAAATTCAATATTCAAATCATCCAAATCTTCTATGAAAGGGAAGGTGCCTTCTAACTCAAAACCATCCTTCGCTACCTCATATGGAATATCAGTAACCTTATCAAGGACTGAAATACCAGAGGGAGAAATAGGCTTTGAAGGACCCAATGGTTGCACAAGAACAAACCCCGGTTCAAGTTCAGGGTCCATATACTTGCCACAATTTCTCCAAATGAAATCTGCATCTGGAGAGCCAAACTTCTTAAACCATTTTTAAGGTTAGCATGCTTGGTGCTAGATGCACATTGTAGAGTGCAAGCCTCAATTTTGTGACCCAATTTACTGCAGCGAAAGCATCTAAATGGAGTCCCTTCATAATTTAAAAACCGAGTCCAACAACCAAAAGGAGATTGAATCTAGATAGAATGAAAAATATTTTAGACAACTCTACCATAGCACAAGCTCTAAAATACCTGCGTGTAGGACTCGCCTCTTCCGTGTCTAACTTAAGAAAGGAACCCACTTGATTGACCAGTTTACTGATGAGGTCAACATTCCACATAACCGAGGGAAAATTGTAAAGCCTGATCCAAATAGGAACATATGTAATCTTGGCAGTGGCTAGGTCAAAAAAGGGGTCCATGGAGTGAGAAAGAGGCATGAAAGCTTAAAAAACCATGGATCATTCTGAACCACGAAGTTACAATTAGCCAAAGAGTTGAAAGAAAACAAAAACGCCAAAATCCAGCGATTCGATAATAGGAATAGACAGATTACTCCAGGTGGATTTTTCCCACTCCAAAATCGAGTCTGAAGACGTGCGCCTCTGTAGAACCCTCATGATCAAAGATCATCCTCTGGTATCATCAACAATCGCATTGATACACTCATCTGGAATGAAGAAATCCTTTTCCTCATAAGAGAACACCACCTTCGAGTCTTCGATGTAAAAGATATAATCTTTGCTTTGATGTGCAGGCTCCGAGATGGGAGAAGAAGGTGGATTTGACGATGCAATAGGAAGAATAGGGCTAGGTTTAGGTTGACAGATCTGCTCCAAGCAAAAGGCATTGCACACATGAAACGAATGGCCCTATTTTTGCATGCCGCAAGGGAATCCTAGTCAAGCCCCCGCAACAAGCACCTCATCTTGAGCCGAGCGCAAAGGGTCAAAGGTGAGCATGGGAGGAGGAGACCCCGACGGATCCTGAAGCTCCAATGTCGAACCAAAATGGAGCACATATTAGTGTTTTCTCCCCTCCTACCACCGCACAACATCCACCCTTCAAGATCCCAGCTAGTTTTTTACCCTTGGTAGTGCCCTTCGCTTTAACGTCGAAATTTTGCAACTTCGACTTCTTCTCGCCCGCACCAGCATCTGTATCGAACCCTCTAGAAAAACAAAAAATTTCTGCGCCTGGACTGCCCTTGCGCATTTTCGCTTTGCACAATTTTATATCAAATGTTACACACCGAAGGATACTTTATACCATATAGCATATGTGGGGATAAATGTAGGAGAAAAACTATGAGTACTTTCCAAATTTGTTAGAGAATTTTATTGGTATTTAGACTCAGAGATTTGAAAAAAATATTTGATAGAGATACAAGTATCAATACCTCAATGTTATTAGCTGGCACAGGTAGCAGAGTTGGCTTGGGCTGTGGGTTTGCTTGCCATTGGTTTTGGACTCGACTTCGCTCCTGGGTTTACCCGGTTGAGACTGGCTTGCTAGCTGTTGGGTCCCCCCGTAGGGGACTAGTCTTGCCCCCGCTCGCCCTAGGTACCAAAGATACGGGTTGCTGGGTGGGGTTCCGGGGATACCCCTGTCGTTAACAAAAAAAAAAACCTCAATGTTATTGACATCTTTCTTTAAAAACATGATATTAGTATCATAAATTATTTGGGACAAAAGAACTCAGGGTTCCAACATTACCTATCTTTGATCAAGGAAAAGATAAATTACTTGTCATAGTTGGCCCAAAAAATGCATACTCAAATCTTATACAATAAGTTTAATTAGAGATTTAGATCCTTATAAATTGGCTTGGTCTAATAAAAATGTGTGATACTTAAAATTTTTTAGTTTGAGATGTAAGGCTTGGTTTACAAAATTCATATAGCTCTATAAAGTAGCCCATTTGAATTCACAAATAATCTTTTAAAATCAAGATTTCTGGTTGTTTGATTTCCTATTAAGGATCAAATGATAAGCATGAACTTGAAAAATAAACCTAGCAAATAATGGCCTATAATGAATTTTGAACACCTTTATTTGCAAGCCAACTTTAAAATGAGGTCAAAACATATTCATTGAAATATTTATTCAAGTTCAACTCTTTTCCCAAGTAGGATATGGAGAGATATCTTTGACCCATATTATCTATTGTTTGAAACATTCTAGGAAATAACTTGAATGATGATGGGTCTACATAAATTTCTCTTTTCCTATATCTAAAGATATATTTGTAATGATAATCAATCAATTCTTCTATAAATTACTTGAATGTTTATAGATAAGTTTAGCATAAATTTTGTCCATAAGCAATTCTTATTGCTCATATATATTATAGTTTTGAATGAACTCTTTTACTTATTGATGAGCTTCCACCATAATTGACATTGACAAAAGACCTATTTTGCATAACAACAAAATATATTTAATCCAAATTCCATAGCAAAGGATAATATAAAGAATAAACAAATTCATTTATTGAATAATCACATTATCTAGAAGACATGAAAATATAAAGCACATGAACTATTCGATATAATATCTTAAATAGTTGTCATCTATTAAATGACGATGATTACATCATATGAATTCATAAGTTTTTAGAACCAATCCAATTCGATGACCTTTTCTATCATCTAATCATGAGCTTAAGAACGAAATACAAACATCCTTAATGGTTGATGAGATAAAGAAATTTGACGAATTTTGTAGTTGCAACCACTAGGGTAGACCAACAAGAAAAATGTAGAAGCACACACTAGTCACACAAACTAATAGATATATACTTAAAATTCCATGCAAGATGCACCAGTATTGACAAGGCACATGAACTATGTAAATGTAGAAGCACACACTAATCACACAAACTAATAGAACTAGCACTTGCAGCTAGGGGAGCTGCAAGGAATACGCCGATAGTATTATATAATTTCCTGAACATTATTGACACTATTTTTGCAGATGATTCTCTCTTCAGGAGACATTATCTTAACTGCACCAATTTTAACACTTTGGATATTCCCTGAACTAAAATTTAATTTAGTCAGAGTATCTATTTGTACACAATAAATTTCTGCAGTTTTGCTATCTGTGTGCTTCACAAAACAGAAAATAGTTATAAGATTTGGGAGCATGGAAATTGACCCCCATGGAATAGTACTAATTTCCTATCATACTAAGCCATGAATGTCTATAGTCATCAAGTGAGGTTTGCACTCTTCAAAGAGTAACAGAGCAACTTTTATTGTTCACTGTCCTTGGAACGATTGTTCTTTGCATATAATAGCCACTATCATTCTCATATTGAAATTAGATATGTGAGAGACTTGAGCTGACTGAATGCATCAGGAAGTCTTGAGATTCTTGAGGAGAATGATATATCCAACATCTTCAGATGACTCAACTAAATGAATGACTGTGGAAGGCTTTCTAAACATTCAGATCTGCTTATATCTAGCTCTTCCAAATGACTAAGCAAGCCGAAGCTATTTGGAAGGCATTCTAATCCACTTCCCTTTAAATTCAGCATTTTCAATGCAGAGAGATTGTTGAAGCTTTTTGGCAACACAAAACCTGGAGAATGACTAACAGCAACAGAAATTGAAGAATTTGTAATAGCAGAAGCTTGCTGCAGAGGAGGTTGCTTCAAATCTCCATCACCTACACTTGTTATATCATGAATGCTGAAGGGCATGGCTTGCTACTTGAGTTGGTGTCATTGAGATTACAAAGTTTCTTGAAATACTTCTCCAATCACCTCTGCCATACTTATCAAGACCCATTAAAAACAACCTGCATCACAAACACAAACAAACAAATTAACTTTGGTCTGTTACCCTAGCATACATCTATTTATCTATTGAAGTGTTAGTGGATCTAGTTGCAACTGCATGTTAAATGTAGAGTGCAAGATTTTGGATCTAGAAGCAATTGCATATTAAATTGAATGCCCAATGTTTCTGATCTCTCTAGTGGAAGGCTTCCTGAAGCCACTACTAAAGTGTGTTTTTGAACACTTGTAGAATAGTTTGTTAATGGTGAAGCATTCTATCACTATGATAGGGGCCCTTAGATTTGCATGCAGAGAGATTTGAAATGTTGGACACTAAATTTTATATGCAGATTTGAAACAGCTTGTGGCCACTTTAAAATCTCACTTTTTGAACTTACTTTCTCGAGTTTGAGATATGTTTCTGTTTAAAAATAGTGATGTTTGAACTGTATGTACAACCCCAAAAAGGGAAGTAATCACTAACATGATAGAGGCTTACATCTTTAATTATTAGTTGCACTCCATGATAGAGGCTTACATCTTTAATTATTAGTTTCACATTCTTTTGAGTGTTGCACTCCATTTTTGTCCTTTCCCAAGGCATTTTTTTATTAGTTCAGAGTTTATATCCCTTTTATACGTTACTTTGTACCTCATCCTCTTCAAAACTACCAACTGTAATATGTGAGCACTTTGTACCTCATCCTCTTCTTCAAAACTACAACTGTAATATGTGAGTACATCGTAACTCATCCTCTTCAAAACTACAACTGTAGTATGTGAGTACATCGTAACTCGTCCTCTTCAAAACTACAGGTGTAAAACCGTATAAATATGCTGAAATAGAGTAAAAGAAGAGCTTTAATATAAACTGGATTATGAATCATTAATAACCTAATCTAATAAACATATGGTTTTCAGTCAATGAATGTGAGTGAATTGCTTCTAGAAATACTTGTTTTTGTTTGGTTGCACCAACATTTCAGATCATACTTCTTAATCTATCTTAAAATGATAGAAAAAAGATGGGTGGATTGCTATCAAATATCACTTAAAGTATAATCTGATTCACAATGGGATAAAATATCAAAGAGTACTTCCATTATCACTATGACAGTGGAAACCAGCTGAATTACAAGGACTAAATATTTTCAAACCAAGAAAGATAAAAAGAATTAATGACTTTGAGATGCAACCACTAAAACTATATATTTATTTCACCCATTAGCATACACAATTGTATGAAGATCACTAAAAAGAAATCATTGTCCTAAAATAGTAATCACCACCACCTTCTGGCCTCCTGACGACTCCCTATACTTCTAATGTATCACTTATTGTATAATTTTCAGATTTCATTCCCAAACATAGTAACTCCCATCTATAAAAGTAGAAAACATAAATTGCATTAAAAGCCAGCAAAGACGTCATATGCATTGTTGTTGGACACAATTGTTACTGCCGATGGATTGACAGACCATAGAATGGTCCCAGATCTGCTAAGACATTGGAAAACCTCTCCTAGGAGTATTTTTATAGCCTAGGTATGCATGCCATATTGTAGTTCGACATATTGATAATTTTGTAGCACGTGGAATAACCTATGATTAAAATACACTAATATTCTTCTCACCCTAAGGAATTTCTTCTCACTTCCTCTACAAATACATCTTATAAAACAGTTTTTGACATTAAAGGACAAAAAAATCATTGCATATTCTCACCAAAATCTCAAGAAGTCAAAGCATAAAATCTCAACTTTTTTCTCAAGTAACCTGTCACTCAAAAAACAGAAATCACAGTTTCATTAATATTCATCTGCCCCTGTAACAACTTTAGGAAAATGGCATACAGGTGTTCCATGGCACCTGTGACTAAACTCCAAGAAATTTGGCATTACAACCAAGGCTACAAAGAGTTGCCTGCAATAATACACAGATTCTGTTGTCCTCTGGCATCATTTGCACCCATGGTATCCCCAAGATAATTGAATGCAAACAAAAATTCCAGGAAAACAAAGGAAATCTAAAACCGGTAGATATCTGCCTGCACAACTTCAGGAAATGGAAGACATACAGGTCTTCAGGTCACCACCTGTGACTAAAGTAAAAGAGATGTGTCATCACAGCCATGCAATAATACAAATACTCTGTTGTCCTCTAACATCATTTACACCCATGGTATCCCCTAGATAAATGAACGCATACAACCATTTGAGGAAAAAAATGAAAGCCTAAAAACCAGGTCATATTGTCCCTTTTCTTAAAAATTTGAGAATTTTGGTTTTCAATTCTAACTGTCATTTCTTTGCAGCCTAATATTAACTAACTCAAAAATTGATTTCATGGATACATATAAATCCGTATAGGCAAGTAAATCTAAGTTACAAAAATTGTTTACATGGATACATATAATTCCGTATAGGCAAGTAAATCTAAGTAACAAAAATAAGTAAATTAATATGTAAATTTTCCAAATGGATATTACCCAAGAGAAAAAAAAACTTAAAGAAGAAAATAAAAAAGGAAAGCTTCACTTCTAAGAGCCTTAATTTTATCTCACCACCCAATTGTATCAAAGTCACATCAAACGCCTCCCAGGTCTAAATTTTTTGGCATGGTTGATCCAGTGACAGGGCGAATCCATGGTAGGACAACAAAAGGTATGAATATTCGACCGAATGTTTGGGGTAACAACCATAATAAAATCGCAGAACCCATACTTTAATTTATCAAAGGAAACATAATTGTTTTATAATGAAATATTACACAACAAGAATAAAAAAAACATATAGCTGCATACATATTCAATAACTTACCACAAAGTTTAGCACAAATTTGAGTTGTGCAGGTGTAACGCCAGCTTCCACAGCCTTTATCAGCATCCTCTCTTTTTGCACCAGAACGGGAGCTTTGGAACAGTGCATGGACATCCATCAAAGCATAAAGAATTAAGTTATTTATCAGACGTTGTAGTTGCAACTTCAACTGTGATTGTTTTCGCCTGAAGACATGCCTGCCGGTCGTCTAGGGTTTGATGAAAGAAGGAAACGTGTTGGTTTTACTCAGCACGTTGCAACTACGTGGTGGATTCCTGAGAAAACAATTATTTATTCCGTCAAACATCCTCCACTCAGCAATGTAATGGTTGCAGAAGAGATAATCTGAATACCGATGTAAAAAAAATTCCGGTGTGAGACAGCTTTCCGGCGTAAGACAGCTTTCCGGCGTGAGACAACTATCCGGCTGCAATCTCACACTATATAGAGCCTATCGGCTAAAATATGCTTAAAATTGCATGCATGCAAGATGCACCAGTATTGACAAGGGACATAAACTATGTAACAAAATGCCATAATTTAAATGTTGGATTGGTCCTTGATTTTTTTTAAACTGTTTCTCCCGTCCACCTGCGGATGGCTTAAAGTTACCGCGCTGCCGAATTGCACAACAAAGAGGTCTCCAACCAGCGTAGTCCCAGCCTGTGCCAAAATAGGAGCTTTGGAACAGAGTAAACGTAAAAGCATGAAGGATATAGGAATTTTGTTAGATGTTGTAAAGCCAGACTCCTCAACCTTTGCCAGCATCCCCCCTGCCTGTGCAGAAATGGGAGCTTTGGAACAGGCTGTACACACCCGTCACAGCATAAAGGATAGAGGAATTTTGTCAGATTTTGTAGTTGTAACTGCCCTAGTAGACATGTATGCAAAATGTGGAAGCACAGAAAAGGCACGTGAACTGTTTGACAGAATGCCTCAAAGAAACTTGTTCTCATGGAATGCCCTGATTGCAGGATATTCACAAAGTGGATTTGTTGAAAAGGCTTTAGAATCTTTCAAGCAAAAGCATTTTTCAGGTGTAAAGCCAGACTCTACAACCTTTGCCAGCATCCTCGCAGCCTGTGCCGAATGGGAGCTTTGGAACAGGGGGTATGGACATCCATCAAAGCATAGAGGACAGAGAAATTTTGTCAGATGTAGTTGCAACCGCTCTGGTAGACGTGTATGTAAAATGTGGAAGCATAGATAAGGCACGCGAACTGTTTGACAATATGCCTCAGAAATTTGGTCTCATGGAATGCCATGATTGCAGGATAGGAACAAAATGGATTTGTTGACAAAAATTTAGAAACTTTCAAAGTAAATGAAATTGGTAGTTGTAAAACCAGCATTCTCCCCACCTGTGTCAAAATGGGGGCTTTGGTAGATAATAAATTTTAGACTGTAAGATAATAATGATAGCAGTATGAAGATTATTGGGCTTGGCTTGCAGTTGGAGGACATAATGGGAGCTCGTGTTAATGGGAAGAACAGTC
Organism: Sequoia sempervirens; assembly: GCA_007258455.2. Lineage (NCBI taxonomy): Eukaryota > Viridiplantae > Streptophyta > Pinopsida > Cupressales > Cupressaceae > Sequoia > Sequoia sempervirens. The sequence goes on along the minus strand of VDFB02000017.1, from coordinate 445,503,861 downwards.
TGATTATCATCGAAAGAGCTCTTGGTTGCCGAAAGATTAAGGACCATCATAGGATTTTCCAATCATATCAGGAATACTTGACCAAACAGAGCAAACTGAAAGAAGCAAAGGTGAGGAATGAAGGCCTTCTACATTTTACACAAGAAAAAGAGTAGTAAGTTTTTAGATATTTCATCTACTCTTCCTTCCAACAAATGTGTTTTGATCGAATCAAGAAAGTCAGAACTATTGGGTTCTATAAAAATAAAATAAAACTGGGGTCAATTTAAAGGTTTGAAAGTTTTGTTTCAACAGATATTTTTCTTGATTGATTTTACTTTCAAATATTAGTTAGTATTCAACTGATTAGTCAATTTTAGTGCAAACATTCTTGTAAAGAAGTAGGAGAGCCTATAATAAAAGCAAAAAAAAATAGTTATCTTCCAAAAAGTAAGATAAATAAGATAACTACAACACTAAACCCAAAATATACACATGGAATAAGTCAGTATAATAAATATATCACTATTAATTCATATCTAATCCAAATTAGAGGTGGGAATTATCTAATAGGTTAAAAATCATAAGTAATAACTACTACAAAACATTGTACAATTCAAGATTAATACTAGCTAGCACTCAACTGATTAGTTAGTTTTACTACAACATTCTAATAAAGAAGTAGGACATCCTATAATAAGAGTAAAAAATAAAGAGTTGCCTTCTCCAATAAAAGGTAAGACAAGTAAGATGAATACAACACTAAGTCCAAAAGATACTCATGGAATAAGTCAGTATAAGAAAGATATCATTATTGATTTCTATCTAAACCAAATTAAATGTGGGAATTGCCTAAATAGAAGATCATGATCATGTCCCAACTACCTAAAGGTTTAACAAGTATATTAAAATTGATAGGATTGCATTATAGAATCATCTTCTACAATAAGAGTCTAGTGGGTTTTTAGATATTGCTTCTACTACCCTCTCCAACAAATCCTTGTTGAGCGATTCATTGAAATTGAAGCTATCGTGTTTCATAAAAGTTTTTTTTTGCCTCGTACAATGATCCAAAAGTGAGTATATTAAAATTACCATCTAAGACTACATTATACATAACCATCTTCTTGTCACAAGTATATTAATACCATCTAACATTGCATTGTACATAATCTTCTATAAGAAGAGCCTAGTCTTGCATGTACTAATAACAATCTTCTACAAATCCTTTTTGTTTGATTCATTGAAACTAAAAGCTATCATGTTCCATAAAGTTTTGAAAAAAGAAAAGAAAGCTGAGTATTGGTTTGTTTCAAAAATATTTTTCTTATTCATTGGTTTCAATTTCAATATATTTTAGCTAGCTTACGGACAAAAAAAGTGGCCCCTTAAATAAGAGTTATTATTAGTATAATCAAAAGAATAAAGATAAGAGGAAATTCATTTGACTATGAAAAGTGGTTAAAAATATTTATAATTTCATACTTTAGAATAAGCTATATGGCCATTAAATTACTGTTATCTTTGAATCAAATATGGACACATTGCACATGGCAGAAAGAGGTGTTAAATTCTACCTCAAGATTGAAGTTAAACAAGTATAAGAGATGTTATACCCTAGCTATAGGTTTGAAAATCAATCAACATAATCTATATAAAATTTTAAAAATTACAATAAGATGCTATATCCTAACTAGACTTGAAAATCAATCAACATTTTTTTTGAGAATATTGAGTTGTAGTATTAATATTATCCAACTGAGTTTGGAATTGTATTTACTCTTGAATAGCATCTATTTTCCTCATTTGTAGTTTGTGTAAAGAAATTTTGATTTGCCTCTCAAATATACCACAATATGCATGAGATAGGTACATAACAACATAATTTTTATTTGACAATGAGATATAGTTAAAAAAGAATCAACAAAATAAGAAAAGAGATAAAAAAATGAAATTAATAGATAAGAATGAAATTAGTGAATAAAAAATAAACAAGAAAATCTCTTATATTCATCTATAAGAAGTTTTTTAATCATCATTTGTTGACTGTATTTCATCATATGTTGACTGTATCCTAAATTAGCCTTTCACACTTAATTAACCTAAATTAAAAAGTTATACAACCTATATCAATAAAATCACCCGCAAATATAATAATTCTTTATCTTTATATTTTTATCAATATGCCTGTGAAAATCTCAAACCTTTCTATACTTTACATGTTTTTATGGCATGTATGACTATAACACTACATAACTGTGCTGATCTAAACGCTACATATATTCTAAAGAAAATACATAATTCTAATGTACAGAAATGAGAATATAAATTTCAGCAACAAAATAAACCATCATACCTTATATATATTGAAGAATGAATGTCTTTCATCTATAGAGCTAATGTTAGTGTTATTGGAGGTACAGGGGTGGGCACAAGAAAACTGTAAAATGGTGTAAAAAAACTAACATATCATCACACCTTACATGACTTTTTAAAGTTGTCATGTGCATACACCATAGACAAGATGGGATGATATCTACAAATAAAAAAAAAATTAGACACAAGTTATTTGATAGGTATTTTACAACCAAATCAATAAGAATTCTTCTCTAAATCAATAAAAACAAGCAGTAGCAGTGTGTATAAGAAACAAACCATGAGACCATAAGTGAAAACTTGGATCCCTGTATGAGGATGCAGCAAGTTGCAGGTTGCCCAAATGTCCACAAAACATCTGTATGGACATGATACAGCTTCTTGGATTCCAATAACACTACATCTCCCATCTTATTTTCCCATGACTGATTGGTATTACATAAAATCAATTCAAATCTGTTAATGCCATCTACAAGATGGCCATTAGTAGCCGCAGGAGCCACAGCTAACAAAGGCTGCTGCACTTCAAGTTCCATCTTAAAGATACATAAAAATTACATTAAACAACCATAATGTAGAGAAAATCTCTGAACTCCAGAGAATTGAATGAAGTTGGCAGTAGGAATGCATTATTTAGAGAAAAAAAGAAAATGGCTAATTCTTTTGTAATACAATTGATTTCAACATCGAGAATTTTTAAATGCCTCTTTTAACCTTCCACCTGATCATCTCACAAGCTCCATATACTGTTCAAAAACAATAGTCTCTTTCATCTTTAATTCCTCGAATCAGCACACTGTCCTAAATGGAAAAATAATAAAATCAGAGAGCTTATCAAACAATTAGCGTGCAAACATCTGCTTATTGAAATATTGGATCGCTTAAATTACCTACCCCTGTTTCTCAATGTGGCTAATTTGTTGTGGTGACCGAAGGTTGTCTTTGCAATGTCCTTTCCCTAATCTCTCAGCAAATCATGCATTCTCAAGCACTTTTTCCAAACTACCCACCCCACTCCATCCGAACTCATTCCACACCATGATGGCCGAATATTTTTCTCTTCCTATAAAGAAACGAGACATTCTAAAAATATATACTTTTCTTCCTCATCTACTGCATCAAAGCTCACTATAAGAATGTTCTTAATGTTTTTGTGCAAATGTGTATATATAGGGAAAGACAGAGGGGGTAATTCTTTGCAATGCATTATCTGGAGAAAAAAGCAAACGGCTAGCATCAGAAAAAGAAAACGGTTAGCATGAGAAAAACACAAACGGTTAGCATGAGAAAAAAGCAAACGGCTAGCATTTGAAAAAATCAAACAGCTGCACCTGTAGTTGCCACGTCTCCACCTGATTCTCTTCTTGCACCTTCCACATCCCCATCACTGATTACTTCAGCTTTTTATGTTTGTAACCCTATTCATGTGTTAAGTTAAATTTTAGTTGTTTACTTTTTTCAAATGCCAGCCGTTTGCTTTTTTCTGATGCCAGTCGTTTGCTTTTTTTTCCGTTGGAATTTTGAGCCTCAGCCATCAGGTAGACCTAAACCCACCTCCCTTTATCCGCTTCCATAGTATAGCTCTTCTCAAGGAGTAATTGAATTTCATTAACTCTTTCTTATTTTAAGGGTTAAAATCTTAAGGGCTGCTTCTTATTGGTAACTTAGCAAGCCAATGCCTTCAGTTTTCCTTGCTTCATGATGGTTTTTTTCTCGTTGTCTGATACATATTTCAGATTTTGGACTCACAAAGCAGTGGACACACATCACAATCACATCCATTGAAGGCACATTTGGGTGGGTGCTTTTGTTTCTTTGTGTATTTTGGCATGTGTGAACTAGTTCTTTCCTTTCAGCATGGAACTATAATAGAATTTTTTAATGGTTAGAATGCTACTTGATTTGTTTCTAGTCATAGGAAAACATACAATTGGGTTTCAAGTTTCCAATCTTTGTAGTTATTTTAAATAGGAAGACTTAATTGATATATGATGCTCTTTTATGCCAAAAGTCCATGTGACTTGTAACAACATTTCTGGTTATTACTGCACTTACCTTGCACCAGAGTATTTCATGCATGGAGTTGTAGATGAGAAGACAGATGTCTTTGCAATTGGGGGTGTTGATCTTCTAATCTCATCAAAATTTAACCACAAAATGAACAATTACTTCTCATTTGCAACAATATATGGCAAAAGGTCAATTCTATCAAAGCTCCTTTTGAGCTACAGGAGTGATATGTATATCAGAACTGGAATTCATTCTCTTCCCATCAATTTATTGACAGTGGGAACATCCAAGAGCTTGTGGACCTGTCATGGCACTTGACAACTAGTCTATGCATTCGGCAGTATAGATTCAAAAACCATCAGTATAGATTCAAAAATCATCCTGCAAGTCATGACCGTTTTCCCAAATTAAACAATCTTCTGTCTGTTTTTGAAATCAGTGTTTATCAAATTATAAGGCTTGGCTACATTAAACAAATTTGTGTCTGTTTTCTTAAGCTGTCAAGTGATAATGCTTAATTTATGTGTCGTTCATGGGATTCAGGCTCTGAAGCTTCTAACAGGAGAAGGGGACAACCTAGAAAACAGACTGTGGTAGGATGCCAATATCAGTCTTTATTTCTATTGGGAGTCTCTACTACAGAAGATTATACCTTATTGATCTGAACATCTTACTACATAAAAAATGTCAAGACTGGAATCCAAGAATATGCAATTGTTTTGACATGAGCTGTTGGCTTTTGGTAAGATTGTACCATAAGCTTGTAAAGTATTTCTCAACCAGGCTGCTTTCATTGGCAATAATTGATCATACGTTCTCAATGACTATTTCTTTATCAGTAGCAATATTGATGTATTAATTTATATGGATTGTATTGACTGCTTTCAGAGACTTTGGTATATCTGGCCGCAAGGCATGAAGACTTTCGGGCTTTCCTTTCTTGCAATCAGAGGTAGAATCCATTGTAATGATATTGGGGTGAGGTACAAAATGGGTGTGGAAAAGAAGGATGAGGTGCGTTGTAAACATTGGGTGTTTCCACCCATGGGAACTGCTATGGAGAGGTGCAGATTTATAAGCTCGTGTTTATGTCATTTCTCAGAGCATGCTTTTGGGATTGTTTTGGCGCCACGGGTAAGAGGTTTTGTCACCATTCCTTATGTAGTTTTGAGAAATAGAATTTGTAGAACAGAACAACAAACACACTCAATTGATATATAGATACAACAAATGCAACAATCTTTATAAAATAGGTTAACAGTTTGACAATTAACTGTAGCTGTTTGACAGCAAATTGGGAATGAAAGACAACAAATTGAACTTAATAAAACATAGTGGATGACACATACACTTGTTTATGTCGGAATTTATATTTCAAAATTGAGTGCACGAGTTTGAATCTTTACGAGAGTTATAATGCTTCATTTCTAATTGTGAATGAGATTTCTCATAAGTTGTAGGCTGCAATCTTTTTATGTTTAGGTTCTATTGGGTGGTCATAAAAGGGTTGAGCCACTTACATGGTTTAGTTACACAAAGCAAGGATCTATAGCAATGGTCAACCCTTCCTTGGCTAATTAAGAATTAATATGCTAGTGTTGCATATATAAATTTCGTGAAATTAAACCATAGTTAATATAGAATAATGCAAACTTTTATGTCAATGAGAAACTGCTCATACACCAGTTAGAAAGCAGAAAAAATTCAAATTTAACACTACCATTTGATAAATGTTGTAATATTAAAGTCTGGTACAATCTAACCTATGGAATTAAAAGAAGGGTTCTTTAGAATGGTTGTGAAGAAAACAATTAGATAGTTCTTTCATTTAGACTACTTCAAAAGAACTAAAACATGTAGTACCAGTTATCCAAACCATAATCGTATGACATCACTTTACTTTTACCTTGGTATTAAAAAAAAAATAGTTCCATGAAATGTTCTGGGTGTATCCATAAACCTGATTTAAAAGATGTGATGTCTAAATTACACTATTTTGAAGCATAGACTGCATAATAAACCTTTCAGATTTTGGAAAACAAGTTGGTATGATAAGACACTAGAAAGCCTGTAACTTTGTGATAATAAAATTTTAGTCAAAAGCATGATAAATTGTATGGCAGTTTTAAAGTTGCGACTCTTAATTTTATTGAGAAATACTATGAACATCATAAATTGTGTTCGTTCATAATGTGTCAATTAAACAACTAATGTTGCTATCATCTACGTCAGACATATTTTAGAGGCTATAGAAATGCATTGAGTGCCTAAATATTGTGTTTATTCTTTCCCGTTTTGATGGACCATTTTTCATTTTCTGTTCCATTCGTGTAAGGATTTTATTTTCTGTTTCCACCATTATGCCATTGTGGGAGCTATAAAATCTGCAGTCGGCCACTGTGATGAAAACAAGCATGCTTTGCAAAATGATAGAGCTGCCATCCAGAAGCAAGTGTTTGGAAGGCGAAGTGGATTGTTTCTCTATCTGCAAAACTTGCAGCCATCCACAATGGTTGTCTATTGCCTAGGTTTGATGCAAAATGTTCTTAATCCCACATGTGTTGGGTGAGAAAAACCAAGGGAGAAGGAGATTATAAGTAGAGGCTTTAAACATGTAGAGCTAAATTTAATATTATAATATGTAATTGTAAAATCTAAATTTAAATTAAATGAATTATGAAATCCATCATATTCATAGTTGGGCTTGTTTCTATTTTATATAATTGTAAAGATGAAAATTAATTTAAAAAATATTGATGACTTATTTTATATAATTATAAGGATGAAAATAATGAAAATAATGTAATAAGGATTTTTTTCTTTTGATTATACTTAGCCATATGAAACAAGTTTGTTCATTATAATCAACTACAAAGAACATACAAGCACAAGAAATTTTTATAATGAAATTACATACACATTAAGCAAGGAATGCACATGTGCTTTGATTACCTTGTTATTACTTTTAACCTTATTTGGAAAGGTTACAACTCATCATGCTTTGAGTGGTTAGAACCCAAACAAAAGGTTTGCATATGTTTCAATCTAATGTTTGGACCAGGATACTACTTAATTTGGTGTTCATGTTTTAATTTAAAATGACATGAAAGAAATAGGTCCTTGATTTTAAGAAAACAAAACTCATTTTCCTTGCTTTTATGTTATATTATTTGTCCTCTTAGTAACAAATTTTAAAATAATAGTTTATGATGTATGTCTTTATTTTATTTTCAAATATTATAGTTTTAAAAAGATTACAATTTTTAGTTAGATGTATTGATACACATTCATTGACACTGTAATGAAGAACATGTTAAACATTTACAAATTTCCAACAAAATTATTTAAATTTATTTGTATATCTCTTATATAGATAGGCGTAACACATTATCTCACAATTTATACTTACAAGTTTTAGTGAGAATTGCACCCATTTCTTATATCCATCCCTACCATCCCATCATGAGATAGTCAAATTTCTCATCCCTACTATACCATATCCCACCATCATCACTCTATAAGCTATTGTCATAGAAAAATAAAGTACACCACCATTCTAGTTTGACAACCATGTCATAAAATTGTTCCCATTTTAGAAAGGACAATCAAGTGTTGCTCACCCGCATTTGATTTAAATAAATATTGAATATTATTTTCTTCTATGTTACACAAAAAGAAAGAAAATTCTATCCTTTATAACTGTCATAACTTTCCATACAATCCATCATATGTAACTCCCTATTTGGGGCACCCCATTTTTGACTTATTCAACCCTTTCAACTATATTTTTTGACCTATGATAATGCTAGTCAAAATTCTAATGAATCCCCCCTCTTACATATTTTGACATGACATAAGAGTTTGTCATAAGTAACTTCTACATTACAATGTCATAAGATGTTCTTCCAAACTCTTACACACCTAGATTTAAATGTTTCTAGGGCCTAATCTAGGGAGTACAAGGCCTAGTTTCTATCAACCATATCCACTTGAGGCTAAAAGCTCAATAAAATCATACACATGCATAAAAATAAATATACATATACATATCACATGCAAATAGAAAAATATGAAGAATTTGATACATAAAAATGCATATTTCTTCTTCATTACAAAAAAATAAACTCTATGCAAATTCATTATACTCTTGGTAAGCATGCATGGGATGGGTTTATGAGCTAACCTATTTTCTCTTACAATTGACCTTTTTTCTCTAAAATGTACAATCTTTCACAACAAGGCAAGAATTCCTGTTAATGTGTTATCTTACTTCTCTCCTCCTTGTCTTACTAATTTCTCCAATTCACCACAAAAATATTTCCTTCTTCCCTATCTATCACATCTTCCTACCCTTAATTTTTCTCCTCTTAATTGCCATGTTACATCTTATCTCTTCAAATGCATGAAGATAAAATATAATCACATTGGAGGGAATGTAAGCCTATTATACGAAGTCTCCTCTTCTTGCTAATTATTTTCTCCTACACAATAATAGGCAATATCCAACACCCCTATATTGAATCTTCCATTGGATAGAGAATGAACTCCCCTTTTATGATCTCTTCCTTTATTTCCATGTGTCATTTTTTTGTCATGTTTTAACATTGTCTCCTCTATCATGTGGCCTTCTCTTCCTCTTTTTTTTTGTGATTATCCCAAGTTAGGTGACTATATTACTTATTGAGCTCCGATATCTCAACTATGCACCTACTTTTTTATTATTCCTTATTTTGTGTGCACCCTTACTTTATTCAATATTATTTTCCCTCTCAAATTGTTCTTGAAAATGTTGCTCAAATCTGTATGGGCACCACAATTAACATATTAATTGTTGGGAGTGATGAAGTACCAAGTTGAGTTGTTATAAATCTACTCAAATCCTCTTCCCTAAGTTGGATATCCATTAAATTTTCTTGGAGGTGAAGGTGAAAAACTTTTAAAATAAATGATCAACAAAATTTTCAGACTTCAAAATTTTATGACTACACAAAATGTATGCAGTTTCTGTTGTTGGTCACGATGCCTTTATTGCTATTTTGTTTGCTAGGGTAAAAGGTAGGATTCCATTTTATATAACCTTAGTTAATTCTAAGGATCTTTGCTTAAAAATTAAAGCAGACTATCCATTAAGATGAAGTTACCCCTAGCTTAACTAGTTAAACTACACAATCAGTTGTATACTTAAGTACTTCTAAACTAAAAAATATTAAGCATTCCCTCCCAGTGCATAATTTTTTTATTTCAAATTGATATAGTAGAAGAATTCAAGAATTAAATACTTTATTCCTCTCTTGAAAGGTTTTTATTTTTAAATCTTGGCAAGGTTTTACAACTATCAATTCTTGGCTTTACAAGAATCACATAATGGAAAATGAGATGTTATAACAAGGGGACTGTGGTATTTCAAGTGTAGCTAGTTAAAGAAGTTTATGAAGCTCATTTTTAAGGAGAACAAATATAATCCTACCCTATCCAAGCTACAAAGAAAATCCAAAAGACTAAGGGGAAAAGAGGAAAGGAGGGGAGAAGAAAAAAGGGAACAAGAGAGAGGATTTTTTTTTATTTACAAGAATAAACATTATCAAATTTAAACTTTCTCTATAAATATAAGATTAACAAATTATTTCATTATCCATTTTACCACAACATATGACATAACTAATTTGAGAGTTTGAGGAAAACCATATATTTCATGATCATAATTACAATATAGACAAAAAAAGGAACCATTGTCATATTACATTAGTAGATAATAGCCCATGGAATTCAAAAATAAACATTAACTAAGGTCAAAAGGAATATGTTCACAAAGAACATTAATGCACAATATTTTTTTATGCTAACAAATTTTAGAAGTCTTAGATTGAGCTGCAATTTTTATCCTGCTAGTTACATATGTAAAGGAAGAAGTTGCCTTTCATTTCTTATTGGTATTTTACATGTATCCTATCTATTTTATTTTATGTACATTCTTCATTACATACATCTAGTTCCCCGGATTTGGCAAAGATTGCCCTACTAGTACATACATGTTGACCATATTAGTTACATCATGTATTCAATTGGCCAAGTACATAGATGCAATCTATTGTAATGTATAGGACCACATATATGGTCTAGTATGTTTAACAAATTCATGTAGATTGACTATCCTCGATTGTAGTCCTAATCAGTCATATCATCTATTTGGAAATAGCATTGGGAAAGCCATATCAAGTAACCCATCCAAGACATATCATTCAATGGAGATGCTCCAATACTTGGCCAATCAATTAGTGATCCTAGATCTACATCAAGGTTATTTGAACAAGCATGAATTAGTTACATATCTCTTAAGGATTTTTTTGTTTGGAGGCCATTGATGTCATGTGATAAAAAAAAAAATCTTAGTCCATCTCTATTTTTGACCCACAAATATATATTCATTTGCATCATAATCAAACTCCATATGGACAAAGTTCAATTGGTCATAAATATTTTCATTTGAATTGGGTGTAAGTCGATTAAGAACATTTTCATCAATTTGAAAATCTCTATAACAGTTTTCATGTTCTTTTTTAATATTTAAGTGCTTTATATACTCTCATCTATTGATTGTAAAATTATAATTTATTCCACATCAACCCATTTTTCAAACAATAATAATAGGTAAATCTTTCATTTGATATGGAACAAAATTAGTTTTTTGTTTTACTTCTCATGGAACTATGATACATCCTTTCTATTCATATTGACCTCTAGTTGCACGTGACTTAAAATATTTGGTTGAGACGTGGTATCAATTTTTTCTCAATTTATGTTAAGTCTTCATGTTTTGGTGGTTGTTGACTAGGATCCTTGTTATTTAATGTTGAAAATTAGTGTCCATTCTTCTCTTGTCAACATCTATTACAAATTGGACCTTCAAGCTTCCAAGAAATCTTTCTTCATAAATGTAAAACATTTTGGATGAAACGTATTTATGTAGTCCATGTCAAAATACTATATGTGAGGTTTTCAAATCAATCTCAACATTTTTATTGTGATTAAGTGTACCTTCATTTCTTTCCTTTTTTGTTCTTTAGAATTAACCTCACCATTAAAATGAAATTGATTATTTCTTTGATCTAATTCACATTTATGTTCTTTTAGTTTTTGTCTTTTTTGTCTCAATGATTGAACATAATGCATTTCTCTTTGCAATCTTCTTCTTGATCTATATTTTTGCTATTGAGATGTTTGTAGAGAATTTGTTATCATCTCATCTCCATGTCTCATTTTTGCATCGATCTCTTCAATTATCATATCTACCCTACATTTAACAAATATTTCTCATCATTTTTATTTCAATGATTTATTACTTCCTCTCTTTGCACATTTATCATTTGTTCACAGTGTTCTCTTACATAGTTTAAAGTATATTCTTCATGATATTATCTTTGTTGCTCTTCATTTTCAAAATTTGACTTTGGATGAAGCATACCTACAAATTTTGAATCAATATATCAATTAACTTACGGTTAAATGTATACATAATTAAAATTAAAATTTTACCTAATATAGACTAATAATTAAATGTTAATTGGTAGAATATTAATTTATGAAATCTATAAAAAATTAAATAAAATAGATTTTGTATATAAGAAAAATATTTATTTAGATGGACATATTTAAGATATTTATTTTTCCTAAACTAATCAATCACAAGGTTGTCAAATTTATTATGTTAGTGTTGGAATACTTTATATTTATTAGAATTATAAATTTCCTCACCACTACATTATATATATATTAAGTTTCAAAATTTATTAATTAGATGTGATAAATATACTTTGGTAAACTATCAATCATAAAGTTTTCAAATTTATTATGTTATTGTTGGAATACTTAATATTTATTAAAATGATAGAGTTTCTAAGCACTTCTTTATATCTATCTATATATATTTTATAATTCAAAATCAATTATTCATAGATGAGATAGATATAATATAATAAACAACGTGAGTAAAATAAAATAACTCTTAAAGTAAAAAATATATTTCTTAAGTAAACAAAATAATTCTTTTATAAAGAAAATAATATAAAAATATTTTTTAAGTATATAAAATAAAATAAAATAACTCTTTACTATATATATATATATATATATTTAAAGGAAAAAATATTTAAAATATTTATTACATTATTTTCATCTTATAATTATATAAAAGAAGTTATATCAATATTTTTAAAATTAGTTTTCACCCTTATATTTATATAAAATAGAAATAAATAAAAATAGAAATAAACCTAACTATGAATATGATGGATTTTATAATTCATTAATTTAGATTTAGATTTTACAATTACATATTATAATATAAAATATAATCCCTACAAGTCTGAAGCCTCTACTTATAATATTCGTCTCCCTTGATTTTTCTTATAATCTCTTTCTCCCTTGATTTTTCTCACCCCACATGTGGGATTAAGAACCCTTTGCATCAAACATGGGCATTATATAACCATTGAGGATGGCAACGAGTTTTGCAAATAGAGATGTAGTGTAGAAAATTGCATACCTTAACAATTTCACATTATGTTTTGGCCCCCCTAAATTATTGAGCTTAATTGACCCCCAAATTGCTTAAAATTATGTACTCTAGAGCCCATTTGTACCCCTTTTCAATAAATGACAAGCATTGAATAAATGCATCCACCTCATATGTTGCCCCCGACATTGAATGTATTGGAAATTTGGGCCAAGACCCATTCAACCATGAGTGAATGGGTCCCCCTTCTTAGCTAGGGCCCTTTTTTGGACATTTCAAAGTGGCCATTTTAACATTCAAAACCCCACTTGCAAATGTTGGCTATCAGGATCTAATTTTTGGGAAATTAAATAAATGCCTATAAATACCTAGTTATTGTATCATTTGAGATCTAACTAGCAATAGGTGAACATTAAGAGCATTCAAGATCAAGTCAAGATCCAAATCCTTGAGGAGATGTGTATGACTTGGCTCTAGGAAAATTCACCTCCAAATAATTCATTGCCAACAATTCATCGCCATGACAAATTCATTTCGTGGAAAATTTACCTCCAACAATTCATATCATATTGCTGGCAGTGAATTTTCCACAAGATGAATTTGCCATAGTGATGAATTATTGGCGATTAATTGTTGGAGGTGAATTTGTCAGTGGTGAATTTTCGGCAGTGAATTTTCCTGAAGCCATATGACTTCAGTCCTTCAAGGCAACCATTGAAGGTGTGATTTGTAACACATTATGATTTCATCATTCCTTCCTTTCAATTATCGATTTATCATCAACATTACCATTGTGGAAGTGGAAACACTTACACGGGGCTTGACTGAGGCAAACCCCTAAAATGGCCCAATAGTTTCTCCCTCTTTGAATGTGCAGGTTATAGGTTTGAAAAGGATTGAAGATAAATTCTCCATTGTTTCATTTATTGTCATACATCTTGTCAAGCCACAAAAACTTAGTTAGAAAAATATTTGACAATGTTCTGACAGCTTTGCAGGCAAGAATTCAAGCTCAGTTCTGACATTAGAGGACCCCAAAAGTTGTTTAGGACACCCATCCAAAGACCCATTCACCCAAGGGCAATCCAATCTTCCTTTAGTACTTGAAACCAACTTTTTTAGGTTGGTACATATCATTTTGCACTTCCCAGATCCACCTGCAAATTATTGTTTTTGTTTATCAGTTGTCGAGATTTTGCAATTTACATATTAGGGCATAAAGTCTAATTAGGTCAATCATTCCAAATAATTTCCAATTCAATCCCATATTCAATTAGATGTAGATCTAGGTCTGGTTGGCTCACCTTCATGGTTGTAAGTCAATCTAATCACCTTGTTGATCTACATCCTAATGAAACTTGGAAAAAGACCACCATTGCATCCTAGGTTCTTTGCATTTAGGACCTAGGATCACCTTTTTTTATATTTCATTTTTTTGAACCTGACATTTGACATCATAACTTTCTGATTGATAGTCTTTCAAACCCTAGATCTAGGTTTTGCATTGCATTGTTTTGCATCTTTCATTTAGGGTTTCATCTTTGCATCATAAAAGCATAAAAACTCAAAAAAAATGCATCACATATTGCATCATAGGTTTCATCAGGTTGTATTTCAGTCATTTAAATCAGATTTAAATTTAGATTTCATTCAATAAGTGGTCAAAATCTAAAATTGTTCATTGCATTTAAATTGCATCTTTCATTTAAGCCTAAAAAGTGAAAAAAATTGCATTGTTTTGTTTCAAATTTGCATCAAATCATCATTTTCAGAAATTTGCACCTTCAAATTAGTCAATCATTGCATATTAGATCTAAAAATTGTATTCAAAATCGTTCTTTATTATTGCATATTTGCATTTGAATCACATTGTCTTAGATTGAAAAACATTTCAAAATTGCATCAAAATCATCATTTTCAGGTTGTGGCATCTTAGAATTAGTCAATTATTACATTTTAGATCTAAAACTTGCATTCAAAAATTGTAAAAATATTTTCACCTTTGTTGCACACTTGCATTTTGCATTACCTTGTCTTAAATTGAGCAAAATCTGGAAAAATATCAACTATTTAACTTGTTTGCAACTAGCGATAGTAACATTAAAAACCAACATAAAAAATCATTTTTTTAGGTTTTTGTGCCCTTTTCAAGGACTCACACGCTTGACTCACATGCCCTTGGGTATCCCTATCCTACTAGGGGTGTCTCAAGAAAACTCTGCACATGTTACTTTCTCTACATTATTAGTCTATTTTTGCTTGCAATTATCTAATTTGAAATTCTGGAAAAATGTTATGGCATGTGCAAGAAAGGTGTCATTTTGCTTGATTTGTTGCAAATTTGGGAAAATTTGTTCTATTTTAGTATTACAAATCATCATATTTGTAGGAAAATTGTTTACATTTTATGAATCATTGCATAATTTGAGTACATTAGTTTTCATTTTTGCACAAATTTAAAACCCTGGGTTGTTATAACACATTGCAAAATCTATAAGGCAAGTAAAAACATGTTTTCATTTCAAACATATGGTTTTCGTAGGGTCACACATGGATTGTATGATTGTAATCTCCCTACTTATGAGCATAATTAAGGAAACGAAATAAAACTAGTAACAAGCATGTCTCTCCAAATATCTCTCTCATTTATGAGAATGTTTTGGAGCAAGAGGATGTAATAAAGGACAATAATCATGATAATCATAATTGTTCTTCTCCCAATACCTCTATTACTTGTAAATAAGGTACCTTGGTGTTAGAAGACCCAATCATTGAACATCATGAGGAACATGTTTGTACTTCTCCCAATACTGCTCCCATTTGAGAATATATTATGGCACACGAGAATGAAATCATTGACACATTTATTAATATCACTTTGCCTAGTCTTCATTTATCTCCCAACATCTCCCCCACTTTTGAGAATGTTTTGGTGCAAGAGGATACGATCATTGACAATCATGACAATCATAGTTTTTCTTCTCCTAATACCTCTCCTACTTGTGACAAAGGTACCTTGGTGTTAGAAGACCCAATCATTGAGTGTCATGAGAATCTTGTTTGTTTCTCTCCCCCTACCTCTCCTACTTGGGAAGATATTGTTGGGAAAGAGGATGAAATCATTGATATATTTCTTTTAAAAGATAGTAAGATGGCTTGCTTAGATGATGATACTAAGGTCACCTTAGATCCCCCTCAATAGAATATCATCAACAAGAAATCAAATCCATTGAGGTTATGAACAC